>CM056491.1:46087018-46572205 GCA_029783415.1 Anisodus acutangulus | reverse complement strand
ATATTCTCTCTTCATTTGAAAGTATTGAGAGTGATTACGGAAGAACCTTTTCATAGAGGAGAGCGATAGATCGATTTGAAGAGCAAGCTTAAAAATAAATGGAAAGGTCATTCATTCATAGCAGAAAAAGCGTTCACTCACTCATATCTGAAAAGGCATGCGGTCCACTATTCTTCTACTTACTCTAAAAAAAACCATCCTAGTTCCTGAAAACGAATCAGAAAAAGGTCCACTCAGATGATAGTTAAAATTAGAAAGTTAAATAGGGTCCACCAGCTAATCATAGGTTGACAAAGAAAGACCAATTCAACTTTGGTTATCTGGTTTCTTGATAAGAATTTAACGTACTCAAAATTACCCTCCTTTTTTTTAGGGTGTGTTTGGTAGAAAATAAAACGTTTTCCACGAATATTATTTCATAACTTATTTTAAATGTTTAGTAAATAAGTAGAATATATTGCACATTTATATATAATGCAGACAAGGTGGATGGTGAGATGAATGGTAGTAAGCGAGGTTGGGTTAGGGTGTTGAAGGTGGGAAGTAGATAGATCATAGATCTCATAATAGAACTCATTTTTCCTATTTCTACTAGAAAGTTATTTTTCTGATTTTTAAGAAACTTGTTTTCTTTTTTCGAAACCAAACATGAAAATTGAAAGACATTTTTTAGAAAAAGTCTTCATCCGTAGCAAACACACCCTTTAGAGGAGAAGTCATTGCTTCTATTGAGTAGTAATTCTTGGAACAAGAATCTCTATGCACCATAATGGATAGAATTTCAAACCTCATTTCTTAGATTATATCAAAAAGGGTTCAATCTTGAAGCACTCTAATTCCAAGTGTATTTAGCAACAATCAAGAGGCAAAAGCTTCTCTGATTTGTTACACATAGCCGAGGCTGTACATTTTCTTATCTACTACAGAGACTACAACACCAAATCTTTTTACAAAGTAACAAGCAAAAGACAAGAAAACAAAGTGTTCAAAACAAGATTAGACAAGTAACAAAGCAACAAAAGAGGAAAAAACACATTCTGCCTAGTGATTTATCAGCCTCTGTTAATTGCCTTCTCATTCTTGGACTACTGCTGATTGCTAGACTATAAGAGTTTGGATATGCGTACAAAGTTGTTGATGAGTTACCAAAAATCCTTGCATAGGCCACTTCTCCAATCATGGAGTGTTGTAACGTATTAGCTGTGGTTCCACCAGGGCTAAGCATGAGTGGGTGACGTGGTTGAGATCGTTGTTGATAACCTCGTCGTTGAAGTAGCTGGGACGGATTTGAATCGGTAGTTGGTATTAGCGTGTGGCCCCCACGTCTTGGACTCCGAGGCCTTTGTGGAATGACTATGCCAAGATTTGGAGCCTTTCCTTCGGATGATTTCGTAGATTGGCCACGACCATAGAGAGGAATTAAGTTTTTTTGTGAAACTTCAGCCTTGCAAACAGGGCATTGTGGCTGTTGCTGATCCGAAGTTTCCGAAGAAACACTCTGGAAATGAATCCATTTGTAAATGCAAGGCCAGCAGTAGAGGTGACCACATAAAGTTACCACAGGGTCGTGCACGAGATCCAGGCATATGTTACACTCAAAACCACCGGAAATATTCTCTTCAACTTCATCGTTCATCACCTTCCACTTCCCTAACGGGTATCGTGTTTGTTAAAGGTAGTGTCCAGCTGTTCTAAGGCCATATCCTGCTTCTTGATGTAATAAAATTATCTGCTAATGCCTGTCAAACATATAACAAGATCTCAGTACAATAACAAGACTTCAAATTCATAAAACATTAATAAGAACTAGAATTGTGATAAACATTGAACATGTGAACCTTATTGATTTTCTTCTCAAAGCACAATGCATAATTACAACAATACTAAAGGGACAAGGACAAAATAAAAGGCCCTAGGGAAAAATTCTAAACGTACTTTCATAAATTACAAGAGAATAGGCCTCATTATTTGGATGTAGTCTTGAGAAAACAACAAGGTCAATGAAATGTGGCAAAGGTTGAGTACATGGAGAAACTACCTATTGGTTTTGCCTAAAAAGCCATATCCATCAGTTATCACAAAATTCCAAACATTGTACAAGGACAAATCAGTTCTCGAAGGATAAGAACAATTACATGAAGAGAAAAAGCAAAAATAAGAGGGAAAATTTGTAAGTAATTGCTTTTGTTAATTTGCTAGCTGGAAAGCAGGCTAAAGAAAAAAGTTTCCACCTAAAGCATTTAATATAAATCTGAAGAGAGCTTTTAGAATATGTGTATCTGCTCAACTTAATCCAACTAACAAGTCAATTCAAATTTAATAGGTAAACCACCTTGGGATAGGGCTTCATTATCAAGAATGTACACCAATGAATCATGAAAGCAAAAGTACTGCATTTAGTATGAAAATCACAACATGAGTCATAAAATCTATGTTGTCCACAGAACTCTCCAAATATTGGTCGCTAAGGAACAGCTTCGTGGCATAATATGGTTCTACCATGCAGAATATAATTTAACCTGATCTATGCGATGGGAAATGAAAACTACAATCAGACCTCTCTATAACAGTCACCCTTCATAACAACATTTCATTATAACATTCCAGTTTTCTTTTTGAAACCGATTTTTATGTCTCTCCTTTAAAATCTCTATAGCAAGGCCTATCCGATTTTTCAATTTCTCACTTCAAAATCTCAATAGTGAGTGCCCTGTCTCTATGTAAGGATCTCAAGAATTGGGTCAATTGAGGATCCATAACTTAACAAAAAGTATAACTGAGGCTCTAGTACTATGACTTTTCAAGTTAAACAATGATAGATGACTGAAAAAACAGAATCCATTGAACTAGTTTTAGGCTATGTTGCTCCGACTCTCCAAAAATGCCGCCAGATGCATGTCAGATCATCCAAAAGTAGTTTATTTTAAGAATCCGACACGGCTACAACAACATTTTTTAAGAGTTCCGAGTAACATAGGTTTTAGGTAATTTTCAAGGGAACTACAAGTATCAAGAAACTCCTGAGCTGCAGGTTTTAAAAAAAAGTCATTTAGGATCATGTTAAAAGTATTATTCTAGTACATTTTTTCCCTTTCTACCCAACCCAAGAAAGGAACAACCTTTTGTCCCTACAACTTCAAAAGAGAGTAACCTATATCCAAAATCAGACACTGGTACAGGGTGAAGAAAGGAATTAGAATGTTTACTGCTACATAAAAGGGCGAATCTAGAATTCTCACTAAAGGGATTCAAAATATAACAAGTAAAACCCACGAAGAAACTTAGGAGGTTCAACATTTACTATATATATATATATATATATATATATATATACATAGTAAATATTTAACCTTATATATACAACATAATTTAACGAACCCTTGCTTCCTCCAGCTCAGCCTACATAGCCAAGTTTACCATTCCAACTTATATTTCTAGACAAAGCTTTTATTAATATCTTAAAGAAAGTTAATTTCACGTTCATCCAAATTCAGTCAATCCCATAAAATCCCATTGAACCAAACGAGTAAAGACCATCATCAAACCCCAACAAAAAAGAGGGCAAAAAAAGGACAGTCTGGTGCACTAAGCTCACGCTATACGCGGGTTCGGGGAAGGGTTAGACCACAAGTGTATATTGTACAAGCAGACCTACTGCTCACATGGTAGCAACTTTACTAATTACTCTAAGACTCTCCTTCCCCAACAAAAAAGAGAAGAACTACAAGCCCCATTAACAAAATGCATAAACATGTTGCTTCAGGCACAGAGTACTTTACAACATAAAGATCTGAACTCTTTAATCCATTCTCAACAAGAAAAATCTGAACTTTGCCTCAAACACAGATGGGGGAGGGGGTTTACCCCTTTCTCAACTAATATGAATAAAAACTTAAAGAAACAGATAGAGAAAACTCAAAAATGAAAAAAGATACATACCCAAGTAGTATATTTGTATCAAGAACGTGTCTGAACTAAGACACAAGTATCAGAATTTCCAACAAGGTAAAAAGATTTGAGTCTTTAGAAGGAGAAAGCAAAGAATCCTTTGTGTTTAGAAGCAAAAGTTAAAAGAGAGCTTTAAAAAAAGGGATTAAAAATGAGTAGATGAATGGTGAAGGGTAATGTTTGGTTCTTACTTCTATATATACAGTATACACACAGCTTTAGGAAGACGCGTCTATACATATAGAGGGTCTATGTATGTATAGGATAATTATAAGTATAAATAAATGTAGTTATTGTTAATCTTTTCAATTTATACTGACATATTATTTTTTTTAGTCCTTTTATAAAAAAAAGAATTCTTATTTATAAATAATTTAATTTTAAACTTTATCATTTATATTTAATTAAACAATTTATAACAAAAAATATTTTTAATTTATTAATTAAATTACATTATATAAACTGAGTTGGAGCAGTAATAATTAATTAAGGGATTGTTACTCGCTTCTAATGATAGGTACACAATGGAAATACAAAGTGGGGCCTACCTTTGTCCCTTCTCCGACGTGGCACTTACGGAGGGTTTGCGTATGCCGTTTGTGTGACTCCGTTTATCTTCTTTGGATTTTTCCTATTTCCGTTATGTAGGTGGTAGTTAGATATCATTTGGATTTAAGCTTTTCGAAAATCGGTTTTTGGAAGAGTAATTTTAAAGACAGTTGTATATGTTGGATGACTTTTGAAAAAGTTTTTTTGAGAAGCAAACGTAAAAGAAATTCCAAAATCAATGATATTGGGATTTTAATTTATTTTTTTATTTCACACAATGTTCAGTATCCGCTTTAAAATTTTGATTAATCTGAAATCTCCCGCGTAAGTTTCACTAAAACATAAGTGTTCTTTATACAATTTCTTTTAATGGACGTGATTAAAAGTAAAGATATTTTGTCCATTCTACCACAATGATAACTTGAATCGAGAATATAAACCAATCTTAATTAAATTTCCATATCATTTTGTCTAAAAATTTACATATTTGCAGGGGCACATTTTATTTCTTAATCTTTATCTTTCCAAGGTGGGGGCGTGTTTAGTAGGAAAGAAAACATTTTATTTATGAGAAAGTCATTTTCTTATTTTTGATATAGAAAAAGCTCGAATATGTCATTAAATTATCAAAAATTATTCATTCATATCACTCGTTAATAGTTTGGCTCAAAGATGCTATCGTCGTTATCATTTTGGGTCATATATGTCATTACTCACTAACAAAACTCTACTATTATCAGATTTTGCCACGTGACATTATCTAAACGCTTCATTTTATGAGTGACATATATGAGTCATTTCGTTAAGTTCCATTGCATATTTGAGCCCTTTTCCAATTCTTATATAAATCTCAATTTTTCTAATTTTATGTAACAAGTTTATTATAAGGACTTGTTTGTCCCTTATACTAATAACATTATTATTTTATATGAAAAAATTATACTCTCTTATTTAATTGGATTATGAATCTACTCTTATTCTATATCATACACAATTTTCACGTACTTTATGACTCCTTAACAAGATTTTAAAAACACAAAACAAAAATTGTTTAAGAAAGAAAGAGGCGAGTTTAAAAGAGAGTACACTAATTAGGTGTAGATGAGAATGAACAGTACATATGAGTATGACATATTTGAGCCTTCTCTCAACCGCTATCAACACCCCAAATTTCACTCATATGTAACTTTTCATACCTTTCTACACCTCATTAGTATACTCTCTTTTAAATTTGCCACGTTCTTTTTTTAAAAAATAAATATTATATGTTTTTTATTCTTTTTAAATAGTCGTAAAGTACGTGAAATTGTGAATGATGTAAAATAAGATTAGATTTATAATCTAATTAAATAAGAGTGTAATTTTTCCATGTAAAATAATAATGTTATTAGTATAACAGACAAACTTGTCCTTATAAGTTTGTTGCATAAAATTAGAAAACATGGAGGTTTATATAGGAATTGGGAAAAGGTTCAAATATGACACTGAACTTAACGAAATGGCTCACATATGTCACTTGTAAAATGAAGGGTTTAGATAATGGCACGTGACAAAATCTAGTAATAGTAGAGTTCTGTTAGTGAGTATTGACATATATGACTTGTTTACCCAAAAATCGATATAGTTAAATTTATATATGTGGTTAAGAACACGTGGATCAATGTAATTAAAGTTATGAGATAAATTAGCAATAATAAGAAAGATTATTGAAATAAAGTAAACAATAATCGAAGTAAATAGCCTGAGCCTTGATGAAATGATGAGCTAAAGTATCCGAGCAAGCTACACGTCAAAGCCTTCCCAAGAACAATCAAGATCAAGAATAAAGAAATTTCTTTAAGAGTATTTGTTTTTTATTATATTTTTATCATCTTTACAGTAATGAGAAGCTCTATTTATACTAGAGTTTTGGGGTACAAGTTCCATGAATTATGCCTCCATAATTAATTAATGCTACAATAAAAGATAATTAAGAGGTCATAAAGGCTAGTAAAGCCTGATAAAGGCTAATAAAGGCTAATGAAGGCTAGAGGAAACTTGGGGTCTTGTGTAATATTTTTGTACATTGAATGACACTTGATCGGTGAGTTGGCATACTTATCCGGGTCCATTATAATTTCTGCCTCCGGAACGGATTATCAAATTACTTCTTCGGAGCTTCCTCAGAGCCCCTTGCTTGTTGACTTGAGTCTGACTTGTCACCATCGCCATGTATCATCTCTTGATACGTCCATTTGTGTTTACAAATTTTTCCCTATACAGATAGTCCCCCACTTTCCGGTTACTCGTTAAGATGTGACCGGAAAGTGAAAGATTTCCCCCTTCTTGCGGAATGTCATATAATCACCCACATTACTGCCTCAATAAAAACCTTGTAGGAAAAATTTAATTGGGACAAAAATCGAGCGAAAAAAAAGAGTGCGGGACATAGGGATTCAGATGACAACTCTGTCACAGGTTTTTCTATCGTCAATGATCGGCTGGTGCTACAAAAATATCATGATTGATGAAAGTTTGATCTTGGGTTTTTACTGTTCACCCGTAACTTCTTCAAGGGTTAACTCTCAAGTTTTAAGTTTCTCAAAACTTTTAAACTTTAAATCTTGACTCTTGGATTTTTAGTTTTCCCCAACACTTTTAATTTTAGAGTTTTGACTCTAGAATTTTTAGTTATACCAACAACCTCTGCCAAAAAACATCCAACCACGGCAATACCGCGGCGGCAGGGGTGGCAAGGGCCGCGGGGTCGGATTTTGGGGTTTATCCGAAAATCTAGTTTTTAAAGGTCGGTTTTTGGGGTTTTTTGGTCGATTTTTAGGTCCGAATTTTAGGTTCAAGTTTGGAAATCCGAAATCTTCTTAAAGGTTGCATTGTATTTTGTTTGTGTTGTTCTTCACTATTGAGAAGATTTTGGTTCATCGTCTAGCTCTAGTAAAGTCCAAAATAACATGTCCGGTTAACTTTACGATCGAAAAATAAAGTATCCGGCCTTTAGCCATTTAACTAGATGGATTTATAAGAGAGGACCCTTTTTTCTCGGTGTTTATGGAGAGGACGCCTCATGTTCATCTATACACAAATTTTTGATACGTCATTTAGACAACGTTCATGTGATATTTTAGCTTTTCGTGGCAAGAATTTATCACAAAAAGGAAAATTTCATTAATACATTTTATTTACAAATGTTAATTAAAATAAAAGGAATGATGTCGTTGGGCACAATGCTTTTCTTCTTTTTTTTAAGTCTCGGAGCCACTTTAAGATGTTTCCGACCCTTATTGTTATGAGTTTCGCTGCTTTGACATGACAGTCCCTAATGTTCGTAGACATTACTGCTCTTCATGTAAGTTGTTTTCTGGTGACTTGCTCCGAAAATGCTCATGGCTTCTATCAGTTTGTGGTTCTGATGGGTATAGTTCAAACTGGTGTATGGAATGCCTCCAATCAAAGATCAATTGACCTTGATCGGGCTGCAGAAAATGTCGATATATTTTCTCGATCATCTTCTACGTGAATCTTTGACGTATACCGGTTGTGACCATCTTCCTATGTTGTTGCTTGGAACTCTAACAGGTTTTTCTTGAGACTTTGTGCGGCATCCAAACTTGTAGGATTTAGACCTTTGGTGAAAGCTTTGGCAGTCCATTCATCTGATAGTGCAGGCAACAACATCCGCTCCTTCTGAAATCGAGTTAATAAGTCTCGAAGACGCTCATACTCCCCTTGTAAAATGCTAAAGATGTCTACCTTTCGCATTCGCACCTTCCGGACTCCAGCATGTGCTTTAATAAATATATATGTTAGCATAACAAATGAATCAATTGAGTGCTCGGGTAAAAGAGAATACCAAGTTAGGACCCCTTTAGTCAACGTCTCACCGAATTTCTTGATCAAGACCGATTCAATCTTGTCCTATTTCAGGTCATTTCCCTTGACAGTTTTGGTGTAGGCCATTATGTGTTCCTTCGGATCTATCGTCCCATCATACTTGAGAATGTTCGGCATCACAAATCTCCACGGGATCAACTTCGGGACATCTTCTAGTTTGTATACCAACTGAATATATCTCCTCGCGTTCGATCCTCCAACCATAAGAGGGGCTCGCGGTATTTGATTCAACCAGTGCCAAAATTTCTTGCCATTTTTCTCTACGTTGGTGTCCACGTTGTCCGTGATATCTTTCATAAATTTCAAAATATGCTCCTGAAATAGATTTTCAGGAACAGTTTCGCTTTCTGAAGCACCATCATTTCTCGATTTATTCTCATCATTTCTAGCATCCCCGGTGGTATTTCCTGAAAGTGTCGGTGTGTCTGTTGGGATACTGCCAGCATTTCTGGAAGCGTAATCCGAATAAAATCGCATCAGATGGTCCAACTGTTCACTCATAGCGGTGTTTTGCGCCCTCAGATTTTGTATAGCTTTCTCAGGTGTCTTGTCATTGGGAACATCCTCCTGCTGAGTATGTCCGCCTCTGAAAGTGACTCTGTCTGTAGCCATTAGATTTCTTGGTATTGTATCCTCTACCCGTAGGTCATCTAGTCTGATGGGAAGATTATTAGTGTTATATCTAGTGTTAGTGTTGTAGTTGTCTCTGAATTCTTCTCTTCCTGTCATCTGTTTACTCTGAACAAAAAACAAGACTCAAAGAAAAGATTAGATTAGTAGATAAAGGGTATTTATCTTGAGTATCCGAGCAAGCTAGAGTATTTATAACAAAAAACAAGACTCAAACAAAGAAAAGCTAGAGTATCTGAGCAAGCTACACGTCAAAGCCTTCCCAAGAACAATCAAGATCAAGAATAAAGAAATTTCTTTAAGAATATTTATTTTTTATTATATTCTTTATCATTTTTACAATGATAAGAAGCTCTATTTATACTAGAGCTTTGGGGTACAAGTTCCATGAATCATGCCCCCATAATTATCAATATTAATGCTAATAAATACTAATAAAGATTCGAGGAAACTTGGGGTCTTGCGTAATATTTTTGTACATTGAATGACGTTTGACCGGTGAGTTGGCATGCTTATCCGGGTTCTTTGTAATTTCTGCCTCCGAAGCGGGTTACCAAATCACTTGTCCGGAGCTTTCTCGGAGCCCCTCGCTTACTGACACGAGTCTGACCTGTCACCATCGCCACATGTCATCTCTTGATACATCCATTTGTGTTTACGGATTTTTCCCTATACATGACCCAAAATGGTAATCGCGGTGACATTTTTTAGCCAAACTATTAACGAGTGGCATGAACGAACCTTTTTCTGATATCTCAATCGGAAAAAGGTATTTGTTTATTAAAAGTATTTACTTTTTATTATATTTTTGATCATTTTTACAACGATGAGAAGCTCTATTTATACGAGAGCTTTGGGATACAAGTTCCATGAATCATGCCCCCATAATTATCAATATTAATGCTACAATAAAAGGTAATTAAGAGGTTATAAAGGCTAATAAAGTCTAATAAAGGCTAATAAAGAACTTGGAGTCTTGTGTAATATTTCTGTACATTGAATGACGCTTGACCGGTGAGTTAGCATGCTCATCCGGGTCCTTTGTAATTTCTGCCTCCGGAGCGAGTTACCAAATCACTTCTCCGGAGCTTTCTCGGAGCCCCTCGCTTGCTGACTCGAGTCTAACCTATCACCATCGTCACATGTCATCTCTTTATAGGTCCATTTGTGTTTAAGGAATTTGCCCTATACATGACCCAAAATGGTAATTGCGGTGGTATTTTTGAGCCAAACTATTAACGAGTGGCATGAATGAACCTTTTTCTGATAGCTTAATCGCATATTTGAGTCTTTTCCATTTTTGATATGTTGAAAGTCATTTTTCGTGAAATTGTTTGATCATTTTTCACCGAAAATAATTTATATTTAGTATTTTCTCTTTGTTCTTAAAAGTTTTGTTTTCTTTTTCTTTTTCTTTCACTTTTTAAGCTTAAGCTCTTTCATTGGCTTCTTTGCCATGTTAACTTTTGCATGAACAATACGTTTATTTTATTTTATTTTTTAGTTGATTGTTTCTAAAAGGTTAATATGAGCCTAGATAGAGTATTCCATAAGTACTGATCCTAGTTCAGATAATAAAATAAAAATTGGAGCTAAATTTGAGCTGTGTCTATGTATTTGGTCGAAAAACAACGTATGGTATATGCTCTCTTTTTCACCATTCGAGCCTTATATTGGGTAGAGCAAGTTATGCTATAACTTCTTTGATCGATTGGATTCTAAAGATAAATTAGATAGCACTGTTTCTCCATTACCATTTCTGTGACACCCTTTTTCTTAGTCAATCGTAAAAAAAGTGATATTCTTTCATATTCAATAATAAATTAATTTAAATTTCTTATTTTACCCTATTATATAATTTATAGCCACATAAATTTTTATCACTTTATTTTAAATTATTTTTAAAATTTTACTTGTATTAAACTACGCTTTCAGTCAAACACACCTCCAATGAGATGGAAAAAGTAGTTAAGGGAGTAGTACTCCCTATACTTCGCAGAAGAAAGTCAAGAAACTGCAACTTTTATGAATTATCCCGTAGGATTTTGGCGTACGTATTGTCCATGTACACGAGGTGCTAGATTATCATGAATTTACAACCCATTGTGCATTGCCCTATCGACATATATATATATATATATATATATATAGTACTGAGTAGGACCACACAACCTTGTTTTACAACCGCTTTATTGAAAGACCTTATTGAGACAACACCCCCCCTATTATATTGGTATCAGAGCGTATAGAAGATTTTCGGACAAATACTCTGAAGATTCAAATACGTTTTATAGACTTGTATGACTGATTATAACTTAGAATATTATTTAGAAGTAAAAAAGAGTTTAAAGACTTTTTATCCAGAATATATAGATTTAAGTAAAACTAAAAGGAATCACTCTAGACTTTTAGAACTTATAGATATAATATCCGCTTTAGAATATAAGTTAGTGACACATTTAAAAATTAAAAACAACTCTAGACGTTTTAGACCCTATTAATGAGAAGTTTACCTTTCGTATTTAGATTACAATATTTAGCCTATATTATTGATATAGAAACTAAAAGAAAAAATAAACACGTAGTAGCAAAAAGAGCGTTAGAAGGACTATACCAAGAATTTATAACTCAGGCTTTAGGACTAGCAGACTTATTAGAATACTTTTATACTAAGGTTAGACCGCACCTGTTAGCATTAAATTTCGACAGACTATCTGATAACTTAGAAGATAGTATAGTTTTAGTAACAATAGATAAAAGTAGTATACTAGATCTACATTGAGAAATTGAAACACTACAAAGCGATATAGATAACGCAGAAAGTTGGATAGAACATCAGAACTTAAGAAGACAAAAAATATTAGAATATTATCCGTTAGGTTAAAAATAGCTCATCTAAAGCACCTAGATTATTTAGACTTAAGGATAGTACCAGAGAAAAAATATAGAATATTACCAGACCAAAGTATAGTTAAGTGTAACTTTAGTGTAGGAGAACATATACTCCATAGTGAAGATAAGCAATTAAATTCAATAATAGACTTAATTATAAATTTAAGTGAAAAAGTAAAAGAAAGTAATACTAATTATACTAATAATTTACAAAAATTAGAAGGTATCTTATATAGACAAGAAAGAAATTTTAAAAAATCAGAACAAAACTTAGAATATATAAATAATCTAGTAAGCAATTGTGACTTTAAGAAATTCTCAACAAAACGAGATTTAGAAATTTTTTTTAAAGAAAACCTGATAGACCTTGAATTAAAAGTTAGCCAAGAAAATTTACAAATTAAAAAAGAGTTAATAGAAAAGCTTTTAAAGTTAGAAGAGACAGTTAAAGAGTTAAAAGTAGCAATTCTTTCATGAATAGACTAGCTAGTGCGCAAGAACAAGCAGCAAAGTTAATAGAAAAACCTATTCCTCTGCCAACAGACTATAAAGAATACATCCCTAGTCAAAACGCAGATCAAGTAATTATACAGCAAAATATAGTTTTAACAACCTTAATAGTAGATTTACATAGAAAAATAGATACAGTAGCAACCAGAGTAGATAAATTAAGTGAACACCTGTTACAAATAGCAAAAGAAAGAGATCTTAAAAATTGAGAAAAAGATAAAGAGACTCAAGCAAATCAACAGATTGATAACTTAATAGATCAGTTAAATAAAATAGAATTAACTCCACAAAAGGAAAAAGCTAAGATAGTAAGAAGACCCCAAAAATGGACCTTTTTACAACTAGACAGGGAAGAGAAGACGAAGGGCAAAGAATAAGTTGCTCAGAAAATAGGATAGGAAATAACTTTTTGTCTAGAATATTAAACAGAAAGACACCTGAAGAACAAAATAGACAACTTAGTGAAGTAACAAACATAGATAAAGACATAAATATTTTTCAGCAGAACCAATTAAATTTACTGAATCCTAAGACTCTATACAATGCTGGACGTTTCTCGTCTACAGCCCAGTTATATAGACACTATAGAGAAGAACAACTTTCAGTACTAGGAAATACTGCGAGAAATATTAGTCTAATAAATACAGAATCCTTTAAACACGTAAAAAAGACAACTATAACTCTCATGCATATGGGATTAATAGTAATAGGAATTAAAGGATTAACTAGAAAGAATTTAGGAAGCAAAGTCCTCATAGTTATATATGATGACAGATGGACAGATATGAAGAGATCCATTATCGGTATGACAGAAATAGATATGACAGATAATGGAGGAATCTTCTACATTAGTCCAGATTTCCTAATGAACCTAGCAGAATTTGGTAGACACATTAAAATAGGAATCCAGACTAAAGGATACGAAGAAATGCATAGCGGAAATAACTTACTGTTATGTTTAGGATTTCTTGGAAAGATGACCAACGATAGTAATACTAAGTTTAAGATAAAGATAGATGATGTAGTAGAATTAATGAGTAATAAAGGCATTAATTTAGTAAAACCTATAAAGATTCAACCTGAAGAATACGCAGGTCTAGAATGAAAATTAGAAGACTTTAATGATAAAAAGAAAGTATTACAGCCATCCGCACATTTAGAATATACAAATATTAAAGGAGAGACGTCTATAAGATTTACAGATTATAACTACACTCCACAGAAAAGCTGTGAAGAAGAAAGTACAATAGAAGAAGAAGAGCTTAATCTTATGAACATAGAAATAATAGACGAAAAATATGAAGTAGACATCGCCATAGAAAAGGCCAAAGACCTGAAAAGAGAAAAACCCAGAATGTTATTCAGATGTAAGGGTTGTAAAAAAGACAATATGGAATTAGATGAGACTATAGAACATTTTAAGTATTGTGAAATAAGAACAGACAATGTAGGTTATAAAGAAGAAAAACTTGCCAAAGAAAAAACAGAAATGTTTGAAGCAATTTGGAAAGATTTTTCATTAAATAACGAAGAAGATTTTGAGACAAACTCCGAAGTTAGTCAGAAAGAACTAATGGAAGCTAGTACATCTAGCTCTAGTCCTTTCCAAAGAACTGCAGGAGAAAGAATTACAGTAGACACTAGTACAGGTAATATACCAAGAAGAAGAGTATTTAGAACTGCAGGAGAACCTGTAGAAAATATTAAACCATCAGGAAGACGAATGCCATTAGAAGAACCTATAACTCTCCAAGAAGGAGGAAATAGGGGCAAGATTCTAAATATAGCTGCTCACGATCCACAAAGATGGAACTCCGTCATAGATTTGTGGAAAGGAATAGTAGTAGCAGACTATATACAGAATTACGTAGAAACAGACCCTGAGACAATGTACAAATACTTAGAAACATTTTAGGAGAATCTACCAAGGCTCTATGGGAAGCATACAAAACAGATTTTCCAGAAGAATTCCACCAGTTGGTAGCTATGGGATCAAACCCATATAATTTCACCAATAAGATACACACTTTAATTACAGGAGAAGATCCAAATAGTGGATTAGTAGTATTACAGAGAAATGTGTTAATTAAATTAGAACAGTTAAGTATTAGTAATTGGGTATACATAAAGAAATTTTTAAATGATTTCTTTTATTATTGCACGATCAGCGGAAACTCGTTTGATCAAGAATTAGGAAAGAAGCTCTTTAATAAATTACCAGGAGCATTAGGTAGAGAAATAGAAGAACGCTGGAACAAGCGTGATGGGATTTTACAAAACCCAAACGCTAGATGGTCAATAGGACATAGAATACAGCACGTAATGGAGATACTACAAGAAAAGTGTATGCACTTACAGATACAGAAACAACTCAAACAAAATGACTTAAATTTCTGTAAAAGTGTGATATATACTACGCAAAGTTATGATAAAGACCCTCAGAAGAAAAGAAGTTATAAAAGAAATAAAAAATACGGCTATAAAAACTATGATAAATATAAAAGGAAGAAATACTACCTTAGAAAGTCAACAGCCAAAAAACCGTATTTAGACAAAAATAAACATATCAGAAAATATAGAAATGATAGAACTTATAAAAATAGGTTAGAATGTTTTACGTGTGGTAGCATAGAACATTTAGCTAACACTTGTCCCAAAAGGATAAATAATAATACTAGGAATTCGCAGTTAATTGAAGACTTTCAAGAAACCCTGATAAATGTAGACGAATACATGTCAGACACAGAAAGTATATACTCAGTAGTAAGTATAGACACAGGAGATAATAATAGATTAGACTCCTCAGACTCAGAAGCAGACGAATTCATAAATGAAATAGGAATAGAACAGTTAGATATAAACGAAGATCTTAACAATTTAGTAAATACTAATGTAGAATGCGACCATTTTTTCGAGAGAAATAAAGGTCTAGATGGCACAGCTTGCTGCATTTGCAAATGGTTTCCTAGCAGAAGCAAAAGAGCCAAATGCAAAAAGTGCTATATGGAAGGTTGTATAAACTGCCTTCAGAAAGAACTAAATATTACAATAGGATGTAAAGAAACTTTAAAAGTAATACAAGATGATACTACTATAGCAGTAAGAATAATCACGTTAGAAACTAGAATAAATGCCTTAGAGGTAAGACTAACACATTTAGAAAAAGGAAAACAAACAGACCTAGATCATATCTCTGAAGAAGAACAGTTAGAAAAAGAATTAATGACAGAAGTAGCGTTAGAGCTCATGAATTCAGAAGAACAGACTTTAATTTGTAACGAAGATAAAAAATTTAGTTCATTAAAATTGCTAACTAAGATAAGACTTAAAGATTACGAGATCACTACTTTAGCATTAGTAGATACGGGATGTACAAATAGTATTCTTAATAAAAGAATAGTTCCGAGCAAATTAATTAAGACTCTGGATAAGCCTTCATCGGCAATGCAGATGGATGGAACGCATAATATTTATAAATATTATCTCCAGGATGCATCGGTGAGTTTTATTAATACTTGCTCAAAGTTTTACAGTCCCAGCTATAAGGTAGATAAAATTCTAGTAAGAGACTTAAATATAAATACAGATTTTATTATAGGTCTAGATTTCTTGCTAAATAACAATGGAAGTTGCACCATAACTAGAGATGGTGTTATTTTCCAAAAGAATAGTACTTATACTCCAGTACAGACTTCAAAAACTGAGACAAAGATTATACAAATTTCTCCAAAGAACTCAGAAATAATCTGAGACACAAGTTGTTGTCAGGATTGTAGCAAAGGAGAGAAATATTGTTGTCAAAACAATATTAAAAATATGCTGCTAGAAGACATTCTAGAAGAACAAGAAGATATAGAGAAAGACTATTCTCTAATAGAAATAGAAACAGAATTCTATAACTTCAAGAAAGGTTTAGATAAAATAAGAGTAATAAAAGATAAAAAAGATTTAGATAATATTATAAAAATCTTAGATGAATTAGAAATTATAGGAGAAAAACCTCTAAAACATTGGAATAATAATAAGATCCTTTGTGAATTAGAAATAATAAACCCAGAATACATTATAAAGACTGCATCAATAGAAGCAACAAATCAAGACTTAGAAGATTTTAAATTACAAATTAAAGAATTATTAGACCTAGAAATAATACGGAGATCTACGTCAAAACATAGGTCTGCAGCCTTTATAGTTAGAAATCATTCAGAAATAATTAGAGGAAAAGCTAGAATGGTAATAAATTATAAAAGATCTAATGATAACACTAGAAGTGACGGATATAAATTACCCGATAAAAAGAACTAATAAATAGAATACAGGGTAAAAACATTTTTAGTAAGTTTGACTGGAAGTCGTTCTTCAAGTTAAAATGCATTCAAACAAAGATAGAATGGATTTGCTTTCACTTGTCCGTATGACATTTTGAATGGTTAGTAATGCCGTTTGGTCTAAAGACAGCTCCGCCTATATTCCAGAGAAAAATGGATTCTATTTTCGGAGATTATAAAAGATTCGTCATAGTATACGTAGATGATATACTTGTTTTTAGTAGCAATATGACTGAGCATTTAGGACATTTACAGACAGTTTTCAGACTTTTTGTAAGTAATGGAATCATAATTAGCAAAAAGAAAATGGAGTTATGTAAGAAATACATAAATTTCTTAGGAGTAACTTTAGGAGAAGGTAAGATAAAACTACAACCACATATAGCTAAGAAGGCATTAGATATGCCAGATAAGTTAGACAATACCAAAGACTTACAAAAATTTCTAGGAATACTAAATTATGCTAGATCATTTATTAAAGACTTAGGAAAAATAGCATGACCTTTATATTCAAAAACAGGTTCTACAGGCCAGAAACACTTCAATGCAGAAGACATCAAAATAGTAAAGTTACTAAAACAGAGAATACAGAATATCCCAGATTTAAGTATGTCGTTAGAAACGGATTACTTGATTATCGAAACAGATGGCAGTTTCGAAGGACGGGGTGCAGTATTAAAGGCCAGAACTAATAAATATAGTAGCAAAAGCTCAGAAAAGATTTGTGCTTACCAAAGCGGTAAGTATAAAGAGAAAGGAAATATGAGTAGTATAGATGCAGAAATATTAGCAGTAGTATACGGTTTAAACGCTTTTAGAATATACATCCTAAATAAACCAGAAACTCTAATTAGAACAGATTGTGAAGCAATAGTTAAATTTAATCAGAAGATAAATGATAAGAATAGTAGTAGAAGACGTTGGCTTAACTTTTTAGATACCATATCTATTTACAACTTAGTTTTTGAACACATTAGAGGTAAGGATAATAACTTAGCAGATCAGCTTAGTAGATTAAAAATTACTACGAGCTAATAAGTTTATTTGCCTCTTAGCAGAATGAGTTCATCACGCATAAAGTCTAAAGACAAGGGAAAGGCCCAACCAAACCCCAAGACGATTATGCACAAACAAGATTGGGAACCTGAATTTTAGGCCCATAACTGCTCATGAGACACCAACATTAGAAAGACTTTATTTCGGTAAGAATAATTTAGTTTCTTTTCCATCTTCAAACTTAACTTTTAAAATACTCCCAGACTATGTTTTAGATAGACAACAAAAATGTTTGATAGATAATTTGTGGATAGCCCACAACAGAAAAGACGCTAGTCACTTTGTGGCAACTTTAAATAGTACTTGTTTTTACTTTAACGAAAAGAACCTGGACAAGAAATTTAAATTCTATGTTGTTGTCCATGGTAAGACAAATGGTATTTTTCAGACTTGGCTCGAAGTAGTAGACTCTATAAAAGATTTTAAGACTCCTTTATTTAAAGGTTTTAATTGTTTTACTGAGGCTCTAGACTATGCTCGAGGAACCCTTGGGCCAAACTACTACATATCACCAGCCTTGAGATACACCCAAACTCAGACTCCACAGTACAAAATACAAAAAGACACAGACAAAATAATCTTTTGCGATCATTGTAGCACAATGACCGAAGCCTTTAAAAGACTAAACCAGACAAAAGAAACCCTTCAGACTCAAAATATACACCTATTAGAAAAAGTTACAGAGCTTGAATTAAAGCTCAGACATACCACAATCAGACAACAAACATAGAGTTTTCCATCTCCGTCAAAAATGGATGAGACAGGTGTGCATTCCCTTCTGAATGCTAAGAAATCTATTGTACCAGATGTAGGTACAACTAGTCCGGTGCAAACGGTTGCCGGTAAAGACAACTCAAACCCGTTGATGGTCAGCTACTTTGCCAAAGTGAACAAGAAGAGGCAACCTCTTCAAAGAACAGAAGAAAACTTCCCCAGACTATTACAGGAACCACGTCAAGGACAAGAACTAGAAAGACAAAAAAGAGAAAAATAAATCTATAGAACAGATAATTAAAGAGACACTGGAAAATATTTTTAAAGAACAACAGGAAGCCAAAACAGAAGATAAACATGAAAATCCGGTGGTGGCATCCATGACTACAGAACAAAATCCAGGACTTGACGATGACATAGACCATGTTTCAGAAACTAGTTCAGACAATAATCTCCTAGAATCAAACTATGCTCAAGATCCAAACGACAATGACGATTCGGGCATGAGTTTCGATTCCGTGGCTTTGCACAACCTAAGCACTTGAAAAGCCAAGGAAACAGGATGATAAGACAGAATAATAATTAGAAAAAGACAGAGTAGAAAGAACGGTGCAGAAGGCGCGATAAAAAGCAAGAAAGAGATGTGCCAGAAAGCAGCTGAAAGTAAACAGACAAGATAAGAGCAAGGACAACATCTTTAAAGACTTTCAGAAAAAGAAGATGCCAGCAACGCAAGACGACAAAATGAGAAGAAGATTTTTCAAAAGTTAAAGCGACGATGGGGCCCACAGCGCACCCGGCCGAAACTTTAAAGATTCTTTTTCATTTTGAAATCCGGAGTTGAAGTCCGTGAAGACACTATAAATACCAGACTCTTGAGAGGATAGAGGCAGAGCGAAAAAAAAAGAAAAAGTGCAAGATAGAGAGCTCACCAAATACACCACTCCATCCAAATGCAAAACCTCTCTCTCCCCCTCACTGTATAAACCACCATATGTAAAATAGTTTATTTGAGCAAGCTTTCTTTAGTGTGCAGTAGTTTCCGGGACTCCCGAAAGGGAAACCTCCCCGTACGTCGAATTATGTAAGTCCTTTCTTTCAGCAGTTATCTCCACCATGTATAGTATGTTTGTTTATGTTGTTATGAACTCCTGTAGAAATACAGGAGCCAGTATGTTAATATAAATATTGTTATGTTGATATGATGTTGTTATTTTCATCATGAATCTTTATTTACTGTTATAAATCATGTCGTAAATCTAGAAATTACTGTTGTAATCTTAACTGCATGATGCTTAGATATGACTATCTTCTGAACTTAGTATATGGTTATCTTTGGACTCCGTCATGACCTCAATGGATTAGCTTGTAAATTCCTATGTCAACGGTGGTTGATTATTGGCCTGTTGTTGTCCGCTGACGGACTGTTTTGGCCTGAAAATTGGGTGTAGCTAAAGACGACTGTCATGATTGGGGTAAAGTCTTAAAGAAGAGATGAACTGTTCAGGAGGAGAAATAAAAAAGCATAGTGTAGTCAAGAACATAACAGTAACTAAGGACGAATGACAGAGACGATGAATAGTAATTAAGGACGAGTGACTGGACAGAGTCCAGATTAAAAAAAATGAATTTTACTTTATCGGAGATAGCTATTTTTGATTGAAAGAACTAACATAAGGAGACTTATAACGGGAAGGGAGTACTGAGAGCGTATAGAAGATTTTCGGACAAATACTCTGAAGATTCAAATACGTTTTATAGACTTGTATGACTGATTATAACTTAGAATATTATTTAGAAGTAAAAAAGAGTTTAAAGACTTTTTATCCAGAATATATAGATTTAAGTAAAACTAAAAGGAATCACTCTAGACTTTTAGAACTTATAGATATAATATCCGCTTTAGAATATAAGTTAGTGACACATTTAAAAATTAAAAACAACTCTAGACGTTTTAGACCCTATTAATGAGAAGTTTACCTTTCGTATTTAGATTACAATATTTAGCCTATATTATTGATATAGAAACTAAAAGAAAAAATAAACACGTAGTAGCAAAAAGAGCGTTAGAAGGACTATACCAAGAATTTATAACTCAGGCTTTAGGACTAGCAGACTTATTAGAATACTTTTATACTAAGGTTAGACCGCACCTGTTAGCATCAAATTTCGACAGACTATCTGATAACTTAGAAGATAGTATAGTTTTAGTAACAATAGATAAAAGTAGTATACTAGATCTACATTGGGAAATTGAAACACTACAAAGCGATATAGATAACGCAGAAAGTTGGATAGAACATCAGAACTTAAGAAGACAAAAAATATTAGAATATTATCCGTTAGGTTAAAAATAGCTCATCTAAAGCACCTAGATTATTTAGACTTAAGGATAGTACCAGAGAAAAAATATAGAATATTACCAGACCAAAATATAGTTAAGTGTAACTTTAGTGTAGGGGAACATATACTCCATAGTGAAGATAAGCAATTAAATTCAATAATAGACTTAATTATAAATTTAAGTGAAAAAGTAAAAGAAAGTAATACTAATTATACTAATAATTTACAAAAATTAGAAGGTATCTTATATAGACAAGAAAGAAATTTTAAAAAATCAGAACAAAACTTAGAATATATAAATAATCTAGTAAGCAATTGTGACTTTAAGAAATTCTCAACAAAACGAGATTTAGAAATTTTTTTAAAGAAAACCTGATAGACCTTGAATTAAAAGTTAGCCAAGAAAATTTACAAATTAAAAAAGAGTTAATAGAAAAGCTTTTAAAGTTAGAAGAGACAGTTAAAGAGTTAAAAGTAGCAATTCTTTCATGAATAGACTAGCTAGTGCGCAAGAACAAGTATATATATATACATATATATATATATATATGTATATATATATATACATATATATATATATATATATATATATATATATGTACATATACATATATATATATATATATGTACATATATATGTATGTACATATATGTACATATATATGTATGTACATATATGTACATATATATGTATGTACATATATGTACATATATATGTATGTACATATATGTACATACATATATATGTACATATATGTACATACATATATATGTACATATATGTACATATATATGTATGTACATATATGTACATATATATGTATGTACATATATGTACATATATATGTATGTACATATATGTACATATATATGTATGTACATATATGTACATATATATGTATGTACATATATGTACATATATATGTATGTATATATATATATATGTATGTATGTAGGTTGCAGTGGCGGAATTTTTTAAGTGTGTTCAAATTTAGAGAAGTAAATTTTTTTTTAATGAACGGGTGTAATAAAATTTATACATCAAACTACCGTAGGAAGGGATCCGACGGAATAGATTTTCGGTAGGGGTTTTATTTTGATACGTGTAGGTAATATATTAAGAATGTATGCTACCATGTGTAACGCGTAGACCCAAAAGGGAGGGGGAAGAAAAGCATGAAAGAGCATGGTACGGATCATATTGTTAATGGTGCGGAGAATTCTTTCGGCTTTACCATTTTGAGGTGAGGTATGAGGGCACGAGAATCAAAATATCATGCCATTTCCTGCACAAAATTTATGAAATGGGGAATTTTCAAACGTATTCTCTATCATGGTATTAGAAGTCAAACCCTAACACCCTCCCTACCCTAAATTACCCTATATTCTATTCAGCCGCCACCCCCTCTCTTTCCTTGCTTTCGGCGACACCCCTCAAACCCTAAAGCAATTCCGTCGGCCCCTCTCTTTCATTGCTTTCGACGGCCGCATGGATTCTCCCGATTCCTCCTCCTCCAACACAAGACGTCACACATCCTCCCTCCTCTCCAACACATTTCATCTGACGTTTGCCGTGACGAACATCAAAAACTTTATCCCTTTGATTCTTGATCAGGAGGATGGACAATACTCTTCGTGGGTAGAGTTATTTCAAATACATATTTGTGCCTACAACGTTCTTGATCACATCGATGCCACCACACCCCATCCGCTCGACATCGACAACATAATATGGAAATGACTTGATGCAATTGTCAAGCAATGGATATATGGCACCATATCCAAGGATCTACTTCATACTATTATGAAGACAGGTGCTTAGGCTTACGAATTATGGACAAGGTTAGAAGAAATCTTTCAAGACAACAAACATACATGTGTCGTGTACCTGGAGGAACAATTTAATAACACCCGTCTTGAAAACTTTACTAATATGTCCGACTATTGTAAACAATTGAAATTAGTTGCAGATCAACTATCTAATGTGGGCACTCTGATTTCAGAAACAGAGATGGTTTTGCAAATAATATATGGTTTGCCAAAGGGTGAGTACGATACGCTTGCAACGATGATCCAACAAGCCGATCCCCTCCCTAGTTTCAACAAGGCCCAGTCACAATTACTATTGGAGAAAACTAGGCGTGCCAAACAAGACAAACATAATCAGAAGGCATTGGTGGTTGATACACCGGTGACCGATACAGCACCCACCGGACCACCACCACACACAGATAGTCACACTCTACGGGGTGGTTGAGGCGGCGGACACGACGGTAAAGGTAGAGGCTGCGACCGAGGCAACAATCCCGATGGATAATCGCAGCAGGCACCATACCCATACCAGTGGGCCGGCCCAATGCCATGACCGATGTCCGAAAGTTGGGCCTCACCCTCATGCCCTTACCCGACGGCACATACCCAAAGCAGTGGCCAGTGGCAGCAAGCCAATATATTGGGCCATCATCCAGGCTTACGCCAGGCGGAACCGACACAGCAGGCTCATGTCTCAGTGGCCCAACAACAATAACCAGACGACCTCTTAACCCCTACCGAACTAGGCCAAGCCTACAGCACTATGAATTTACAGTAGCCCGACGATGCCTGGTACATGGATACGAGCGTCACTTCCCACCTCACTCATAACTCTGGTAATATTCCTCAATAATTTAACTTGAACAATCCTCAATTTATTTTGGTCAGAAATGACAATCACATTCCAATTCAAGGCTATGGCACCACTCAAACACCACCACTTTACCCTCATGTTTCCCTAAAAATGTCATATATGCTCCTAACATCATTAAAAACTTAATCTTTGTTAGGAAACTTGCTAGTGACAATTCCGCATCTATTGAGTTTGATCATTTTATTTTTTCTGTGAAGGACCTACGTACGAGGACAATTCTTACGAGATACAATAGTGTGTGGGACCTCTATCATTTCTCATTCAATTCCGCTACAAGTGTCAATCCACATACCTCTCTAGCTGCAATCTCTTCATCAACTTGACACAATAGACTTGGCCACCCGGGAGCACCAGTTTTTAATTTTCTTAGAAGTCAAAATTTGATTCAATGTAATAAAGGGAGATTTTCCCAAAATTTCTACTCTTGTCCTTTAGGGAAGCATGTTAGATTTCCTTTTAAGTCATCTTTGAGTACTACTTTTTCTCTATTTGACATCATTCATGCGGATTTATGGAAATCTCTCATTACTAGCAAACTAGGTCATAATTATTATTTGGTATTGTTAGATGATTTCTCTCATTTTCTTTGAGTCTATCCGCTCAAATATAAGTATCAAGTCTACTGTATTTTTCTTGAATTTCGAACATACGTTAAAACACAGTTTGAGAAGGACATGAAATCGTTTCAATTTGACAATGGTCGTGAGTTTGACAATTCACAATTTCATAAATTTTGTGCGAACAATGGCATGGTGTTTCATTCTTGTGCCTCCATACCTCACCTCAAAATGGTAAAGCCGAAAGAATCATCCGCACCATTAACAACATGATATGTACCATACTCTTTCATGCTTCTCTACCCCCTCTCTTTTGGGTCTACACATTACACATGATAGCATACATTCTTAATATATTACCTACACGCACCCTTCAAAATAAAACCCATACCGAAAATTTTATTCTGTCTGATCCCTTCCTTTGGTCACCTTCGAATTTTTGGTTGTCTATGCTACCATAATCTCGCCTCCACAGCTCCTCACAAATTAGCACTTATGACTTTTCCGTGTATTTTTTTGGGTTTTCCGTCAAATCATAGGGGGTACCTATGTTATGATATGTCCACAAATAAAGTCTTAGTCTCTCGCCATGTCACGTTTGAGGAGAACATCTTCCCTTTTGCACATGTCCGGAAATTTCAAGTCACTGACTATGGCTTCCTTGACGATTCAGACACTTCCCCTCTGTTTAAAAATGTAATCCATGGAACTAGTAGTCCAGCTCAACGCCCACTGCCCCCGTCATCTCCCCTGACACTACCTCACAACCCGTCAACCAACCTGCCGATAATGTCGACTTCCCCCTACCATTGATCCCGTCACCTCACCCCTGCCCACTGATCTCATAACCTCCTCACTGCCCCACTGCCTGAACTCCCCGCCGACAATCCCAATGCCACCCGTTATCGTCACCAACCCCCTAGCCCCCGTCGACTAGCCCCTTGCCTGCTATTCCTATCACCTTTTCATTGCCTCATTGCCCGAGCCCACGTCAGCCACAGGCCACCGAAACATTCCCCATTCCTACGCACCACATGGAAATCCGTGCCCAACACGGGATTTTCAAATCAAAAGTCCACTAACTTATCCACTCAAGCCATCTTACCTATACCCAAAATTAGCCAAGCTTGATCCAAATTGGAATGCCGTCATGCGTGAGGAATTTGATGCGCTCACTACACAACATACTTGAAATCTTGTCCCGAAACTAGAGGGGGTCAATGTGACTCATTGTATGTGGCTATATCGTCACAAATTCAGAAATAGTAGTGAGCTTAAACGCCATAAGGCGAGACTTGTGGCAAATGACACGGAGAGGGAATTGATTGTGGTGAGACCTTCAGTCTAGTGGTTAAACCAACCACCTTCATGTTTTTTTCCAGATTTGTCATCACCGCGACCACCCTGCCATTTCTTCATCCTCTTTGGACGACGACCGCCATCACTGTCATTTACCGCCGCCGACAGCGCCATCATGGCAATAACCATGTTCTTCTCCAAATCTGAAATTCATCACCACCACCATCTCATTTTTCTCCAGATCTGGAAACGCCATCACCGTTACAATTTTATTTCTTTTACTTTTTTCGAATCTGAGATCTCCATTCTTCCTGATTTATGAGTTTTTTTTTTAAGATTTAGGTGTTAGTTTAGATTAACAGAAGAAGGAAAATATATGCTATGAAAGAAGAAGAAAAAAAAAGAAGCGATGTGTTATTGATAGATTTTAAGGTTTAAATTGATTTTTAAATTTTCAGTTCGTCGGCGATGGTGGCGGGGATCGGGTTCTGGTGGGATAGCAGCGGGGAAGGGTTTGGTGGGTTTAGAGAATAGGTTTTTGATTTTCCTTTATTGCTTAAAACAATTTTTACTTTTTTCTTTTTACTCATAATACATTTTTTAATCATTATTTAGGACTCAAATGCCACGTGTTCATATTTAATTCGTCACTTTGCCACATCAATGGCTGGTGTCTTACACATACTTTTTGATTTTGACCGATTTAGCAAAAAGTGTCTAATATGTATATTTTTTTAATAGTATAAGTGTTCAATATGTATAAATCTGAATTGAGTTGTCTAAGTGGAATCTGTGGACAAGTTTAGATGACCGCAGATGACTTTGACCTTTGATATATATGACAACAGTGTATGGATGGTAATGTTTACTCATACTTAGTGTTTATAACCAATTAAATAACTAACTTTGAAAATTAACAAATCAAGGTGAAAAATGTATATTACTTTAATTTGTTGATTTTTAAAATTACTTATTTAGTTAAGTATAAATACTAGAGCAAGGAAGTACTTAAGTGTGTACTGATTTTAGTTGAATTTAGAACGTTTTACCTAGTATCCATCAGGTGGGGTCTAGAGAGGGTAGAATGTACACAGATCTTACCTTTACTTTTTGACGGGTAGAAAGGTTGTTTTTGATAAACATCCGACTCAAGTGAAAATGAAAATCAACAGTATAATAAACAGTAATTGCCGCAAGAAAAAAAATAACTTTAGTATAAAATGGTGTTGTACTTAGGGGTATGCATAGTTTGGACAAACTCAAAATTCGAATATTTTGGACTTATTTTGAAATTTTTAGGTTTTGGATCGGATTCGAATTTGAAACTTCAGATTTTTGAATATCTGAAAACCAAATTTCTTGTACCTTATGTTTAGGCTACCCCATTATCCATTAATATATTAATGTATTATACCTAAGGGTGTCCAACGGGGCGGATCCCGACCGGACTCCACCACATCCTTTAGTGCTAAAAAACAAAAAATACTTATTCATATATGATGTTTACATGACCTAATAAATACATTGTACGTGTTTTTACATACACTA
This sequence comes from Anisodus acutangulus, assembly GCA_029783415.1. NCBI lineage: Eukaryota > Viridiplantae > Streptophyta > Magnoliopsida > Solanales > Solanaceae > Anisodus > Anisodus acutangulus. Next base: position 46,545,257 of record CM056491.1, on the reverse strand, counting down.
TTGTTACTAAGCAACACTTAAATTAATATTTATTTTTATCTCAACTTATTACTAATTAAGCTATTTTGGTATATTCATATGAGTTGAGCTTTTAAGGATGTGGCTTAGGGTCAAATGCATTGAGACTCATAAGGTCTTATTCAATGAAGGTAAAAGTACTATGTAATTTACTTATATACCTTGTAGAATTAGTGGGATATTATGATTATAAAAATAATATGTGAATTTATAATAAATATGAGTGAGGATAAATTTTAATGGTCTTGGTAATTTTATCTACACCAATTAATCAAAATGAAAAGGTCAAGCTCAAGGGTCAACTTCAAGACCCTTGTCACGATGCAAGTTCAACTTGGTTGACGTATACCTCCCAAGTCCCAACTTTGAAATGTCCAAGTCCAAGTCGTCTTTCTTCTCTGCTTTTTTGTTTTTTAATTATTTAAGTAAAAATTACTTCTTCATACTATGTGTAGGGATTACAACGGATCAGATTTGGATCGGATCCTACTAGATTCAGATCCGTTTTTCATACATGGATCCATATTCGGATCCAGATTTACCGTGTCCACAAAAATCAGATCCAAATTCAGATCCACCAGGTCCACGGATCGGATCAGGATCCACATGTAAAAAAAATTATTTTAGAGTTGTATATTTTTTTGATGTTTCATATTTCAATCTAGGCATGTCTGTCAAATGAAAATTGAACGCTACAACAACATTAAGCTACATTGGGTGTCAATTCATCCATTTTTCTTTGTTTAATCTGCACTTTCATTAGTGTAAAAAGAATTAATGGTGGAAGTCATAAAATTTTAATCTTGATCTTATATTAGATGTTGTATTCGACCACAATTAATCATCCTTCATGACTGTAACTTTTATGAAGAATATTTTGCAACGAATCCACTCTTTCATCTGCTAAAGCATGGCATGAGATATGAATATTTCAACAGAATGAGATCAAATAATCAGCTTATTTTACATGCAATGATTGTACCATCATTTGTTTTCCGCTTAGTTTTTTATTGGGCATTTTGAGAATTATGGGCTTAAACGTATGGACCATTTAAAAAATAAAGTCCAAATCTGAATGTAAAATACATAAATTATAAATTTTTTAAAAAAAATACTTATAAAATTACATTCTAGGTTATGAATATATTTAATAAAAAATGGATACACGGGTCGGATCTGGACTGGATACGGATCCCAGATTTGGATCCGTCGGGTCCAAATATTGAAGATCTATATCCTATAAAACGAATCTGAATCCACCGGGTCCGATATCCATTGCGATCCCTAACTATGTGGGACAACGTTAAGAAATTCACAAATTTAATTTAGTAGATAAAACAATCACTTTCATAAGTTATATGTTCTAAAAATCACAATACAAATTGTGACAATTAGCTAAATCTTGATACAACTACTTATTTGGAGTAAATATGGCCTAGTGGCCTTGTGTATATCACCAAAACCTTGACCTATTTTTGTTGCATCTTTATATGACTTTATCACACCTAATCATGACGAACCTCACTTGGAGAAAAAAACGTTTGCATGATTGGAAGAAGAATAATCAAAAGATACTGAATCAAAAGGGCATCTTAATATCATTTGAAAGAAATAATTTCTTAATTCTTTTTATTAATTAAAAGAATATATATTTAATTTTTAATCTTTTATAATAGGAAAATGTTATTCCTATTCTACTCCCAAAATTTTATTCTACTTGTACAATAATTATACAATTATGGTAAGTGTACAATTCTAATTCTAATTTAATACAAATCCTACGAAATTGTGACACACCATATATGTATATCACGGTATATACTTACTATTTATCACACCCCCGCAATCATAGCGGGCGGTCTTCGTACGTTGAGATTGTCCCTAAAATCTTCAAAAAGGACCGAGGGAAGACCTTTGGTAAAGATGTCTGCAATTTGATACCTGAAAGGGACATGACAGATGCGTACTTGTCCACGAGCTACCTTTGCGCGAACAAAATGGATATCCATCTCTATATGTTTAGTGCACTCGTGCTAAACCGGATTCCCAGAAAGATAGATGACACTAACATTATCACAATAAACCAAGGTAGCTTTCTGAATAGGGCAATGAAGCTCCAAAAGAAGGTTACGTAACCACAGGATTCAGAGACCACATTGGCTACCCCTTGATACTCGGCCTCTGCACTAGACCGTGATAAAGTCAACTGACGTTTTGCATACCATGAGACCAAGTTATTACCAAGAAACATACAATAACTAGACGTAGAGCGTCTGGTGTTTGGAAAGCCACCCAATCAGCATATGTATACGAGACAAGTGTAGACGTCAACGACGGATATAAATGTAAGCCATACTCAAGTGTCCCCTGGATGTACCGAATAGTGCGTTTGAGCGCATTCATGTGCTCAATCATGGGATCATTCATAAACAAACACACATGATGTACGGCATATGTAATATCCGGTCTCGTGAATGTAAGATATTGAAGGGCCCCTATAAGACTGCGATAGCGAGTCGGATCCTTATAAGGTGATCCAGCCGCAGCACCTAGCTTTGGCTTAGTATCGACTGGAGTGGAAGTAGACTTGCACGAGCACATGCCAGCATGCTCAATAATCTCAGCTGCATACTTTTGTTGAGATAAGAACAACCCACTTGTATGACGAGAAACAACAATCCCCAAAAAGTAACTCAATGGCCCAAGTCTTTCACAGCAAACTTAGAACTGAGCATTGTCATGATAGACTGGTGTAATGCATCAAAAGAGGCAGTCAAGATAATATCATCCACATAGAATAATATATAGGCCAGGGAAGAACCATGATGATATATGAACAATGAATTATCAGACCTGCTGTGAGAAAACCCAATAGTCGAAACATTGTCTGCAAACCTCTTATACCAAGCCTAGGGGGACTGCTTAAGCCCATACATGGACTTCTTAAACAGACAGACATGATGAGGATATTTGGGATCCCTAAATCCCAAGGGCTGATGCATATAGACGGTCTCCTTAAGATCACCATGTAAGAAAACATTCTTCACATCTAACTAATAAATGTGCCATGCTTTCGAAAGAGCTAAGCTGAGCACAATGCGAATGGTAGCCGGTTTGACCACCGGACTAAATGTTTCACCACAATCCACACCAACCTGTTAAGTCTTACCATCACCTACAAGACGAGCCTTATGTCTCGCGAAAGAACCGTCAGAATTGTCTTTATGAGCAAACATCCACATAGATCGAATAATATTAATACCAGATGGACCGGGCACCAACTCCCATGTCTTATTATCAATAAGAGCATTATATTTGTCGGTCATAACAATTTTCTAATTCGGGTCATTTAAAGCAGACATAGGATTACGGGGCATGGGTGATTTTAGAACATTAAAATTTAGATTAAAATGTCTTTTTGGTTTAATAATACCCCGTTGACTATGAGTGACCGGTCTATGACTCGAGGAAAAAAATGGATTTTGGGAAATTTTGGGACACGTGACAGACGGGCCAGCAGGCAGTGGGTCTGCTGGCCCAGAACTGGGAACGGTAGCACTGCCTGAAGTCGAGACTAGACCAGTTTTCGGATTGGGCTGGGCAACTTGCCCAATTACGGAAACTGGAACAGAGAATGGCCCAAGGACTGGACTGTAGGTCCAGCGAGCAGTGGGCCCGCTGGCGGATTTGGGGTGCGGGACATGTCCGATAAATGGTGGATTATATACGGAGAGACATCATCATCCAAAATATTATACGAACTAGGCACGGGACTACACACTTTAGCAAACGGAAATTGGGACTTATAAAAAATAACATGGCAACTAATGATGATTTAATTAGATGATAAATCAAAATATTTGTAACCATGATGATTAGACGGATAACCCAAAAACACACAAGGGGTAGACCGGGCCTGAAGTTTGTTAATTGTGGTGGACGGAAAAAATGGATAACATAAGCACCCAAAGACCCTAAGATGTGAATACGAAATAGTCTTATTATATAAGATTTGAAGAGGGGACGAATAAGCCAAACCTTTGGTAGGAAGAATGTTAAGAAGATATGTAGCCATTTGTAGAGCATGATGCCAAAAAGAAGGAGGTATGGAAGCATGAACCAATAAAGTTCGGATAATGTTATTAATGGTACGAATTTTGCGTTCGGCTTTCCAATTTTGTGAGGACGTATGAGGACAAGAAAAATAAAAATTGATTTCATTATTAGCACAGAATTCCAGAAACCCCCCATTCTCGTATTCTTTGCCATTATCACATTGAATATTTTTTATTTTTCGTTTGAATTGGGTTCGGATGAATGCTCTAAATTTTAAGAATGGGGAAAAATATGAGATTTTTCGCTATCGAAAAAGTCCATAAAAAATGAGAATAATCATCCAAAAATAGGACATAATAACGGTGATCCAAAGAACTGAGAACATAAGACGTCCACAAATCGCTATGAATAATATCAAATGACATTAAATTACGAGAAGTAGAGTCTACAAATGACAATCTAACAATTTTTCCTAAAGAACAAGATTGACAAAAAGCAGTACTACACATACCCTTACAAGAAATAAAATTGTGTTTATTTAAGGAAGACAAAATAGATGACCCCGAATGACCTAGATGAGCATGCCACAAGGAACGAGCAAGGGCTGCAAAAGTTGATGGCAAGGCTTGACTCAAAAAACCGGAACTTGGCGTGATAGGATAAAGATCTCCCCTATTATCACACCTCATGAGATGAATCCCCGTCTTAAAATCCTTCATAGAAAACCCAAACAGATCAAATTCAACAAAAACGGAATTATCAGTGGTGAATTTACGGACATACACCAAATTTTTAATCAATTTAGGGGCATGAAGGGTATTTTTCAAGATAAGAGGTGGATGGGGAGGGGGGAGACAACGTTTTATGACCATAACCACGAATTGGATTTGAATTACCATTATCAACAATTATGCCACGTTTGTTGCTCAAATTGGAATAAGACCAGAGAGTACCTTGATTGAATGTCATGTGGGTAGTGGCTCCGGTGTCCATGTACCAATTTGGGTATGTCGGATTAATTCCAAGAGTGTGCATTGCAGCTTTAATGTCGGTAGGTGGGGCATGTGGAGGCCTAGGCCCAAACACACTGGCTTGCTGCCCTGGCCCAAAAAACTGTCGATTCGCCGAGACTAGACCCGAGAAACTAGGCCTGGGTTATTGGGAAAACAGGGCCCAGTTTCCCGTGTAATGAGCTGGAAAATAGCCACTGTATAATATGACTGGACTGGCCCAGTTCCACTGCATAGAGGCCCACTGATGGGCCCAATTTTTCTGCTGTTGCCCACTGCCCCGAGGGCCACCGCCGCCGCCACCACTGTTCCGGCTGCCACCATTGTTGCCGCCTCGATTCTTGCCATTATTTTTGCAATTCTGATTTTTGCCACCCCCCGTTGTTGCGGTTTTGGCCTGATTTGTTGGAGACGGATGGAGAAAAGTTGCACTCGGTCATCATGACGACAGGCGAAGCCCCAATGGCCGCTCACTTAGCCAATCCGGCTTCTTCGAGCATGAGCATGGAGCGGGCCTGATAAAACTGCGGAAGAGGACTGCTCTGACGTAGAAGCGTACCGACTCCACTATAGGCCTCAGATAGGCTTGCGACCATCTGAATTACAAGACGGTCGTTTGTAACTGGTGCACCAACGTTACGGAGTTGGTCCGCCAATCCCTTCAACCTTTTGCAATATGCTAAAACGTTAGGGAAATCTTCCATATTGACGTAGGAGAATTCCTGCTCAAGGGTAACAACACGAGAATTTTTATTATCTTAGAATATATCACGCACTCTATTCCAAGCTGCAATCGCCATAGCGTCTGGTTCGATAATCGTTTGCAACATGTCGATAAAAATAGTGAAATAAATCCACTGAAGAACGGTAGCATCAAGGGTCGTCCATAACTTAAGATCATCCTTGGGTTTGGACACCCCGTATCCGTAGGAGCCGTTGGGATAATATGATGGAGGTCTTGATGAGAGCGTGCGTGAACTTTGAACAGTTTGGTACACGTCGCGTACTGGATGTTTTCTATTTCAAGAATGATAGGGATAGGGATATGATTCTTGATGTTAGAAATAGTAAGGGCATGATGAAACATGTTCTTAGCCATAATAGCAACGCAAGACGTGATGTAGGGATTTGGAAGGAAATTTGGGAAGAGAAAGAAAAAAAAAGAACCACCGTTGGCACGAAATCCGAGAAGGGATCGCCGGAATCTGAGGCCACAAGTTGACGGAAAAGTTGGGAGAAAATAACCTAGACTTCTGATACCACGAAAATAATCAAGGAAATAGTATATATACAATTTACAATTTTCTATAATAGAAAAATCATATTTCTATTCTACTCCCAAAATCTTATTCCACTTGTACAATAATTATACAATTATGGTAAGTGTACAATTCTAATTCTAATTTAATACAAATCCTACGAAACCGTGACATACCATATATGTATATCACGGTATATACTTACTATTTATCAATCTTATCATGTCTTTGAAGAACAACTTTTGGACCACAAAGACCAGCATGAAGTATTCCAATTCATTACCTCAATTATCCTCTGGGAAATGTTCGAATTTGTAATGTACTATTTTAAATTGCTCAACTTTACGCTTCATAATATTTTGAATTTATTCATATCATTGTTATTAGCAAATTGTCATGTATTCACCTTTGTCATTAAGCTCTAGTATGAAATTGGTAGTGAACTTCACGTGTCAAACTCTTTAGAAAGAAGGTCCCAATTTATTCATCTACTTTTGACTATGTTTTAAAGTTACCCTAAGGTTGGAGCTCTTTAGAAGTAAGGAAATGAGACTTTTTCCAACTTGCTCAATTTCAGCTAGTACAAGAGCAAATTTGGCCAATATTTCCTTGAGCAAGTCTCATTTCCTTGCTCAATTTCGCCAATATTTGCTTGAAGAAGGGGCAAACCTAGCTTACAAATTATGGATTCACGTGAACTCACTAATTTTTTCTCAGACTCTCTATATATATTAAGAAATCTAATAAATATATATAAGTATTTGACCGTGAATTTAATTATTATTATAAATTAACTTGAGATAAGAACCAATAAACCACAAATCCTAGTCCGACTGGATTGAAGTCGAAAAAATAATATTTGAAACTAAAGTGGGAAATTTTTTGGAAGGGAAAATGACCTTTTAAAATATTCGAAAGGTGGCCATTTCCATTGTATTGATCCACGCGGTATCTAAAAAATAGTGGAATTCTTCAGAATAATAAAATAGAAGAACCAAGGCATTCTGAATAAAATATAAGAATAAAGGCGATCTCCATCTGTTACAACTGCAGCAAAAATTGATTCTCTTGATATATAGAATGGCTTTAATTGTGGAAAATTATCTAAGTTTTAGAATGATAAATTACCCTTACGTAATCAGTTAAGTTCGTGATCATTAAGTCAATTGTCAATTCTTAGAACAAAAACACCATTTTATAATACTATATATGTTACACGTAAATACGATAGCAACAAGAACAATAAATTATTATAGCTCAATCACAAACTAGTTAAGGAAATACAACAGCAAAAAAAAAAGGTCTTGTATACAAATAGATCACTCTATATCTACCAAGTTATACTGTATCTCAAAACTGCAAATTTCAATTATTAGGGGCCCTACCTTACTTGTAAAGACTAAAGACTTAATATATCTAAGGTCTGAACATTCAAAAATAATGTGAAGTTGTACTCAAACCATTTAAAGCCAAGCATTATTATGATAAAATTCCAAACCAGTCGCTTTTTAATGAATTTCTAGCACATTATTCTTGCAAAGTTTACTTTTCTAAGTTTATAGAGACTTTGCAGTTCAAATTTGACTATAGAATAGTTCTGGATCACAATTTATTTAATTTGTTGGTTTTCACAGGTACAGATCAATTATAGTTATAACAAGTAATTGACTAATTATCATTTGAGAGTTTTCAATCACCACACTTTACATGGTCTTTCTATATTAGTATTAAATTTTGATTACCAAAATATAATATAGACGCCATCTCAAGCAAAGTTCCAACAATTATAATGCACAATTGTTCTACCAATATTTAGTCAATACTTTTGTCTGATTAAGAAGAAAATAAATTATAGAGCCTTCCTCCACTGATGTTTACTTATTTGGTTTTTTTAGCCTTACCATAGAGTACCATAATGGCTAGAACTGCATGACAAAACTATATATAATAACAAGAGCTTAAGTTTTATTCACATCGAAAATGTATAGATTCTTTACCCCATCACGTTTAGGTGACCTAAAACAACAAGTATTTTTTTTTTATATCATGCCTAATATGTACCTAAAAGATAAGTAGCATATAACCTGCTATAACCACTTAAATTGAACCGATGGTACGTGTAATAGTTTTATATCGTACCGTCAATGCATATGCAACTTAAATCGCGATAAGAATTTTAACCAACTGCAAGATAAACCAAGAAAGAATTTATTCCATATATACTGATCGTGCATTGCTGAAAATATTCAAAAACAATCAGCAACCTCCATGGTAGACTAGCGATGAAGAACTAAGACTGCATTCCTAATGCTGTTGATACATCAGTTTCTATAACTAGGAAATTTGAGACGCTAATCTTGTATTTCGTATAAGATGAGATCAAAAAATGTTGTCACAACCTCGACAGCAGAACCGATATTGAAGTTGTGATTGCTATCGCTGACAAATAATACCCTTGAGCTTGAATTCCCTGAAACATTGTATGCATGTAAAACGGGCAAGTCCACAATGATATGTGACAAAATATGCAGTATATACAGTAGAATAGAACACTAAGTGAAGCATGTCTGTTATGATGGTTTCATCTTGTGAACTAGGCAAGTTGAGATATGCTCAAGATTCATTTATCAAGTCTCAAGATTCTCAAAGGGTATCTTAACCTATGTTGCTCGGAGATCCTCAAAAAATACAGCATTTTTGGAGGATATGACACATCCGTCAACGTTTTTAAGAGTTCGAGCAACATAGATATTAACAAGAATGAAGTTTCTTTTAGTAAAGTTCGAGTAGTTGCATGTATCGGGTAGCAAAAATGTAAAGGGGAAAAGAACTAAAGAAAGAAAGAGAAGAACAAAAATGCAGAAGAAACAAACGAGGGGCAAGAGTGATCCACACACGCATAGCTGCATACCCGACTATTCATCAAATTGAAAAAAAGCCAATTAGGGAAAAACCAGCTCAAAACGGGACAAATCTAATTTACCATGAAGTGCATTCTAAGGGTGTGGCCTAGTGATCAATGAAATGGGTACTCTCGGGTTCAATTCCAATGGATGCAAAAAACATTACTCCCTATCTGTCCAAGACTTGGTGAATAGAGTTACCCAATACATGTACCGGTGCGAAGTAGCAGTACCCTGTGAAATTAGTTGAGGTGCGCAAGCTTGGCCCGAACACCACAGTATGCACCTTGATTAATTCCACGGAATACTTGCTACCTCCCACCAGCAATGGTACCAGGCAACTATCCATCAAGACTTGGACAAATGGAAAGAAATCACCTAGTGCTTTGTATCCGTTGGGATTTGAACCTGAGATCTCATGGTTCTTCTCCATTTCATTGATCACTAGGCCACACCCTTGGGTGCTTGTTTGTCAGATTGACAAACACTCATGAATGACATGTCATACTTCTGCTTCCGCGGTAAATCTATTAATCTATCTCTTCATAATGTACATGGATGCATATATTTCATCAAGTTCACCCCTGACTAAGTTCTTCATGTCACGCTTATCATCACTTCTATAATGCTCCCAAAGGAGAAAACAAAACCTAGTACATCTTTGTGGAAGTCCCATTCAAATCACAATGCCTAATTTCCTTAGACTAGAGTGTTCTTTCAAGCTGTTGATCCACTCAATACGTATTTACCAGTATTTCCAAAAGTTCCAACTCAGGCACCAACAGTTCTTGGCGACACCAAGAACAGCATGCTATCCATGCAAAAAGTAGGCATCTGGATTCCTCCATGCTGTTTCAGTCTAAAAAGTCAGGAGGTATCTCTCATGTTACCACACTTTTGAGTGCCTATGTACCACAACTCAAAACTAAAACCTTCTCAGGGAGCTTCTAATTTATTATGATCCTATTCAAGGAATATTAGATATTAGCAGGTAACATTTGTTCGATGATTTTACGGTACTTTCACATTCACCCTTTAAGTTCATTTTGTATATCCACTAATAACAATTAGAGATTACAATAACTGAGAAGTCAGGAATGAGAAAACAAATCTGCTCATATACATTTCTGAATCAAATGTAACACATTCTTACAAGTCGGAACCCCTATAATATGCATTAATAAATATTACACTCTTTTTAATGAACCCGGTGAAATATTGATTGAATTACTTTCCTACAGAGGCATATATCAGGGCACTAAGACGAAACCCCATGAAGTTCCAAAAGGATTGATTTTCTTAGTCATCCTTAGTTCCTTCGCCGTTTTGCAAAGGAGCAGTATAAAGTGAAAAAGAACTTTATCTACATTCTGATTTAAGCTAGCATCAACTCAACTCGATACATTCATGTAGAGGTTTCCAGCATATTTACAACCTGCTACAAATTGAACCCTTGCATTTATTTATGCTTGAACATGAGGTTAAATTTCCAGTATAACGAACCAACGAACGTGTCATCTTTTCATTTTCTTTTTTAAGTCAGTTAAGATCACATTTTTCTAAACGACATATGTACACGGATGATCCAAAACTATATGAAAACACGAAGGGGTTGTTAGGTTGCTGGTTAGGAGGTGATTTATTCATGTATTGGATCCTGCATAACTTGTACCATGTTTGGTAGCATCTTTTCCCTATGTATAAAATTCAACACACCAAATACAGTGTTTGGTTAGCAATTTAGAATCCCACATGATTAGTACATGTATAAGGTATGAGCGAATCTATGTACTATTTTATACAGGAATAACTACACCATGCATAACTAATCGTTGTACTACTAATACCTGCATAACTCTAACCAGCAACCAAATGACCCCTAAGCTCACAACAATCCACTCTTTATCCGGAACATGAAGGATGACCAACGCACAGAACATTGATTATAAAAATGGAAAGATCTAGCAACCAGAGCAAACATTATCATGAGGAGAATAGAGCCTCATACCTTCAAAGACAAACGTGAAGATGCAGCTGAAATATCTTGCAGTCCAGAGAAACCAATATCATAAGATATACTACCATCAGCTTTGAAGAGTCCGAAGTTCTTCTCTGATGATTGGCCTGGCTTTTGATACTCGTTGAACAGTGCAAAAATATATGCCTTCAACATTTTTTTTGGCCTCATTGGAGTTCCTTTCCTTTTGGCAAGCCTTTTACGCAGATTATAATTATACGTCCTAGCATTACCTGGCGTGGCAGCAGGTTCATTTTCGTCCCCATTAGACGCCCAGCCTGTTTCAGTAACTATGACTTCCATTTTCCGAAAACCAGCATCCTCTAGAGCTGCATACGCTGCATCAATCTGAGCATCGAGCAAGTTATCATAGTGAAGGTTTGTTTTATTGTCAACAATTCCTTCATTTGGCTGAAAAAGAGCATAATTTATGTCTATTTTATCCGGGTTGTACGTGTAAGCCAAAAACGGGTAAGCATTTAAACAGAAGGGAGATCCGATTTTCGAGAAGAACTCTAAAAGAGGCTTCATCAACTGATCAACACCGTCTTTAAATACACAAAAGGAAGGAGGGAACGAATCGACAAAAACAGCCTGCGAGTGTGCGGTCGATATCTGAACAACGTCACTTATCCCGAGCTTTTTCGTCGCATTATATACATTCTTTACAGCGTTCAGAAGAGCTACCTCCAGTTCATTGTCGCTGCCCCCCAAAACTTCATTTCCCACAGCGATGCCAACGATGCGGGTATCGGGAAGGAACGCTTTCACGTTATCTTTTACCCAAGCCAGAGCATGATCTGAGTTCGCACTCATTTCTCTTACAAGCCCGTTCGGAAGTCCAACCACCAGCTCGAGCCCTGCCCCTTTAAACGCGTTAAGGACACTGGGGTCCGCATCATAAATTCTAACGTTCTTAATTTTCGCTGCTCGGAGGAGTTTAACCACTTTATCAGGTGAAGGGATGTTATCTGCAATTCTCCCATAATTAATCCCGTAGGTTCCTGTGAATGCTCTAGCAGTCGGTTGAGCTGAAAAGAGAAGGCGAAAAAAGCGAATTAACTACAAAGAAAAAAGAATAAGAAAACTAGTTCTACCCAAAATGTTAGTGACTCAAATCATCTGAGAAAGAATGCAGATATAAAAGCTGAAACTATTTCTGTTAACTCGGGTCTAATGTGATAAGTGGTCGATAAATTAAAATTAACATAGACTTGCAGAAAACTTCTTCGGTCAGTTTCTAATGGAATCACAATAAATACATCAAACAACAATTTGCCTATTCATCAGTTACACAGCTTTAGGCTGTCTACATCACACCCCTTGGGGTGCTGCCCTTCCCTGGACTCTGCTAATGCGGGATGCTGCCCTTATCAATTATAAGGTCTAATAACCTTATACTATAGAAATATAAAAACTAATACTGCTATACCAATCCATTCTTATAAGCAAAGAAAAAGGCAGCCAACAAATTCGACTGCAGAAAGATGAAACAGAAAATAGCTGACTCCACACACACACAAACCCCAAATTAGAAGATCCAGTTTTTATTGACTACTGTTAAAGTTTTAGGTATTACTTATTACTATTAAAAGGGCAGCCCGGTGCACTAAGCTCCCGCTATGCGCGGGTTCCGGGGAAGGGCCAGACCACAAGGGTCTATTGTACGCAGCCTTACCTTGCATTTCTGCAAGAGGCTGTTTCCACGGCTTGAACCCGTGACCTCCAGGTCACATGGTAGCAACTTTATCAGTTACTCCAAGGCTCCTCTCCAACCAGTCAAGTGGCTTGGAGATCCTCTCCAACCAGTCAAGTGGATTGGAACTCCTCTCCAACCAGTCAAGTGGCTTGGAGCTCCTCTACAACTATATTTCGCCCAACATGATCACGAACGAAGACAGAGAGTTGCGTAGATAGGACCTCAATTACTATTACTATTAAATTTTGAAATCATACATGAACAAGTAATACTAAAGCATATTGATCAAATCTGCTCAGCTCATAAAAGATAAAAAATCAAAGTGCCAACATCAAAAAGAGCTAGAAATCACCCAATTAAATCAAACAAACCAGATTATCATTCATAATCCGACAGAGATGGAAAACCCCCCCATCAAATTACAGTGTCCTACAACCAAACAAAGCAGCACAATAAAAGAAGTGCTTTAAAATGAATAAGTAGTACCATTAGGAATGAAGATCACCAATAAAAAGAAACTTCATGAAGGAAAAAAATCAAAGTGCCAAGATTTAAAATAGGAAAAAAAAAACCCAAATTATAGCATATCAACAAAATTATCATTCATAATCCAAAATATGAAAAACTAAAACAATCCCATCAAAAGAAGTGCACAAAAATGAAAATTAAATTGTACCATTAGGAGTGAAGATCACCAATAACATAAATAAAAAGAGCAAGAAACAAGCCAAATTAAAGCAAACAAACAAAATTATCATTCATAATCCAATATATGAAATCTAAAAACAACCTAATTAAAGCAAAATTAAGTAGTACCATTAGGAATGAAAATCACCAATAACATAAAAAGGAATCTGAAAAGAATCTTCATCACTGCAACAACCTTCAAAACGACGCCGTTTGTCTTCCAATTATCAACAAACACAAAAAAAGCTCACTCTTTTAGCTTCATCAACCATCACCCAATACACCCTTTTAGCTTTTCTCAAACCCCACAACCATAAAAACGCTAACTTTTAAGATTCTTTATTTTTTTTACAAAAATAAAGTAAAAATTTGTATTCTTGAATTGGTGGCACACGGTGGTTGCCGGCGGTGGAGTATGGAGGCTTTTAGGTGGTTTTTTGTGGGGGGGGGGGGGGGGGGCGTAGTGAGTGGGGGTTTTTGCTGTTAAATTATGTTAAGTCAAGTCTATATACTCAGATGTTTTGAATTCCATGTATTGGAAGGTGTTTGGACTTTGGACTTGAATTTTCTTTTTAGAATTCAAGTTGGGAACTGTGTAAATATATTCTCACTGCCAAACGGGGACTTACTGTTACTGAGGTTAAGTTTGTTTCACGCGCTTTATGGCCTGTATCCTGCACGAAAAGCACTGTTCGGTTTTCTTTTTTGAATTTTAAACTTTTTGCTTTTTTCTTTTCACTTAAATGAAGGATTTATTTTTACTAAAATATCAACAAACCAATAGCTTGTGTGGTCAAGTCGTGAGAAGTCAAAAGTTTTTTTTTTTAAATAATATTTAAAAGAGTTGAGGTGTTTGATTAAAAAAAATTTAAAAAATTATTTTGAGTAGTAGCAGAACTTATTTTACATAAATTAAAAAAAATCACCTGAAACACTTTTGGAATTTCGAATAAACAAAAAATATTGTTTTAATATTGACAAACATACTTTAAAATTAACTAGCTAAACATAAATTGTTAATCTCTAAAATATTTTTCGAAATATACTTTTGGCTAAAAATACTTTTCAAAATAAATACTCCACTTTTAGAAGCCTCCCAAATAGATATCAAGGTTTCAATTACAATAACAATAACAAAAACATACTCACTATATTCTTACGAGTGGAGTTTAGGAAAGTTGAGGTGTACGCAGAACTTATTCTTACTTTTGTCAGTAATAGAAGTTGTTTTCAATAGACGCTCGGCTCAAAAAAAGTATTTTTCAGAATATAATTTGAAAGAAATGTAAGAATAAAAGTTAAGATAAAAATATTGAAAGAAAGAAAAGTACTGGCAGTACAATTATTAAAGTAAAAAATAAGTAATAATAGAATCAAAACATATAGCATAATAATAGTAATAATACTAGTAAGAGAACATACAGATGCTCCAGACTAGAACCCTGCTCTACTATCATGAAGAAAAAATGCTCTACTGTCTAGTAATTGCCTATCCTAATCCTCGATTTCTATGTTTCACTATCTAGAATCATGTGCTCGGTGAGCTGTAGACTTGTTATATCCTTTCTAATCACATTGTGGGACTTCACTGGGTATGACGATGATATATCTCTACTTCTCAAATCAATCACCGTCAATTCTCACTGGGTCATCTATTCTACTCCTCTTCACATGCCTCAACCATCTCAGTTTCGCTTACCCCATCTTGTCCACCATGGCAGTTATTCCAAACTTGTCCCGTACATCTTCATTCCTAATCTCGTCTCTTCTAGTATGATCACACATCCATCTAAGCATCATTCTGCTACCTTTATCTTCTGAACATGTGAATTCTTTACTGGTCAATACTCCACTCCGTACAACATAATCGGTCTAATAACCACTCAATAAAATTTATCTTTAAGTCTCGGTGTCACGTTCTTATCACACAGGACACGGGATTCAAACCTCTATTTCCTCCACCCTGATCCAATACGATATGTGATATCCTCGTTAATCTCGCCATTTCCTTGGATTATAAACCTAAGATACTTGAAGCTTTCGTTCTTGAGAATGAGTTTATGTATTAATTTTCATATTCCATCCGCCTCCTGTAATGAGACACTGAACTATGATTTTATTAAGTGTTTTAAAATGAGGTAACTTTTATTTGATATAGTATATATACCTCACTCATCAAAAAATTGATCTTAATTTGATTTGGGGTACGTTCTTTTTATAACTAATCATTTTTATTACCAAAAGAGAACATTACAACATCAGTATCAAAATTGAAACTGGATTACACAGTTCAGTAGCGTAGGTGTGCTTTTAATTAAACAGGTTGAGGTTTAAAAAAACCGCTAAACAAGTTGAAGTTCTAACTTTTTGTCTTACGTCGGGGGAAGCGCGTGGGACCATTTTGATGAGTTAGTGCATGGGCTTTTCGTTACAGTGTCCCATGGGAAACCATAATGGAATCTTTATTTCACATTTTCACTCTTCCCCTAATAGAGAGAATTGTTTTTTTGGTATAACATTTTTATTTTCTTCTTCCTTTTTACATTTTTTACTTTCCTCTTCCTAGTGTCTTCTTTCTTAAGAAATGATTTCTTATGATCGATTACAATGTCTATAAAACTAGATTTCTTTGTAATAGTATTCTTTAAATAGTATTTAATTATACAATTAAATTTTCTTTAAAAATTAATTTTTCATGTTATATTTTATTTCTCGATAACATTATTAGCTAAAGTAAAACTATATTTCTATAATATCCTACTTAAATATTGATTTATTTACCTTTCTGTATAATGATGTTAATTCTAATTGATTTTATTAAATTTGTCACTTTCATTTTTTATCATTTATTTTTATATTTAAAGCACTAGTTACGACTTTGGTATTCAAATATATAAATAAATATCCAAGATATTCTGCAATAACATTTTGTACTAAATGGTTGAGAATGTTAGAGTGGGTCATCACTTATAGTGCAATTCCATTGATAACATCAATCAAACAACCAATATTATCACAGATACATTTGTTATCCTTGAAATTTTCATTGATGAAAAGATTATGCACAAAATTGAAGTGGAACGACAAGAGGACTATAAAGATAACAGGTGACAATTAATGAAAGTGTTAGATCAAAAACTTCGAACATACTGATGATACTAGGTCGAATTAGAAAATTCAATTGTTAAGCTATTAGAATGTCTTCAAAGAAAGACTATCATTTAAACTCCTTGTTGAAAACTTTCGGTCGGAAATCTTCTCTAATTCAAACGTTATATTATCATAAAGAGATTGATATACAAATATAGATTTCTTCAATTGAATTTAAATTGTATTAAATTTTTAATTAGTTTTAAAATACGCATGTATTTTAGAGTGTTTAATTCTTTGTAGATTCATGCAGTACAATTAGTTGTGAGTTTATTAATATTGTATTAGCTTTTTAGAAACTGTAATCAAACGAAATATGGAAATATTTTGAGATGTTAAATTTAAATATTTTGTTTTTTTCTATTACATAAAAAGTTTGAGAAAATGATTTATTGCGTAATTTTTGCCTATAACAACTAAATAAAATGTAAACGTCAAATATTACTCCCTCTGTTCACTTTTAGTTGTTCAAGTAAGATTGTAATAATTTAGGAGTGTCGCGTGTCCGGACACCCTGCCCAATCTGCATCCGTGTAAGATATCAACCTGGTCGGTGCAGAGAGGTATAGATGTAAATCATAATCAAGTGTGCCCTTAATGTATCGAATGATACGCTTAAGGGCAGTGAAATCAAACTCCCTGGGGGCATGCATAAACAGACACACTTGCTGAACAACATATGAAATATCTGGCCTGGTGAAAGTGAGATACTGAAGTGCACCTGCAAGACTCCTATATAGAGTAGGATCGGAGACTGGAGCACCATCCAAAGCATTGAGCTTTGATTTTGAGTCTACCGGAGTGGACATGATTTTACAATTCGCCATCTTAGCCCTGTACACTATCTCCTCTGCATACTTACGCTGGCTCAAGAACATATAATCTACAGATCTAGTCACTGATATACCCAAGAAGTAACTCAACTTGCCCAAGTCAGTCATAGAAAATTCGATTTTAAGTAAAACAATAATCTCATTTTTCAACCCATCAGATGAGGCAGTGAGAACAATATCATCCACATATAGCAGTAAGTAAGCAGTGCTACTACCTCGATGAAAAATGAAAAGAGAATTATCACACCTGCTGCATACAAACTCAATCTGCATAATATACCTGGCAAAGCGATCATACCATGCTCGGGGGCCCTGTTTCAAACCATACAGTGACTTACGGAGACGACAAACATAATGAAGGGCTGCTGGATGGACAAAACTAGGTGGCTGGTGCATGTAGACTGTTTCTTTCAAGTCCCCATGAAGAAATGCATTTTTCACATCAAGCTGATGTATCGGCCAGTGCTTGCCCATGGCTATACTCAGAACCGTGCGAATGGTAGCCGGTTTGACAACCGAACTGAATGTCTCACCACAATCAATACCCTCCTACTGATTTGTACCATTAGCCACAAGTCGTGCCCTATACTTCTCTAGGTCTCCACTGTCTCTGAATTTGTGACGAAATAGCCATATGCAACGGATCACATTCACCCCATCCGATCTAGGAACCAAATCTCATCTGTGTTGTTTCGTTAAAGCATTAAATTCCTCACACATAGCGGTATTCCAATTAGGGTCTTATTTGGCTAATTTGGGGTTTTTAGAAATTGGAGAAATTGTTTGGGCAGACAGGTTAAACTGGGCTTTGGGCTTGAAAATCCCGTGTTTGGCACGGGTTTCCATTTGGTGAGTGGAGGTAGTGGGTGGGTAGTTTTATGGTGTGGGGTCTCGGATCTGTGGCGGGTTGGTTGGTGTCAGATTAGCGGAACAAGGCAGTGAGGTGGGTGTTGGTAGATCGGGTGGGCTTAACAGTGGTGGGGGCACGGTTGGAGGCGATGGTGGTTCAGTTGGTATTGTCGAGTAGAGGGAAAGTGGTGAGTTGGGTATGTGGGTCTGGTTCGTCAGTGAGGGTGAAGTTTTGTCGGTGGAAGGCTGATCGACGGTAATCGGGTTATTGACAGGGCGATTGGAAATGTCGTTGGGTGGAGATGTCAGAGCAAGTGGTGGTGGACAATGGGGCTGGGTCATTTGCTGGTGGTTGACTGATGTGGAGACAGTGGAGATTGACCAGTTGACGACGTTGGTGGCAACCGACGATGAGTGTGGTGAGGACGAGAGATGAGACAACACCGTGGGTCAGACAGTAGACATGGTGGCGATGGGTGGCAGAGACGGGGTACTGGTGTCGGACTGATTTAGTTGGCTGAGAATGACGGGAAAAATATCGAGCTTGTCAAGAAAGGTGTAGTCCGTTGTTCGGAATTTTTGAAGATTCGAAAAAGGAAATGTGGTCTCATCAAATGTGATGTGACGAGAGTTGTGGATTTGACGAGTGGACAAGGCATAGCACAAATAGCCCCTATGATTAGACGGGAAACCTACGAAGATACACGAAATAGTTCGATGTGCTAATTTATAAGGGGCGGTGGAGACAAGATTGGGATAACACAAGCGACCGAATATCCTTAGGTGGTCATAGGATGGAATCCTGCGGAGTAGAATTTCGGTTGGAGTCATATTGTGAAGGGTACTAGTGGGTAAAATATTTAGAATATATTCTTACATTTTGACGGCGTAGACCCAGAAGGACGGAGGAAGGGAGGCATGAAACAGTAGAGTACGAACCATGTTATTAATGGTGTGAATTATACGCTCGGCTTTACCATTTTGAGGTGAGGTGTGGGGGAAGGAGAAATGAAAAACCGTGCCATTATTTCTACAAAATCGGTAAAACGTCGAATTATTGAATTCTTGACCATTATCACACTAAAATGATTTTATGCATTTTTCAAATTGTGTTTTGATAAGAGTGTGAAACTCAAGAAATTTGGCAAACACTTCCGATTTAAATTAGAGTGGGTAGATCCAAATATAGTGAGAGAAATCATCTAACAAGACAAGATAATATTTATGACCAATGGAACTAGAAATATGAGACATCTACAAATCAGCATGAATAATATCAAAATGGGAAAAAGTAACGCTGGTAGATGATTTAAAAGAAAGACGAGCATTTTGCCAAAATAACAAGAAACACAGTGTTGGGCAAGTTTTTCATTATTACATTTAATAAAATTATTGCCTCTAAAAAAATTAAAAACTGGGGCGCCTGGGTGTCTAAGCCTATTATGCCAAGTGGACGAAGAGATAGCAGCAGAGAGACGGGAGAGCAGGATCTGGCAGCGGAGGTGGATGGGAATGGATAGAGATCCCCCGTACTAGTGCATCTCCTAAGATGGGTCCCCGTACGAAGATCCTTCACATTGAAACCAAACGGGTCAAACTCAATAAAGACAGAATTATCATGAGTAAATTTGCGGACAGAAATTAGGTTCTTAATGATATTTGGTGCATACAAGACATGTTTAAGGGGAAATGGTGAATGTGGTGGCTGTGTGTGGGAGGTACCGTAGCCTTGTTTTGGAATGCGATGCCCATTGCCAACAGTAATGTACTGAGGATGCTTTAATTGAAACAGTGTAGGAATATTACCTGTAGAGCGAGTGAGAGATGTGGCTCCCGAGTTCATGTATCAATTTTCATCGGGTTGCTGCAAGTTCAGACTGCTAAAGACTTAGCCCAAATCAGTTGGGGCCAAACCGGTTGAGGGCTGCAGGTACTGGCCTGAGTGAAGTGGGCTTGAGACATCTGGTAGTATGCGGTCCAATTCACTGGGAAGGGGCCCAACAACCCCTGCTGTGTGTAAGGCAATTGGGCCAAGACCTAGGCTGGTACTGAGGCCCACTGCGGCTGTTGGAATTGTGCAGCTGGTCCAGTCCACTGTGGGTATGGATTGGGTTGCGGCTATTGTGAAGGGTG
The DNA here is from genome assembly GCA_029783415.1 of Anisodus acutangulus. Classification (NCBI taxonomy): domain Eukaryota; kingdom Viridiplantae; phylum Streptophyta; class Magnoliopsida; order Solanales; family Solanaceae; genus Anisodus; species Anisodus acutangulus. The sequence continues at coordinate 46,524,643 of CM056491.1, read as the reverse complement.
CTGCTGGTCGCGACCCTTTCCAGGTCATTTGCCACCTCTGCCGCTGCAGCGGCCTCTGCCACCCCTGCCGCAGCGGTTCTGCAGCGGCTGAGTATTTTCTGGTGGGTTTGGTCCGGCGGTGATGCTATTTTGAGGTGGCATTTTGACGGCTAACGCCTTTTGGTTATGTTCGTCCTGCTTTGCACGACGGGTTTCTTCTAACAACAATTGTGAGTGGGCCTTGTTGAAGCTGGGTAATGGGTCAACCTGTTGTATAATAGTGGCCAGAGTACCATACTCACCTTTTGGGAGGCTTGTAACTAATTGTAGGACCATCTTTATTTTAGAGACAGAGGTGCCGACGTTGGATAGTTGATCCGCCACAAGTTTCAACCGTTTGCAATAATCAGTCATGTTAGAGAAATTTTCAAGACGTGTATTATTAAATTGTTCCTCCAAATACACAGCATGAGTGTGCTTGTTATCTTGAAAAATTTCCTCCAAACGAAGCCATAAATCGCGGGCCGAGGCGCCGAATTTCATTATAGTGAGAAGCAAGTCCTGAGAAATACTATCATATATCCATTGTTTGACAACGACGTCAAGATGGAGCCATGTAGAGTCGTCAACCTCGGGTGGGCGAGGGAAGAAGTTATCGATGTGATCAAGCATGTTGTAGACACATGCATGAATATGGAAAATTTCAACCCTTGGGGAGTATTGACCGTTTTCTTGATCAAGAATGATCGGGAGGCAGTGCTTGATGTTGGTGACGGTAAGGACTAGATGAACTGAGGGTGAAAAAGATGATTTTGGTATGTCAGGGGTGACGACTGTTGAGGATGAGGCCATCGTGGGAGTTTGATGAGGTGTCATTGTAGTTTTAATGGAGTAGGAGAAGGAAGACAAGAAAGAAAAATAGTAGAGGAAAATTTTGGAGGTTGACCGTCGGCAGTGGTCCGAGAGGGGGGAGGGGCATAGTTGCTTAGAGAAACCCTAAGATTTTGGTTGTTGATACCATGTAAGATTGTAATAATTTCCCTTATTGAGTATTCTCATTATTACAAAATATATATAGTGTGTACAAGAGAAGAATTCTAATTCGGTGAGGATCCTAATATACCATAAATATACAATATTCATAATTACACAATATATGACGAATATATGGAGAATATTCGCTAATAGTTCACAATGGACTTTGCAGTTTCTTAAGAAAATATTAAATGAAGTACATTTTTTATTATGCTAAAGTAGACAATAAAAGTGAAAACTTATTTTCTGTATAGTGAATAAGTAAAAATAAACGGAAGGAGTATCATAAATATATGAAAATCATTCGCTATAGCATTAAAAAATATCTGGAGAAATGATATCATTGTAAAGTAGTATGACTATAGAATAAAATGATCTTAAGATAATTGATTCATGAGTTGAAGTTCTTTTAACTAATCACAAGTAAATTGATCTAAAATTCCTACAAGGTAAACTAATCTAAAATGGCTACAAGGAAAATTAATCATAGTTATGAAAATAACTATGGATTTTGTTAGATACGATATCTCGAAACATTACCAGAAATTATAAGATGTTTTTAAAAAAATCAGTTTTCAACTTTATTTTAAAAAAGATGCCATGTGCGCCACGTAGGAAAATTAAGATGAAATGTAGATTTAACCAAGTAGGTGTAAATATGACTTTTTTTAGTGTACAAAGGCAAATATAATTTAAAAAATGGATGAAAAGGGTAAATATATTAAAAACAACATAACCAAAGATAAATACTCCATATGTCCCAATTTATGTGACACTATTTGACTTGACACAGTTTTAGAAAGAATAGAAGACTTTTGAAATGTGTGGTCTAAAAAGAGTCTTATATAAATATATGACTATAAATCATCTCATAAAGTTAAATTATTTTTAAATATAAAAATGTGATATTCTTTTTGGGACAGACCAAAAAGAAAATGGTGCCACATAAATTGGGACATAGGGGAGTATAATTTATTTGTAAGAGTAGAAGGGCAAATATGACTCTTTTGTATTGGATAAGAATGCCCCCGGGTTGTTCAATACTTTAGGAAACCTCAAAGCTCTCTACAACTGTCTTTCACTCCCAACAATTCCCGTCACATCAGCTCTCCTAGATCAGAGTGTCGCGGTGGCGTAGGTACGATGACTTCAGCACGCTCACGTCGTCAAAACTTTAGGGGGTATAATGGTCAAGTTTTGTCTTATATATACAAAGCTTAGAAGAGAAGGAAAACACATTGTATTTTATCTAACCCTACACTAGTAACCAAGATCTTTCTCAAGCAAATATACCACTCTCCGTTTTTGTCTTACATTATTCTCTTTAGATCTAGCTTACCTATTCATTTTAATTGTATATTCCCGTACTTGTTTAGCTTTTTATTCCTGATATTCGTAATTTAACCAGTAATACCAGACTCATTAAAGAGGATATTCGAATCGGATACAACCTACTTGTCTCTAACCCTTAGAACAAATCTCCAACTGTATTTCTGGTTAGAATTATTTTCATCGAAAAACAGTTTGGCGCCGTCTATGGGGATAGACAATTGTGATGTTTGTCTTGATCTGTACCCGATCTTTTTGAAAAAACTAAACATAAATGCTACACTAAAAAAAAGAAACATGTTAGGTCAAAACAACATTGCTCACGGGTTGCAAGAACACCGAGAGGGACATACACCCATTAAACATCCTGACCTAGCAAACTAGTCTGAAACATCACAAACTAAGGTCAGGTCAAAACAACATTGCTCACGGGTCGCAGGAACTCCGAGAGGGACAGACACCCATTGAACATCCTGACCTAGCAAACTAGTCCGAAACATCACAGACGAAGTCGGAGAAAACGATAACCCTGAAGGCTAACAAATCTTTAGACGAGGAGAATATTCAAATCCACTCGGCAAAAAGCCATGAAGCGCAGTCCAAGGAGCGATACCCTAAGAAAAGAAAAAGACACCCGCACTCTAAAATGGAAGGGATGTTCAAAGAAGAGGGTACCCCCCCTCGGAAGCTGGATTAGCCACTGTCTTAACAATAAATAGTGCGATAATAGAGAGCATGGAAAAGTTTTTGAACTCCTTATCCGGCGCAGCGCCGGATAGCCATCCTGTAGATGACGCAGAAGCCATGGGAGCTCCCCGTACGTCTGAAGCAAACACAAGGAGAACAGAGCCTACAACGCCAGAGGCAGATCTGGAAAGACTCGCTGCGCTAGAGAATGAGCTCTATGAACGGATGAGCCAGACAGAGGGCCCCGTGCTGAAAGGGGTCGGGGCGAGAAAGTATGGAAACATACCATACAGGGAAGAAGCAGCTTTGAAGCCCATCCCGAATAAGTTCAAAATGCCTGACATATCTAAGTATGACGTCATCACAGACCTGGATGAGCATATCGTGACCTTTGAGGCCGCAATCACCGAACATGACTTGCAGCAACACCAAATCAAATCAGTTATGCTAAAAAAATTTAGCCAAACACTCACAAATGGAGCACTTCCTCGGTATACTCTCTTACCTGAAAACTCCATTAATTCATTTGCTGCTCTTGTAGATGCGTTCGTAAAAACCTATAATGGGGCTTAGTGGGTCGAAACTCACAATGAGAATTTCTTCACCGAAAAGCAGATGAAGGATGAGTTACTCCGCAACTTTGTGGAATGCATCCAGTGAGAGAGGATGTTGTTTCCAGCAATTTTTGAGGATTAGCTACCGCAACATTTAGTAACGGTCTGAACGTTCATAGTTCGGATGCGTCAAGAAAATTTTAAAAAAAAGCCTAAGGGAGTTTCCGACCAAATCCTGGAATGAGGTAAACAATAGATATACCGCCAAAAATGAGAATAGAGGTTGATCATGGGGCCGACGCCAGGATAGAAGTCATAGGACAACAAGGGAAACCTCAAAATATAGCCACATACCGACAAAGGGATCCACGAGGTTGGTATGAACCTTATTCAACTCGACCGCCACCTAGACATAAAGGTATACCAAATAAGATGAGGTATGATCAGGGTCATCCTAGAAGATATAGAGAGATGCCGCAGAAAAAACATGTGAATGACTCGGGGCGGCCAAGTGTAGTCTCCTACAACTTTAATTTGGAGGTCGTTGATCTTGTCATGGCAATGAAAAATATGAAAGAGGTCCAATTCCCAATAGTAGTTCGGCCCAACCTAAATAAATGGAGTGCGGACATAAAGCTATGGTGTGAGTTCCATGGGATCTCAGGCTAACCAATGGAGGATTGTAAGCACTTAAGGTATGAGGTAGTAGACCTGCTAAGAAGGAGGCATTTGAAGGAGTTCTTTAGTATTCGGTCTAAATATGCTAGGGAAAAAGAAATTGGGACTTCACTAGAATGCCCAACGCAGCAGGGAGCGATCAACATGATTGCTAAAGGAAGAATAATAGGGGCAGTGTCTCAGATGCAGCAACACGAGGGGCCACATTTATCCAAAAAAAAATGAGAGATGAGCCAGAAGACCCCATTATTTTTAGTAAAGTGGAAAGAGAAAGCATCGAGAGCCCGTACGCTGATGTTCTGATAATTCCTATTCAAATATTTTAATTTAACATTAAGTGTGCGCTTGTTGACCTAGGTAGCACTGTGAATGTTGTGCAAATTCGTGTAATAAAAGAGATATAGCTGATCGGGATAGTGATCCCGGTGGTGAAAGTTCTGACCAATTTTAACCTGTCCAGCGAAACAACTCAGGGACAGATCGAGCTAGTCACACGCGTGAAAGAAGTTTCGATGAAGGCTTTGTTTGATATCCTCAAAGGGGGAATTCTTTATAATCTAGTGATCGGGAGATCGTGGATACACGCCATGAGGGCGGTCCTTTCTACCTTTCATCAAGTGATGAAATTCCCAATGCCCTAGGGAACAACTGTAGTACAGGGAGATGTTAAAACCGATCAAGCAGAGATCACTCTTGTTAGTAAGAAAGATAAGCTAGTCGAGAATGACAAATAGCTACCACAGATGCCCGATTCCAGAACCAATTTTTAAATCGAGCAAGGAAAGAAACCAGTAGGGGTCATCTACCCGAAGGATCTGGCAGATCGAATAACCCGGGGATTTATCGCACCGGAGGAGTCAGACGCAGGAATATCCACAACAGAAGATATTGAGTTTACCTCGTATCGGCCAAATAGCCTAAAAAATAGGTATACCTAGGCTCGGGCTTAAATCATGAGTTCTATGAAAAATTAGTTACATTTTTAATAACAATATTGATAGTTTTACTTGGTCGAAGTTAGATATCATAGGTGTACCCTCAAATCTGGCCCTTCACAAGCTGAACATCAACCCGAATTTCCAACCCATTACATAAAAAAAAGGTCCGGTGTCAGTATAGCGAAGCCAATTCGTCAAAAATACCCATATTGGCTGGCAAACGTGGTGGTACTTCCTAGGAAACCTAAAAGTTTTCAAATGTTTTTAGATTTAAAAGACTTAAATAACACATGCCTGAGGAGCTCGTACCCTATGCCTCGCCTAGATCATGTTGTAGCCGTGGTGGCCGAATATGAGCTACATAGTTTCCTGGATGTATCCACAGGGTTTGGCCAGATACGGTTGGACCCGTTGGACCATGAAAAGACTTTGTTCATAATGGAGCACGAAACTTATTATTATATTATCGTGTTGTTCGGCTTAAAAATGCAGGGACCACTTTCCACCAATTGACCCAACAGATCTTTCAACATTAGTTGGGTCAGAGTGTGTAGATTTACTTAGATGACATAATCGTTAAGTCCCTTGAAAAAGAGGAATATATTAGACATTTGCAGGAGGTATTTGAAATTCTCCGCGAATATAACCTCAAGCTAATTCTAAAAAAATGCGCCTTTAGAGTGGGTTCCAGAAAGTTCCTGGGATTCATAGTGTCAAACAGAGGTATCGAGGCTAACCCATATCATATCCGAGCAGTTGAGCAAATACCAGAGGTACTTAATAATGATCGAGAGGTGCAATGCCTGATCGTGAGGATAACAACATTAGGGAGATTCATATCAAGGTTGTCCGAGCGATGTCCAAAATTTTTTGGCCTGCTGAAGAAAAAGAAAGAATTCCAGTAGACCCCGGAATGCCAACAAGCATTGAAGGTTCTAAAGAGATACCTGACATACCTACCCCTACTCGCAAAATTGGATGAAGGAGAACTCCTATTGATTTATCTCGCCATATCTGAAACTGTTGTAAGTGATGTGCTCATTCGTGAGGAAAATGATACGCAATCTCCTGTTTGTTATACTATCAAGGCTTTAACCGAGGATGAAGCCCGCTACTCTCACCTCGAGAAGATGGATTTGTCCCTGGTGGTTGCGTCTCGTAAACTGAGGCCGTATTTTTAATGTCACCCCATGTGTGGTCACGACTTTCCCTTTAAGAAATATATTGCACAAATCCAAACTCTCGAGCAGGCTGGCAAGTTGGTCGATCGAAATCTGCGGGTACAATATTACTTATCATCCTTGAAATGCTATCAAGTCTCAAGCCTTGGCCTATTTTGTAGCTGATTATAGCGCAGACATGATGCCTCGGGCTCACGTGGAGGCAGTTTGGGAAACCGAAATAGTGTTTAATGAGTGGATCTTGTATATAGACGGGGCAACGAGCATGAATGGTACTAGGTTGAGGATTGTCTTGATCGCCACATCGGGAGCCACATTCAGGCAAGCCATTAAATGTGTTTCTTTGACTAACAATGAGGCCGAATATGAGGCTACAATTGCAGGTTTAAAATTGGCCCGAGGACTCGAATCCGAAAGTAACGAGCTCAAAAGTGATTCTCAATTGATCGTCATTCAGATATTGGGAAAATATGAGGCCAAAGATAGTCGAATGCAGGAGTACTTGAGCAATGCCACCACTTGGCTGACTCGGTTCAGAAAGTGGAAGGTGGTGTAGATCCCTCGAGAACTGAACTTTGAAGTTAATGCCTTGATAGCCCGGGCTCCTCATTTGGGGCGGCTAAGGGAGAATCGAAATCCATAGTCTATCTCCTATATTTCATCCTATATTCTGGCATGTACGAGGTAAATTCAACCAGGTTGACATGGGATTGGCGGAATGACATCATCAATTATTTGCAGACCAAGACATTCCCGGAAGACAGTAAAGAGGCCCGGGATTTAAGAGTAAAGGCGGTCATATATTGCATGTACGAGGGAGAACTGTACAAGAGATCCTACCTCGGACCCTTGGCTAAATACTTCGGACCTACGGAAGCTGAGTACGTGATGAAGGAGGTGCATGAGGGCAAGTGTGGAAATCATTTTAGGTATGACTCGTTGGTAAAGAAGATAATAAGGGCTGGCTACTACTGGTCTCGAATGGAAGAAGACGCAAAAGTCTATGTCCGGAAATGCAAGAAGTGTCAGTAGCACTCTCCTATGATACATCAACCCGCCAAACTACTTCATTTGGTGGTGGTCCTGTGGCCATTCATGAAATGAGAGATAGTTATTGTGGGGCCATTGTCGGGATCTGTGGGGATGGTGAAGTTCTTGCTAATTCTAATGAACTATTTCTTAACATGGGTGGAAGCTAAAACGTAAAAAGAGGTTTAGTAAAAGCAGGTTATAGACTTCATCTGGGATCACATCGTTTGCCTGTTCGAAATACTAAAAGAAATTGCCTGCGATAATAGTCGACAGTTTCTGGAAAAGAAAGTTACTGAATTCTTGGAGGGGTTGAACATTAATAGAGTCACTTCGTTGTCTTACCACCGGTGCCTAAACGGGCAAGTTGAGTCGACCAACACAACCATCATCCAAAGTATCAAGAAGAGGCTGGAAAGATCAAAAGGAAAGTGGTCGGAAGAATTTTCAATGGTGTTGTGGGCCTACAAAACCATGGCCAAAACGAGCACTAGGGAAACCCTTTTCTCCCTAGTGTACGGAGCCGAGGCCTTGATACATGTAGAAGTAGGAGAACCCAGATTCCGGTACACCCAAACCACTGAGGAATCCAACAAAGAATCCATGGCGATAGGACTGGAGTTATTGGAGGATCGCAGAGAATTGGCTCTCATACGTTTGGTCGCACAAAAATAGAGAATAGAAATATACTTCAACAGAAAGATAAATTTAAGGCATTTCAAAATTGGAGACTATGTTCTACGGAAAGTCACTCTTGCAATAAGGGTTCCGAACGCAGGTAAGCTGCAAGCAAACTGGGAAGGACCATACCAAATCACAAGAATCGCGGGAAAATGATCCTACTAGATCAAAGACGAGTCCGGAAAAGAACTAAATAACAGTTGTAACGTCAGTCACCTGAAGAGGTTCTACCTATAAAAAAATACAAGTATGTTTTGTCTTCAAGCATTTACTATCGGTTGAATTATCCCTTTTCTTGATAGAGACTGCCCATTAAATCGAAATTTCCCTACATAGGAGACATACATACATTGCTCTTTTTTTTTTACTGAGGTTTGTCCCGATTGGGTTTTCCTATCAAGGTTTTTAACGAGGCAGCAATTCAAAAATCCATTCAAGCTTAGCATGTCACATCCCAAAACCCGACCCCTCGGGACCTCACACTTGAGTTTCGGGGGGAGAAATTGGATCAACCTATTCGCAAGAAGGTCTTCTCGAGGGCAAACTCGCTCAAACTGGGACTGCTGGCAGTCATTGTACTCACCCCGATCGCCTTTTTGTAATTTTGTATAAAATCCTAGAGAGAGATCATGTATTTACAGGATGAGACACCCCTCATAACCTTGAAAGAAGCCTTCATTGATTTTTTAGACTAAGTTACATATTGAAAAAATGTACTGGGCAAAACTGAACTCGGAAGCCATACAGCCCTGTAAAACTGCTTCAAATAACACGATACGACCATAGAGCCTATGCGCGTGCAGGTTCTTTTGAACCTTTGTGCCTTTATATTGGGTTGAGACGTCTTCCCCATCAACACCGAAAATGGAGTATCTTCCTTCATTTCGAAATTATATATCTTAAATCCTAATTTCACGCTAGCGTTCCCGGACGTGACATTCTCAGATTGGGTTAAGGCAAGACGACCTCAAACAAAAAATGCAAAAATTATATAAGCATGAACCGATCGTCAAACCTTGGCTTAAACAACAAACTCTCGAATATTAGCATAGTTCTAGTAGACGAGCGTAGCGGTCATGCCTCAACGGTTAAGTATAAATTAAAAAGCCAATAGGCCATTATGTGATCATAATTATTGCAAAAAACAAAGCGCATGTTAAAGCATAAATAAAATCAAAACAGAAGGCAAATTATTGTCATTTACACAAAAGAGCACTAAACGCTCATACAAGAACATTTCTTTTAGGGGGTGTACAAAACCCCAAAGATCTAACAAAGCTAGAGCACGAAGGCTTAAAACTAAAAAGGCAAAAGGCACGAGGGCCCGGGAATATCCATCATATGGCGCGCAGGTCAACACAACAACAAAAAAACATTCACCACAGGGCACACAGGTCCATCACAAAAACATTTTCATTATAAAGGGCACATAGGCTCCCCATAAATTCGCAAGATCTAAAGAAACTAGCACCAACCACTGACATTGTTGTTAATCATCGCTGTAGAAACAGATCCTTGGAAGTCCCCCGAACCAATGACCAGAGGCTTAATACATACAAAGCTAAGTCGGGGGCACCCTCGCCACCAGAAGAGCCAACAGAAGCATCAGATGGGGGGCGTTTATTTATGCAATTTATCCTTATCTTTCGCAACCGCCCCCAAATCCACCTCTGCATCTATAAGGACCGAGGAGAAATCAATCTTCCTTTTTTTCATTCCTTACAAGACCTCGAACCGGGCATAGAGGACAACATAGTCCTAAAGCAAGGTGGCCCTTTGTCGGTCAGCCTCCCGATAAAGCAAAAGGTGTTGGTTCTAGGCTCGAAGCCGAGCATGGAAAGCTTCAAGTGCTTGCGTCCATGTCCGAGAAGCATCACAATCAAGCTTTGCTTGGACCAACCTCTCATTCATCAATTTCTGAGCATGGGTCATGGTCTAGAAAGTCTCCTCCCGAATTGATAAAGCCTGCTTAGCCTCTTCCCATCGACCCTCCGAGATTGTCCTTCACTCAAGGAGATCTCTATATTTGGACCAAAGCTTGGAATTCTTATCTTGGAGGCGCTGGTTCTCCTCTTTAACCTCCTCACGTCCTGAAAAGACAAATGTGTGTTCTTGAAAAACTCGATGGTGGCATGCCCCTGAAAGAAGATCACATGGAAAAAACTCAACTCATACGCTCAATTTAAAAACAAACGGTATAAGGAAAAAAGACCTGGGTTAATAAAAAATGATGCTCGCAATGTGGGCTAGGGAGGCTTCCAAACCAAGGCCAGGATCAATAGTCGGAGAAGGAGGAACTGAAGGGCTAGCACCCGCTGCTCCACCATTTATTCTTTCGAATTATCCTTCATTGACTCCTGGCTCTCTGACGGCTTCGGTAGAAGGGCCTCCCATATCCTCAAGTTCTGCGGCTTCTTCTTCGTCATCTTCCACATGGACCACCCACTGCATTTTCTCCATCCAATGCTCATTAAATAGGCGGCTCATTCTGACATGAGAGCTGATTCCACATCCTCAAGTTCTACTACTCTGGTAGAGGGTCGAAATCAACATCGTGGAGACGGTATGTATGAATCATCAGGAACTGATCACACCACCCTCGATCATGATCATCTTTAACATTGGTGGTCAAGGCTCGGGAACCTGATAATCCAAGTTTATTATTCCCTCACGAAGCACCGGGGTGGAGTCAATATGGATCACATAATTCAGAGTGAAGAGGAACTGGGCCATGTTTGCTAGATTCTGCAAGCAGAAAACTATTCTCCAAGTTTATGGGGCCAACTACCCTAGACAGAATCCATATCGGCGGCAAAAGGCCTCAATAACCCGGTGGACCGGGAGGCCGAATCTGATGGTAAAAGGGTAGATATAAATTAGTGATAACCATGGGATGTGCTGAGTAATGCTTACATTAACAGGAGGAGGAAATATATCTACATCCATGCCCTATCAACAGTCGATGCAGACCTGGGGAATAAAGAATGGTCGATCAGCGAAGTGATCTCATCTATAGAATCATAGCAAAAATTTACATGAAAGTCCCTCTCAAATTGAAGTTGGAAAGGATGATTTCAAAAGCAGATGAATCCAGGTCGATGACATGGGTAATACTAGAGGGCGACAGCCGGCGGTGGACAGAGGTCATAGAAGTGGCATCGAGCTCTTCCCTCATCCTGGCGAGGGTTAGATCATACAAAGATCCGGATGAAGAAGAGGAGGTAGACATATGGTGATCGGGTGATAAGGAACACAAGAAATTGGAATTACTTGAAAAGGAAAGATGAGAATGGAAGTGAGAAGAAGTGATCAGGATCATCGGTTTATATTGTCGGATGGAGTAATCATTACCCTTGGAAAGCGAAGCAGCTTGCCCTATCAAGAAGCGTCAAACAGTGTCTCTAAAAAGGCATTGTCGAATGGGTGACTGTATGCATTTAATGATTGCCTGATGAAACGTAGGGAAAAGATGTGACATTTCAGTTACCGCAAATTTTTTAAAAAGACGCACAGGCTCTTTCACTTTCTAGACTCATAAAATGAAGGGCATGAAAAATGGAGGACTATCTGTATTGGGTAAGAATGCCTCCGGGTCATTCAATGCTTCTAGAAACCGCAACGGCCTCAAAGCTCTCTACAATTGTCTTCCACTCCCAACAACTCATGTCACATCAACTCCCCTAGATCAGAGTGTTGCGGCGCGCGTGGGTATGGTGATATCAGCACACTCACATTGTCACAACTTTAGAGGGGTATGATGGTCTAGTTTTGTCTTATATATACAAAGCTTAGAAGAGAAGGAAGACACATTGTATTCTCTTTAAGCCTACACTTGTAACCAAGATCTCTGTCAAGGAAATATACCACTCTCCGCTTTTGTTCTTACATTATTCTCTTCAGATCTAGTTTACTTATTCATTTTAATTGCATATTCCCATACTTATTTAGCTTTTTATTTCTGTTGTTCGTAACCTAACCAGTAATACCAGACTCATTAAAGAGGGTCTCTGGATCGGATACAACCTACTTGTCTTTAAACTCTTGAATACAAATCTCTAACTGTATTTCTGGTTAGAATAATTTTCATCGGAAAACACTTTATCCAATTATAAATATCTCATGATGGAAAAAGGACAAACGAAATAGGAAGTACTAATGGACGTCAAATTCAAATTCTAGTCTTGGTCTTCCGATTCCAAAGTCCATGTCATTTGAGCCTGTAAGATGATATTAATCTCCCTTGAGGAGTCTTTCATTAATATCAAGGTATATATAGAGTACAATATTCATCCCTTATACAATAGGAATCCTAGTCTTACCATAATTATATTTACACAATATATGGAAATATTCTAATTATGGATAGGGAATATATTATTTCCTATATTTACACGTTTACACACCCGCTCAGTCGGAGCGGGAGGAGGCCGGATGCTGAGACTGGCTTTGAAGTCAAGAAATAACTGTCTGGGAAGTCCTTTGGTAAATATGTCTGCATACTGATAGGATGATGGAACATGTAACACTCTAACATGGCCTGACGCAACTTTCTCACGAACGAAGTGTAGGTCTATCTCAATATGCTTGGTTCGCTGATGTTGAACCGGATTATGAGAAAGATAGATGGCAGAGATGTTATCACAATACACAATAGATGCCTGACGCAAAGGACACTGAAGTTCTAACAGTAAATTTCTGAGCCAACAAATCTTAGCTACTACATTTGCAATGCCTCTGTACTCAGCCTCGACACTGGAGCGAGATAGGGTAGCCTGTCGCTTGGCAGACCAAGAAATCAGATTATCCCCAAAGAAAACACAAAAGCCGGAGGTGGAGCGTCGAGTGTCCGGACACCCTGCCCAATCTGCATCCCTATATGAAAGCAACCTGTCTGGTGCAGAGGGGTATAGGTGGAAACCATAATCAAGAGTGCCCTTAATGTATCGAATGATAAGCTTAAGAGCTGTGAAATGAGACTCCCTGAGGGCATGCATGAATAAGCACACCTGCTGAACAACATAAGCTATGTATGGCCTGGTGAATGTGAGATACTGAAGTGCACCTGCAAGGCTCCTATACAAAGTAGGATCAGAGACTGGAGCATCATCCATAGCACTGAGCTTAAATTTGGAATCAACTGGAGTAGGCACCTCTTTTGCAGTTCGCCATCTTAGCCCTGTACACAATCTCTTCTGCATACTTACGCTGACACAAGAACATATGATTGGCAGACCTGGTCACTGATATCCCCAAAAAGTAACTCATCTTCCCCAAATCAGTCATTGCAAATTCAGACTTGAGCAAGGCAATAATCTCATTTTTCAATCCGTCGGAGGAGGCAGTAAGAACAATATCATCCACATAAGTAATAAGTAAGCAGTGCTACTACCTCGATGAAAAATGAAAAGTGATGTATCACTCTTGCAGCATACAAACCCAATCTGCAAGATATACCTGGCAAAACGATCATACCATGCACGGGGGGGGGGGGGGGTACATCAGGCCATATAGTGACTTACGGAGACGGCACACATAGTGAGGAACTGCTGGATAGGTGAACCCTGGTTGCTGATGCATGTAGACTGTCTCTCTCAGATCCCCATGAAAGAATGCATTCTTCACATCAAGCTGATGGATCGGCCAGTGTTTACCCATGGCTATGCTCAAAACTGTGCGGATGGTAGCCGATTTGACAACCGTGCTGAAGGTCTCACCACAATCAATGCCCTCCTGCTGATTTGTGCCATTAGCCACAAGACGGGCCTTATACCTCTCAAGATCCCCATTGTCTCTAAACTTGTGACAAAATAGCCACATACAACGAATGACATTCACCCCTCAGATATAGGTACTAGATCCCATGTGTGTTGTTTAGTTAAAGCATTGAATTCCTCATACATAGTCGCATTCCAATTAGGGTCTTGTTTGGCCAATTTTGGGTTCTTTGGAAGTGGAGAGATGGTTTGGGCAGACAAGTTGAAATGGACTTTGGGTTTGAAGATTTCATGCTTTGAACGAGTTTCCATTGGATGGGTAGGGACAGTGGGTGGCGGAGTGGTGTCTGAGACGGGGGGTAAAGTCGGATAAGGAGATGGTGGGGGCAAAGCCGTCGGAGGCGCTAAGGCTCCTGGATCGAGAGTCGCGGCGCTAGAAGGTTGACAGGCTTCTCTGAAGTTTGGGTGCCGCGGCTCTGACGACGGAACAGAGGATGTGAGTTGTTCGATTATGAGGGGAGAGATGGCAGACTCGTCAAGAAATGAGTAGTCCTATTTTTGAAATTTTGGAAGATTCGAAAATGGGAATGTGGTCTCGTCGAATGTGACGTGACGAGATATGTGGATCTGATGAGTTGACAAGTCATAGCATAGATATCCCATATGGTTCGGCGGGAATCCTAGAAAGACACATGGAGTGGACCTAGGAGTGATCTTGTGAGGGGCGGTGGAGCTAAGGTTGGGATAGCACAGACAACCAAAAATCCGTAGATGATCATAAGAGGGGATTCTATGGTAGAGGATTTCGGTAAGGGTCATATTGTGAAGAGTGCTAGTAGGGAGAATATTTAGAGTGTATTCTGACATTTTAGCTGCATAGACCCAGAAGGGTGGAGGGAGGGAGGCATGAATCAATAGGGCGCGAATCATATTGTTAATGGTGCAAATGATTCTTTCAGCTTTACCGTTTTGTGGTGAGGTGTGAGGGCAGGAGAAGCGAAAGACCATGCCATTATTGGTACAAAAGCGATTAAACATAGAGTTATTGAATTCACGACCATTATCGCACTGAAATGATTTTATGCCTTTTCCAAATTGTGTTTGAATGAAATTGTGAAACTCAAGAAATTTGACGAACGCTTTCGATTTAAATTTAAGAGGGTATAACCAAACGTAGTGTGAAAAATCATCAAGCAACACAAGATAGTATTTATGACCGAGAGAACTAGGGATATGAGATGTCCATAAATCGGCATGTATGATATCAAAAGGAGCAAATGTAACACTAGTAGATGATTTAAATGGAAGACGAATATGTTTACCTAAAGAGAAAGAAACACAATTTTGAGCAAGTTTCCCATTACAAGCAATGAAATTGTTGCCTCTAAGAAAATAAAAAACTGGGACTCCTGGATGACCAAGCCTATTATGCCAGGTTGAAGAAGAAACAACCGCTAGAGTGACGGGAGAGCAAGATCTGGCAGCGGAGGTGGAAGTGAATGGATAGAAATCCCCCGTGCTATTGCATCTCGTAAGAGGTGTCCCCGTATGAAGATCCTTTACAGTAAAACCAAAAGGGTCAAAATCCACAGAGACAAAATTATTACGAGTAAATTGGCGGACATATATGAGGTTCTTAATCATGTGTGGGGCATATATGGTATTTTTTAGGGAGAAGGGTGGATGAGGAGGTTGTGTGTATGAGGTACCATAACCCTTAACTGGAATGCGTTGTCCACTACTAACTGTAACATATTGAGGATGCTTTAAACAAAACAGTTTAGGAATAGTACCTGCAGACTGGGTGACGTGAGATGTGGCGCCTTTGTCCATGTACCAAGTATTGTCAGGCTGTTGCATAGATAGGGTTTTGAACGCCTGACCCAACTCAGTGGATGTCATGCCGGAGGAGGGCTGCGGGACCTGACCTTGCATGAAGTGGGCCTGCTGTGGGGCTGGAGCGGGGCCTAACAAACCGGGGTAAGAATACGGATTGTATGATCGGTGTTGGAATGGACTTGCCGCGACTACGACCAGGCACCGCGGCTCTATCTTGAGCCGCGCTACATGACGCGCCTAAACAGCTGAGGAGCCGCGCCCGATTCTGCGATCTCTGTTGTTATTCTTCTTGCTGTTGGTTCTGCTGACCGCGACCCTTGCCACGACCACGGCCTCTCTACCGCCGCGGCCTTTTCCACCACTGCGCCGCGCCGCCGCTGTTGGGAGTTGTCCGGTGGCGTCTGATCTTGGGGTTGCGTGTCGACAGCTAACACCTGCTGGGCGTGCTCATCCTTCTTAGCACAACGGGTTTCTTCGAGCAACAATTGTGAGCGAGCTTTGTTAAAACTCGGTAGCGGATCTGCCTGTTGAATAATGGTGGCCAAAGTATCATATTCGCCCTTAGTAAGGCCAGAAATTATTTGTAGCACCATTTTATTGTCAGTGACAGGCGTGCCGATGTTGGAGAGTTGATCCACTAGAAGTTTAAGCTGCTTGCAGTACTCAAAGACATTGGAGAAGTTTTCAAGACGTGTTTTGTTGAACTGTTCTTCCAAATACACGGCACCAGTGTGTTTGTTGTCCTGAAAAATTTCCTCCAAACGATTCCACAAGTCAAGGGTTGTGGAGTCAGATTTCATGATAGTAAGGAGCAAATCCTGAGAGATACTACCATATATCCATTGTTTGACGCCGGCGTCGAGACGATGCCAGATAGAATCATCAACCTCCGTAGGGCGCGAAATAGTGTCATCAATATGGTCAAGCACGTTATAGAGACATGCATGATTGCGAAAAAGTTCAACCTAGGGAGAATATTGGTTGTTTTCTTGATCAAGAATAATGGGAATATGGTTCTTGATGTTGGAAACAGTAAGGGCGGGATGAAACGGTGGTGATGACTTTGTGGTGGGATTTGTGGAGGTAGAGGCGTCAGAAAGTGTGGAAGAATCAGGGATAGCCATTTAGAGAAGAGAAGAAAGGGAGAACAAAACCCGAAAAACAAGAAGAAAATTCTGAGGGTCATACAGAGGGAAAGGCAATGACTACTGTGGAAGAGAAAGGTTTTTAGGGTTTTGTTAAGATGATATTAATCTCCCTTGAGGAGTCTTTCATTAATATCAAGGTATATATATATAGTACAATATTCATCCCTTATACAATAGGAATCCTAAGTCTATACAAAATTGGAATCCTAGTCTTACCATAATTATATTTACACAATATATGATAATATTCTAATTATGAATAGAAAATATATTATTTCCTATATTTACGGACTTGGATCCACATAGAATCACGTCATTTTATGTAATATTTTAAATTTATTTGACAGTGATATTACCTTTCTTCTTTTCTTTTGACAGTTTACTTAATTAAGCCTCAACTTTTGTTTCTAGGATGA
The DNA here is from genome assembly GCA_029783415.1 of Anisodus acutangulus. Classification (NCBI taxonomy): domain Eukaryota; kingdom Viridiplantae; phylum Streptophyta; class Magnoliopsida; order Solanales; family Solanaceae; genus Anisodus; species Anisodus acutangulus. The sequence goes on along the minus strand of CM056491.1, from coordinate 46,507,435 downwards.
CAATGCGCTGTCCGCGTTGGCAAAGAGGACGGTCCGGCGAGGACTAAATTTTGTATATTTGAAAGATCGAATAGTTAAATAAACATTCGTACTTATATGATATTGTATTTCTGAGTTTCTATTTTTTTTTTTAGGTTTTATTCTTTCATTTAGACACTTCAATTCGTTTACCACAAGTGTTTTAAACCCTTCCAAGAATGTGTTTTCCTCATTTTAGCCTGACGTGGATAACACATCAAATCCACATGATTTGCCAAATTAAAATTTTAAAATAAAAACTTATAATGAAAAGAAAAGGAAAAATAAATTAAAATTTTTATTTTAAAAAAATCCCCTCCCCCACTTTTTCTTTTTCTCCCCTCCCCCTCCCTCGTCCTGGCCCCTCGTTATCCTCTCTCTCCTCTTTCCATGAACTATGTAAAATGATTTATTGAACTATGTGTTAATTGGTGAATATTAGTTTTAATACTAGACCGCTAGTTATTTGGCAGGCTTCTAGGTTGATAAGTTTTTGAAGATAGTGTACACATACATCTTTAGGTGAAACCCACATTGAAAACATGACTCAAGTTCACATGGCAACGCGCTTTTAGGGCATGGACTTGCATCATGACATTGAACCCACCTTTCTTTACCCCATTCAAAAGTTACAATTAAAATGATAAAGAAAATTGAAAGAGACCAGCAAAAAATTGTATTAGCATACTCGTTCTTTTATTTTTTTCATACCAAGGACCCCATAACCGCTATCATTCAGGTGCGCACAAAGTAACCCCGCTTCCGTATAATAGCATGCAAACCACATAGGAGAAATAATCCATTCTAGGCAAGACCCATGCGACGAGCTCGACCTAGAAGGCAAACCCCCTTTCGAACCCGATGTTAGGGTTTAACCTGAATTTCCTACCTTATTTGAATTTTACCATAATTGTATTTTACTTCAAAAAGAATTTCTTGATAGGAAAGGTTTTCTTTGTGGAAAAGTATTCTACCATATTTATTCTTTTCTTGGAGGAGAAGTTTTGGACTTCTATAAATAGAAGATATTTTCTTCTCACACACAACAAAGTATCATCCATAATGTAGTCGTTTAGAGAGTTTTATTTAGAAGGGGAATTTTCACTCAATATCTTTAGAATATTTTTGTATTTCATTTTATCATATATAGGTCAATTGACCAAACTCAAATCATATCATAAGTCTTTTTATAGTTTTTTTTGTCGTCTGATTTATCGCCGTCATAATTTGCAATTGTTAGCTTCGGCATGACGCCCTGATTATTTTCGATCACAGCAAGTGGTATCTGAGCCAATAGTTCAACGAGATTGAAGATAAGTTTAAAGCGGGTTCAAATCAAGCTGCAATTCAATTTTACGATAATGAAAATTCTATCTGGGAGTACTACACGTGGAAGTGAATTTTCAACCATATTATCAATATACTTGCTGTTGCATCTTTAAAAATAAACAAAAAATAAAGTTGTTATGGAATGAAAGAAACAAAAGAGAAAATAAACTAGAACTCTTTGTATTGATTCTTGAATTGTTTCTTGTATTGAGAAATAAAAGACTATATCTCTATTTATAGAAGATAACCCGCCTTGAATCTGTTTGGATGATTGGAGGAGATTTCGATGTACTGATGAATGAAAATGAAAAGATAGGTGGCATTCCAATTCAGCCACAAGTTGTATAAGACTTTGTCTTCTGTGTGAACTCCTGTGAGTTGGAAGAAGTTATCTTGAAAGGAAGACCCTTCACATGGTATAATGGGTGAGCTGCAAAAAATTGTATATTTGAAAGGTTAGATAGGATGTTTGTGAATGGTCAAATGCAGAACTGGTTCAGTCACATTGAAGTAGAGCACCTGTCACGGATGGGATCTGACCACTCTCCCCTACTTTGCACTTATATAGAAGCAACTCAAGCACAGTTTAGGCCTTTTAAATTTCTTAATTTTGGGTTGAACATGAGTCATTTATGGACACTGTCAGGCAAAATTGGTCCAGCTAGAAAAATAATGATTCTTTCATTAATTTCAAATGCAAAATGAAAAAGTTGAAAGGGGTTCTATCTATATGGAGCATAAAAGTGTTTGGGGATATCTTCAAATAGTTGAACATTAGAGAGGAAATAGTCAGGGTAAACGAGGAGTTATTTGAGGAAAATTCAAGTGATATGAACAGAACTGTCCTGCAACAGACTCAGGCTGAGATGAAAAGATACTTACACTTTGAAGAAGAGTACTAGAAACAAAAAGTTGGACTGGAATGGTTTGTAGATGAAGAAATGAACACAAGAGTTTTTCATAATTTGGTGAAAAGGAAAAGAAAAAACCTACAGATCAAAAGAATTCAGGACTCAGAAAGAACATGGATTGAAGAAGACAACTTAATGGCTGAAGAAGCACTAAAGTTTTATCAAAGACAATTCACTTAGAAAGGCAATTATCATGTTAGTGAGAACCTGCTATCACATGTTCCACATATGATAGACACTCACATAAACGAATAGATGTGTAAACTACCTAGCATGAAGGAGGTCAGTAATGCAGTCTTTAACTTAAATGGTGCTAGTGTTAGTAGCTCGGATGGTTTCTCAGAATTGTTTTAACATTCTTGTTGGGATATGATAGGAACTAATGTGTATCATATGGTGATTGCTTTCTTTCAAGGTCACACTCTTTCTAAATCCATCACTTACACCAACCTGGTGCTACTTCCTAAGAAGGATTTGGTGCAAAATACTCAGACTAAAGACATATTAGTCTAAGTTACTTTATCAATAAAGTGTTATCAAGGGTGATACATGATAGATTGGAGACTATGCTACCAAATCTGATTTCTGCTAATCAATCAGATTTTGTCAAGAGTTGGAGTATCATAGAAAATGTATTTTTGACACAAAAAATTATAACAAATATCAGAAAGAGGGTAAACCTGAAAATGTGGTAATCAAACTAGATATGGAAAAAGCATATGGTAGAGTATCATGACCATCCTTAACCAAGGTTTTGAACAGTATGGGTTTTGATAAACAGTTCATTGACATGATATGGAGACTCATTGTGAACAACTGGTATACCATACTATTAAATAGTCATGCAATAGGCTTTTTTCACTCTACTAACAAGGAGATCAATTATCACCAGCTCTATTCATCCCATTAGCAAATGTTCTTTCTAGAGGTCTTAATGCAGTATTTAACAATAGCAGCCATGTGAGATATGGGATGTCAAAGTGGAGTCACAATATTAATCATCTTGCTTTTGTAGATGATACCATAATATTTGCATCAGCAGATAGGGAGTCATTGAAGATGATCATGGAGATTCTGCAAGAGTATGATGCTATATCAGGTCAGTTGATCAATAAAGAAAAGAGTGTCTTCTATGTGTACCAAAAGGTAGTAGACAATCTGGTTTAGCATGTGGAATAAATTATAGATTTTACAAGAGAAGAAATCCCATTGAAATATTTGGGATGTTGAATTTTTCATGCCATAAAGAAAAAAGTGTACTACAATGATCTTATCAAGAAGGTAAAGAACAAGCTTTGGAAAGGTAAGGTGTTGTCATATAGTGGTAAGACGGTTCTCATCAACAATGTGTTACAAAATATCCCTATCTATATGTTGTCTGCAGTAGTGCCTACAAAATATACTATCAATGACCTTTATAAGATTTTTTGCAAAATTTTATTGGAGTAACAAAGAGGAGAGAAGAAATAGACATTGAGTTTCATGGGAGAAGATTTGTTTGCCTAAAGAAGAGGGAGATTAGGATTCAGATCACTATATGATATGCCTAATGCTCTCCTTGCCAAACTGTGGTGAAAATTTAGGATATCAAACTCTTTATGTTCAACCTTTATGTGGAATAAGTACTGTAAGAAGTTTTAGCCCACTAAAGTATAATGGAAATGAGGGTCTCAAATATGGAGGAAGATGATAGAAGCAAGAGATCAGGTGGAACAGTATATGGTGGGAACCAAGAAATAGAACATGTGATATGTGGGAGGACAATTGGATCAAGCTTGGTGCACTTGCACATATTTTACTAGCAGACTTAATTTCAGAGAGATTAAAGTATTGAAGATTTGTCATACTTCATGAACTTAGAAGGCTGGAATACTCAAAGACTGCAAACAACTCTACCAGCAGATATTGTGGATCACATACTTATAGAATTGTGTATGGTGGAACAGGCAGAGAAAAAGGATAAACACTAGAGGATGCTTACCAGCACAGGCAAATTTATTGTAGGAAGTGCGTAGAATCTTTTAAGACAAAAAGGACAAGATTCGATACATTTTTTAAGGTTGTGGATGAAAGTAGTTCAATTCAAAATATTATTTTTTTCTATGGAGGCTGTGAAAATTCAAATTATCAGTAAATGATGTATTGAAAAGAATGAAGATTGTTATAGTATCAAGGTGTAAATGTTATGAAGTTCCACATCAAGAATAAACAGTGCAACATCTGTTAAACTATTTTTAACAGGATAATTTGCAGCAGATATATGGCAGTACTACACTTCTGCAGTTGGAATTATTGGTCCAATGATTCAGATCGATCAGATAATAGTGAAACGGTGGGATATGAAATGTGCTCCAAAGCTCAAGCCAGCCCTACAAGGAACACCAACTTTTATATGTTAGCAACTATGGGAGAAAAGAAACTCTATAATGCATAGAGGAAAAATAAATAAGAAGAAAGTGAGATATGGGATAAATCAGAATCTTCAGAATCTGATCAGAACAAGATATCCTTGGCTGAAGAATATTTCATACAACTGGCCTCAGATGGTGAAATACTTGGAAGGATATGTACCAAGAATAGGTTACAATGTGGTTCAGTGGAGTTGTCCAACATAAGGCTGGTATAAGTGCAATATTAATGGGGCTTCAAGGGGCAATCCAGGATTGAGTTCAACAACCTTTTGCATAAGAGATGAGTTGGGAAATCTTATATATGCTGGAGCAAGAAGACTGACTGACACAATCAATATTACTGTAGAAGCACAAGCATTATTTGATGGGATAAAATATTGTATAAATAATGAGCTCATGCCTGTTATTAATATTATAGAAACGGATTCTCTAACCATGGTTAATATAATTCAAGGAGAGTGGAAAGTACCATGGAATGTTAGCATGGATATTAACAATATCAATCACTAGAGGAATAGGGGACAAGTGTAATTTGCTCATATCCTTAGGGAAGGTAATGCACTTGCATAATTTTTTGCTAATTTTTAATTTTGCAGGTACAATATAATCTCATAACTTTCAGGACTTACTACTGGAAGCAAGAAGAATTCTTAACACAGACAAGATAATGTTACCTTATTTCAGGTTCAAAACATATAGAAATAGGAAACCAGACTGAGAAACAACATCTGCATTACTAGAAAACCAACCATTGTTAAGATATGGGTTATAACACAAGGAGTAGAAATATACAAGATTGCAGGAACAAGTCAAGACAATAAATGCTGATTTGAAGATAGAAGATCTGTTTGATTATCTAAGGCTATCCTAGCTAATGTATGATATTAACAGTATGTTCATTCTATTAGTAGGATTTCATTAGACATCCTAAACAGAATTACATATTCCTCAGCACAACAAGAACCATTCAACAATAAACAACATACAAAACTTAAAAAATTGCAACTATATAAAGAATTCATAATTGGGTTGGTGATCCAATGAGTTTTAGAATGCTCGTTTGGTTCTACAATTGTTGAATAGTGCAAGTGCACATAGTTTTTATAAGTATATATATATATATACTTACCGTACAAGTGTTGCGTGAAATTACAAAGAAGAAAAAGAAGAGGAAATAGCAACAACTCAGCTTTCAATTTTCCAAAACTGCTAAATTTTAATTAGTTCTAAATCCGACTATATTTTAAATAGTGTCATCACAATTGGTTATCTTAGTGTCGTCATTTAGAGATTAAGTGCATATCATATAACAATCATATAGGCGTATATCAACTCAACACCCGTATCATTACACTTTATCAAAAAGGAGACACAACCTTGGTTTCTTTATTATATTAGTTACATCCAATTCAAGATAGCTAGTAAAATTATAAATTCTTTTACAAACTTAAAAGAGTATGAATTTAGACAAGAATTAGGTAATACACTACATTAGTAACCTTTTCACACCTTATTTTATGTGGGGTTCGGCCTGAACCTAGTTGTGTTACTATATTTGACAACTTTTGCTTTATGCCATTTAATAAGTGTAATTTGAACGTATCAAATGCAATTAGCAATGATCAGCTCTATCTCACTGCTATTAAACTTTTAAGCCCCACACTAAGGTGTTCTCTGAACAATGTGACATCTTTCTTCAAAAACATTATTCACGGCCTGTATTTACATCAAACTACATAAATTCAAGATATAGTCTTAATTTTTATCAATAATAAATAGGATATCGGCAATGAAAAATACAAATAGCACTATTTTATGGTTAATGATAGATGGACTATTGGGCAAAAGTATACATTCAGTCGATAATTATTTCTAGAAAAAAGAAATATAACCAATTGATCGAGTTCGAGATAGGGGAAAATCGAAGAAAATATAAATGAAAGAAATAATCCCCTTGATTATTTTCATTGATTGAATAGATATATATACAAGTTACAAAATAGAAGAATCCTATTCCTATTCTATTTCTAAAACCTTATTCTACCATAATTCTAACTATACAATTATGGTATGTGTATATCCTAAATATGGTAAGAGTATATCCTAATCTAGGTAACAAATTTACTACAATATACACACAATATACTTTCCTTAATATACAAGAATTGTCCATCGCTTTGCTGCCTAGCTCCGTCTTGGGTCGGGACGTCTTGGGCCTCGAGAGGCCCACCGCCGAAGAGCCTAAGTGTCACCGCCGCTTCATTGTATATCACTGATATACATGTGATATACACTGCTGTATATTCAGTGTATATCACATGTATATTGCTCTGTTTAACAATAAAAAATGATAATATTGTAGATCCAATCGGAAGAAAAAGAAATAAAGAAATTCGATAAGACAATTGAACACCATTGAAGAAAAAAGTCTAAGAAAATACATTTACATTTTCTAATGAATTTAAAATATAAAATTAACATAAATATAAATTTGAAAATGTTGCCTAATAAGTTTGAAATCAAGTAAGCATAGTGGACATGAATAATATCATAAACATTTCATGTAACAAGTTATAAGCATTTCATGAAACATATATAATATGCTAGTTTTAACATTTGAACGTAATCTTTAGTTAAAACATGGAATATACACCACATGGTTCATATGATTGAGAAAAAGTATCTTCTTAATGAGGATTTATACTGATTAACCATTGTTATATATTCATTGGATGAAAATAAATCGAGTGAGTAAAATCTTTCCACCCGACGTTGAAGAAATTCAAACAAAATTCAATAGTGATCAATCCATCATAAAACATGCGATATTTTTATAAGAAAGGACCTTAAGGTTAAGAGAAGGGTCTTAAAGTATGTGCTCATTGATAATGATCTTTACAAAAGGAGCATAATTGGGGTGCTACTCAAGTGCATTGATAAGGCAGATGCCTTAAGAGTCATGGGAGAAGTCCATGAATAAATTTGTGGATCACACAAAGTCGGGCCAATAATGAAGTGGTTGATTTATCGCCATGGCTATTATTAGCCTACCATCACGGCCGATTGCTTTCAATACGCAAAAGGTTGTGAAGAGTGTCAGAGACATGGACCAATCCAATGGGTACCGGCCGAGGTGTTGCACCCGATCGTGAAGCCCTGGCCTTTCAGAGGATGGGCTATAGACCTTATCGGCAAGATTCACCCACAATCGACACAATCGACTAAAGGACATAATTTTATTATTGTGGCTACCGATTACTTCACTAAATGGGTAGAGGCACAGCCGATGAAGAGGGTTCATCAGACAGATGACATTCAGTTTATCCAACACCAGATCATATATAAATATGGTATTCCTGAGACGATCACAACCGATCAAGGGACGGTGTTTACTGGTTCTAAGGTGGCAGCCTTTGCTGAGAAGTTTGGGATCAAATGATCACATCTTCGCCTTATTATGCACAGGCGAATGGACAAGCCGAGGCAGCTAACAAGCTTATTGTGGACATAATTAGTAAAAAATTAGAGGATAGACCGGCAGTGTGGCATCTCACTTTGGATGAAACTATTTGGGCAATCAGAAACTCTAAGTCTACCGCTACGGGGACAACACATTATCAGCTAACATATGGCCAAGATGCAGTGTTACCCCTAGAAATCAAAGTTAAGTCATTACGGGTGGCCAAACAAAATTCTTTAAGCTTGGAAGAATATCAGTAGGCCATGCTAATGTAGTTAAATCAGCTAGATGAAGATCGACTGATGGCCCTGTAAAGAATCGAAGCCTGTAAACGAAAAATGGCTAAAGCTTACAACAAGCATGTTAAGCCCAAGAGGTTCGCCGAAGGAGACTTGGTTTGGAAAACCATATTGCCGCTTGGAATGAAAGATCGTAAATTCGAAAAATGGTTGCCAAATTGGGAAGGATCCTTCGTAGTAAGCCAACGGATTGCTGGCAATGCGTATCGACTAATAGACATGCATGATGAAGAGCTTGACAGAAACATAAACGGCAAGTACTTAAAAAAGTATTACCCTTCAATTTGGGGTATGCATGAGTAAGCAACAGTGACAGACCGGCTGCCTAGTCACACAAAAGAAACTAATTCCCTTCGATTTGGGGAATATATGAATGTGTTATAGCCAAGGCCGGCGGCCTGGTCACAGTCACATAAAAAGGCGAAAAGTACTTCTCTTCGATTTGGGGAATGCAAGAGTAAAACAACAGCCACAGACCGACTGCCTGGTCACAAAAAACAAACCATTCGATTTGGGGTCAATAAAACTAGGAAGCCAAGTTGGTTGGCGTTTCGCTAGCTGGGGGTTGCGCTACATTATCATTTATAGAAATCTTAGGATTAGCCGAATCCACGGCTGCTAGGTCACAAAAAACAGACCCTTCGATTTGGGGTCAATAAATCTAAGAAGGCAAGTTGGTGGACATGTCACCAGCAAGGGGTTGCGCTACATCATCAGTCACAGGGGTCTCAAGAATAGCCGAATATACCGCTGCTTGGTCACCCTGGATAGCCGCAGTCTCTGTCTCATCCTCAGTCGCACCAACGGCTACTACCTCATCTGATCCTACTTCTTCAGGAAACCCCCTTTCCGCATCCAACAAAGGCTCAGCCACCACCAATGATGGGATCTCGGAAAAAGCTTGAGTGTCGACAGCTAGAATGTCCTCTGGGTATTTTTCAGTTGCTGGCAATACTTCTTAAGTAACAGAAGCAGTGATACCTTCGGACTGCAAGTCCATAAAGATATCGGCTGACAACTGAGCAACGGGATCGACCGGTAAAGGAGTAGCCATAACTGAAGAATAAGTTTCCTCGGATGCTACTTCGGAAAAACTAGCAGAGAGTGTTGGCGTTGCTTAAGCAAGTTTGTTTTTCCATACAGTCCACTCATTCTTCAGTTGGGCCAGCCGTTCACTGCCTTCTTTCTAATCCAATTCACAGACTACACGTTGGTTACCGAGTTCCCAGATCTTGTTATCCAAATGAATGCCCTGCCGAAACAAAGAAGAGCGGGAAGAATCTTGGGCCTTAATAGTCGACTCCAAGGCGCCTATGGCCGGAGTAATAACCTTTATCTCCGCCTGGATCCTCTCCAACTCGGCTCGCAGTTTCGACAGCTGCTCCTGCAATTCATTCATTCGGCTGACATTCTGCTGTCTTTCTGCATTTACCTCATTGAAAGAAGTCTGAATGTGTTTCTTCTCTTGCCGAAGAGACCCCAAGTGTTGTAGAGCAGCGACTGCCTCATCATGACTATCTTTGACCGTTTTGTGTAAAGCAAATAAGTCATTTAGAGCCAAGGCCATGTCATTATAGGCGGTTGCCAAAACTGGAGAATCATTTGTTTCTTTTGACAGTCTGAATAGAGAAGCCCTCAAAGCATGGAACTCTTCTTTGATGGTCGGAATCCCCTTGGCAAGAGACTCATCGACTCGCTCCCGATGAATGCCAACATGTGAAGATAGTGCAGGTGCAATATCGACTGATCCAAAATATTGTAGAAGCACGTCTTCAGGGATGATCTCGACTGGCACTTCTGAGTCATTAGCCAGATTAGCTTCAGTCGGGGGATTATCTCCAGTCATCTCCTGTACAAAAAGGTCAGGATCAGAATAGAGGCAAGGGTTTGGAAACAGTGAAGGACCAATCATAAGAGAAAGGATATACCTCTATGGCTGTATCAGCATGAAAAGCTTCGGCTGCCTCGACAAGTGAAAGTTTGGCCTTGGGGACAGCCGATAATGGATCATGCGGATGCGTGGGAGCATGAGCCGAGGAGGATGATCCAATATGAAGAGGGGCACAGAACGCTATCTGCGACCGTCTGCGTCTTATGAGTTGGGGTCCCTGAAGGGTAAACAGAAAACATAAATACTGAAAGACGGCATGCAGAGGCATTTAAGCTAGACAAGGGATATACCTCAATTTCCTCCTCTTCCTCGGTTGCAACAGGAACTCTGGTTCTATGGGGGCTTTCCTCACTACAATCTCGGATGACAACCCCTCCGCTTCGTCTGGGTTGCTTAGGAACAGATTTTCTGGGTGACGGGGATTCATTGTTCGAAGTGGTCTCCAAATCGACAAATGCTGGGGGGGATTGAATTGTTGAAAGACACATGAAATATGTTAGCCGAAAATTCACAAGAATAATCTGGTCGACACATATGTAGAAAACAATTTACCTTTTCTCTTCGTTTGCCGCAACCTGATGGAAGACCGTGAGCCAGCAGGTCTAGCCGATTTAGAGGGAGCAGTTATCAAATAGGCCTCTTTCACCCACGATTTAGAAGTTTCCTGGTCTTTTTCTTCTTTGACAAGACCAGCCGATCACAATAGACATCTAAAGGAGACTGGAATAATTTCTCCTTGGCCGTGTTCCACCAATCGTTAAAATCAACAGTAGTATTTGCTCTCGGGGGAAATGACTACCAGTCAAATAGGGCGAGCCTCTCAAGATTGTGATCGGCTATATCCTTCACCTGTTTTGCATCAAGAATGCAACGTTAGGTTAAACAAACAATACTGTGGTGGGGCCATGGTACGTGATGAGTAAGACCAAATTGCCTTGCCACAAAGTTTGGCTGATAGGGCTCTGTGGTCAACTTATTATACCTAGAAGTGGGCTACAAGCCACCCAAAAGATCCCTAGCCGTAAGAATACACCCCCATGTGTGGGTCATAATTCTCCGCTGGGAAAATGTAAGGTCGTCATCGGCTACTTGACGGACCCAATCGGGAGTGGCCCATCTTTCAAGGGCCGGTTGCCAATTTGTATAATGGACTCGAGATAGACCATGCAGGGTGGAGACTGCAGTAAAAACTTCTTGAGACACTAAAGGTGTTTTCCGATGAGTATTGGCTAGCACCGGGGGCTTTAATGGAAAACGGCTGTCATAAAAACCATCAGGAATAAAAGCTAGAAAATACAGGGTAATCCACAGCTGAAGGAACCACATGGCACCGGCTAAGGTATCCAAATTTCTGGAGTCCCTTAACCTTGCTTGGATATCGCCAAGAGCCATATAAAGATAAGCCAGGAAGAGAGAGGCCCAACTGATATCTTCCCCCAAAACGGCTAACGCCGAATTTTCAGTTCCTTCACGATTGCACAAGATCATGTGCAGACAAAATATCGGTTGAACCAAAAAAGCAGGAAAGAATGATGCTCAGCATCGTCGATTGGGAGAGGCGATACTCGGCTGTTGTTGGCCATAAAGTGGCCATAGCCGGAAGAAGTCTTTGAAACCTTGATGCCCAAGTTGGCAACATCTATATCGCCTAAGACAGACGCTTCAGCTCCCAGTATCGGAAGGCCAAGTATCATTGTCACGTCAAGCAATGTGGGGGTCATCATCCCCCAAGGGAAAATAAAGGCATTGGCAGTGGTCGACCAATAACCAAGGAAAGCGTATACGAGACCAATGTTATAGGGGATGTCAAACCCCGACATCGCAATGGCGTCATAAAGACCCATGCGTCTCCGTTCGGCATCTCTAGTCGACTTCACTCGTTCCAACCAACCAGAGTAGTTGGCAATCTTGGTCGGCCAGGTACGCAGGCTAGCCGGACAACGGTCACCGGTGAACCAATCACATGTAATAGGAAAATCATAGTTTGCTGGGCTAAGATGCATAGAAAGAAGGAGGTCTCCATGTTCAGAGGTACCATAAGGGGCAAGAACCAATTTTTCATCGATAAAGGCAAAGGTAGGGGTTAGGTCACCAGCAGCCAAATCGGCGTTATCTGATCCCTGAGATAGAGAAGAAGATGAAGACATGGTTCTATGATTGAGAGAATAGGATTTTTTTTGGAGGCGCAAAGGAATTTAGGAATGGCTGATGGCTAAGTGAGAAACCCTTGGGAAAACGTCTCCCCTTAAATATCTCCTTTCTTTTTGGAAGATGTGGCTGACATGTATTAAGACCCCTTTCTTTCAAACATGTGGCTGAAATGCGTCGAAAGTTATTTGTGGTAGCTGAGATGCCTCAGTTAAAAGGAATTAAGAGAAATTCATCAATACGCGCATTTAGGGTAAAAGTGATTGAAGTGACACCCACGGCTGCCACACGAAACGACGACTATTTTTTAATATATCAACTCAACAGCTGCACTCGAGTCAATGTAGGGGGCAATTGTTAACACTCAAAAATACTTTTAGTGTTTAGTTGAATCAAGTGGCAGCCGAAGGTGAAAATCTCAAAATGAGCACGCAACAGAATTCTAAACCGATAACCGAACTGACTCGTAGTCGAATCCATCAGTCCTAGCCCTCGAGTAGAAAATCTCCATCGGGTATCTCGGTAACATAGCCGAATCATAAATTCCAAGGAATGACTGTGACTCACACATATTTGGACGCCTCAAAGACCAAGTCAAAGCACCTTCTAGACCCTAAGAAACATAAACAAACCATCAACAGCTAGAAGAAAGTGTCGTCGATCGTGCAAAAGGAAAACAAGGAGCAAAAATCGGCACCACCTCCTCATAGTTGGCTAGTGGATTTAGTGGGTAATTTAGTGGCTAACATAGGGGGATCACGTCTTATTTCTTGTACTGTAAATATAGGATCACTTGTACAAAATAAGAGCAACACAATCAATCAAAAAACTAATTTTTACATATCTTCGTTCTATCTTTATCGCTTTTATTGCACTCTAGATGTATTTATGTTTCTTACCACTTAGTTTACTCAATCATCATCCTAACGCTTTCTGGGGTAGTTGGGAAACTCATTGGTGGAAGTTAGAGTTTCACTTCCAGCCCAAATCGCTTAGTTAAAGAATCAATTTGTCATCCAATTTCGTTAGCCGATAAAATGGCAAACATTTCGGACGGAAACAAATATATTTTATTGTGTTTTTCTACAATTTTTATGCTCAGGATATTTAACTAAATTATAATTTCTTCTTGTACAAAGTGCACGATTCAAAATTCTCCACTTAAATACCTAGCTTGTATTGATCTGTATTAGACTCTTAACTGCAAACAACTTAAACAAGAGGAAACAACAAAAACAATATACACAGTGAAATCCCACATAGTGAAATCCGGGGAGGGTAGAGAGGTTTCCAGTAGACTCTCGACACAAACAAGAGGAAACACAACCAGAAAATTAAAGCAAATATTTTCCCCCTTTACAAAGAAGTAACCGAACCACGAAATACTACCTCAGAAGCTATCAAAATATAGATCAATTCCACTGGCCAGTACCAGCATAAACCTGCAATTTTTAAAGAAACAAGGAGACATGAATTGTTAAAGACTCAACAACTAACTGAAAATGGACTTATTACAAGCTTAAGTTACTGAGTTTTGTCACAAACATACTACATGGATTTCAGCAACCTACAAATTCCGTCCACTGAAGGTCTAATCTATGATGTAAGGTAGTAATGGTACAACTATCTCTTTCAGCTATAAATACTCCCAGAGGACCGAGGCTGCAATTTTTAGACCTAAATCTACGATTTTACGTACAGATATCTCATGAACAATCAGAGTATCTACCATTGACAACAACACTACAGTCGAAAAATCTCCATCGTTCTCCTTTTATATTCCTCGTCTTTTATTGGGTTGGATGCTAAAATGGAGAGTAAACATGGAAAGGAAATAAAAGCAAAAACTCAGAAAGATGAGAAACTACTTCAAAGATGGAAAAGGAAATCAAAGAGAATTTCAGAAAGAAAGGAAGCTACTTAACAACATTAGGAGACGATAATGATGAATTCTTGATAAGCAAGCAAGATATAACTATATGGCTCAGTTAATATCCACCATGTTCCAACTCTTTTTAGTAAAGAATTTAGAACATGCAAATCCCGTTACAGTTCAGTAAAAAAATAATCAATCAGAGCGCAACTGTTTCCCACGAGTAGCTCTTCCTGATCAATGGGATACGGAAGAGTTCCAAATTGTTTTTATCAACTTAATCCCCAAAACAAAGTAATCCTACAGACTACTAGCACTCACTGTAGATATACAAGCAATATAAATTTAACAAAGAAACAGCAACCCAGCCAAAAGCTTCCTGAAATTTCCAATAGCACATCATTGTCTATGGTATATATTAATATCAGGAAGAATGAATCCGGTTAAGAAAATGTAAAACCAAACAGCCAAAATTAAGCTTCCTGAAATTTCCATTAACAGCCAAAATTAAGCTTCCTGAAATTTCCATTATCAGCCAAAATTAAGCTTCCTGAAATCTCCACCAACACACTATTGTCTATGGCATATATAAGGACAACACGAAATATGAATCTGTTAAGAAAATGTAAAACCAATAACTTTTTTCCTTCTTTGAAAAGGTAGTGTCTGAGTCAGCTTGTGCGTGTACCTCGACTATTTCACAGGTACCTCATATACCCTTCCAACGCGGTACCGGGTAACTTTGCCCACCAAAGCATAGGCGGATGTGAAGAAATCACTTGGTATTTCATGTCTCAGCTGGGATTTAAAACCTGGTCTCTCTAAGGTTTGCACCCACTTTATTGACCACTAGGCCACACCCTCGGGTGCAAACCAAAGCAATAACCTAGTACTACAATAAACACAAGCTTTACAAAAGAGACAGCTCTGCCAAAACTGCTGGTGATAAAACCTTCCATGTGACCAGTGAAATAAGCATTTAAGCGAGTAGAACATTTTATGGAACAAAAAATAAGGGAGGGGAGGGATTAGTATAAACAACCAAGTCAATAAATTGCATTACGACCTACTCAAGAATGACGACAAAACCACTAGCTCATTTTCGTTGCTCTCAGGCATTATACAAGTTGCACCATATAGTTAGAATCTCCTATGGCTTGTCTAGTAAAAAGGTACACTTTTTCAGGTTTTTGTTTTTCAGTTTCTGCCTAAGACAGGAGGGACTCCGAAGAGAAATGAGATTGTATTTACTGCACCAACAGGAGAGGAGATCACTACAAGGAAACAGTTGCAGCAGTATCTGAAGTCACACCCTGGTGGTCCGGCAACCACAGAGTTACTGGGGAACAGGCGAAACTCCAAGAAGATCCTCAAGGATCAGTGGAAAGGCAAAGGCAGCAGAAAGTGGGCCTCCAGCAAAACGAAGCAGAAAATCCACAGCTTCTAAGAAGGATGTGAAAGACAAAGAAGAAACTGAGGCAGCAAAGGATGAAAAGGATGTTGACGTTATTATCTATGGCATATATAAGGACAACACGAAGTATGAATCTGTTAAGAAAATGTAAAACCATTAACTTTTTTTCCTTCTTTGAGTGGTGTCTGAGTCAGCTTGTGTGTGTACCTCGACTATTTCACTGGTACCTCCTATACCCTTCCAACACCGCTACCGGGTAACTTTGCCCACCAAATCATAGGCGAATGTGAAGAAATCACTTCGTATTTCATGTCTCAGGTGGGATTTAAAACCTGGTCTCTCTAAGGTTTGCACCCACTTTATTGACAACTAGGCCACACACTCGGGTGCAAACCAAAGCAATAACCTAGTACTACAATAAACACAAGCTTTACAAAAGAGACAGCTCAAACTGCTGGTCATAAAACCTTCCATGTGTTTATACGAACCCCTCCCTTGTTTTTTGTTAGCAATTTATTGACTTGGTTGTTTTTACTAACCCCTCCCCCCTCCCCCTCCCTTGTTTTTCAATGATTGTTTCACTGGCCATCTATTCACATGGAAGATTTTTTTTTCTTTAGAACTTTTTGTGGAACAAAAGACAAGGGAGACTCAATAAATTGAATTACTACATACTCAAGAATGACAACAAAACCACTAGCTCCCTTTCATTGCTCTCAGGCGTCATACAAGTTACACCATATAGTTAGAATCTCCGATGGCTTGTCTAGTAAAAAGGTTCAAGTGAAATGACAAATTGTTGTTTTCATTTATTTAGTTATCGGATGATTTAGAGGGGAACTCGTTACTATATTTAGGAAGAAAGCATTATTGTGTGCCACAACCCGAGTGGAATTACTACATTTAATTGAATCTAATTAATAAGTTGTTTCAATAAACTTGTAAAGGAATAACAACTTCACCCTACAATTGCATATATATAGTATACGTAAAACTGAATCCATAGAATGTCACCAAGAGGATGCTACCCACACACATAGTTCATAGAGTTGACTAACACAGACTAAAAAGATTATCATAAAATGTAAAATAAATGGGTTGAACATATTCTAGAAATTTTAACAAGAAGCATATTGAAATAAGTGATGCTATCATCATCAATGAACAAGATAGAAGCCAAGGTATTGAATGAGAGAACGGATCGGTTATTACAAAATCGGTCTCAGATTCTGAAAATACCTTCATACAAGGGAGCTTCATTAAGAGAAATGCCTCCATACAAGGAAGGCAAATCATAGATGCCTCATTCATTGGAAGAACGTTGGACCAAAGACGGGGCCAGAAGGATGCAGGCTTTATGTGCAAATTAGAACTAAAAAGGGCATTGAGCCGAGGGTCCATCGGTAACAGCCTCTCTACCTTCTCAAGGTAGGGGTGAGTCTGCATACACATAACCCTCCCCAAAACCCACCTAATCCCACTGGATTTGTTGTTGTTGTTGTAAGGTGAATGTATGGTTTTACTATAAAAATCGAACCAGGTTTTGGGTCTTGTTAATAGGTAGATTAAATGAATTATATTCTGAATCTCCTGTCATGTACTCCATCATAATCAAAGTAGGGATGATAAGGGAAACAATGTGACAATATCCAACATTTTGTATGCTGACGACACAAATTTTCTGCGAGGTAAAAGAGTAATAATATCACTCCTGTTGTTTCCTTTTTCGAACTGCTTTAAAATGCTTTTACTTGAGACGAGGGTCCACCAGAAACAGCCTCTACCTCCCAAGGTAGGGGTAAGATCTGCGTACACACTACACTCCCGAGACCACATTTGTGGGATTACACTGGGTATGATGTTGTTGTTGCAAAAGAGGAATAATTGTGGTCTACACGAGTTGTGTAGCTGAAGTTGTTTCTGGGTAGCATATAAACCTTTTTTTTACAATGGTAACATAGGGTAGCATATAAATCTAGCTGAAAGGGAACATGATGATTTATAGGACACGATAAATGTCTATAAATCATCATGATAAAAGTTGCTGATAGGAAGAAAATAAAAATGTGGCGAAATGCATGGATACAAGACATTTTTTACAAGATGCATTATTACATAAAATGGGACTACAACCAATAATTGCAAGATAGGTGACAGATGGGAAGTCATATTCAGGAGAAAATTCTATGAACAGGAAGAAGATAGAGTAGCTCCGTTTCTCGGCGAGAAGGGTATTAGAGAGCTATCCCACATCCAGTTAATTCAATCATGAAACTAGAGAAGCATGGATGTAACTCTTTTAGATCTTGCTAAAAGTTTTTGGTTGAATCTGGAAAAAAAACAATTAATAGCCTTGGAGAATTTATGGAAAAACAAGGCATCTTAATTGCTATGTACGGCATGTCTTACACAAAGAAACTTCAAAAGAAAGGGAATATCATGACCTGCAATAGATGTCATGTGTGAGAAAACAGTGGAAAACTAATGTCACCTATTGTTGCATTAATACCTGTTGAAGAATGGAAAAGTCCCACATCAATGAGATCGGTGGTCTCTTTATATGGACTTGGACAATCCTCCCCTCGTGAGCTAGCTTTTGGGGTTAAGTTAGGCCCAAAATTCATTCTTTTACGTGGTATCAGAGTAGGACCCATCTCACCGGATGTTGGGCCCCAAAATTAAATTAGTCATGCTCCAGATGTCCAGCCCTGGCCGTGAGGTGGGGAGTTGAAGAATGAAAAAGTCTCACATCGGTAGTTAATGAGATGAGTCGTCTTCTTATAAGGACTTAAAAAATCCTCCGGCCCAAGATCTATTTCTTTACAATACCTAGCTTGCAAGTTTTGGATGTAAGTCCATAAACCTCATTCGAGTGAAGCGCACAATGCCAAGCAAATAAAATCAGGCCACCTCCAGTCAGAGAGGGCAGCAGACAGAAAAGTAAGATGGACAGTATGGACGGAAAGGAACCCCAGATAGCATTTAATTTAATAAAACTTTGATGTCTGCAATCTTTAACTGAATGAAATTATAGAATGATCTCATGCATGCAATATTCTTTTTTTGGCTCCTATGGATGAAAGGTATAAAAAGAAAAATATATGTGCAACAAGGCTATAGGATAGATTACGGATGGGTGAAAAAGAAGCTATAATAGAAAGAAAAGGATCTGCGCGAGGAGAGTGAACAAAAAGAGAAAGTTAGGAAAGACTTAAACAAAATCAAAAAGAGAACGAAATAAATGAGAGATAAGATTTAACACTAGGTTTATTCCTAGAAGCATTACAAGCATTCAAGTTAGAAGTCCTTTTGGAGTAGGAAATATAAAAAGCTCAAATATGTCATCGAACTATCGAAAATGACTCATTTATGCCACTCATCAATAGTTTGACTCATTTATGTCATCGCCGTTACCAAAATGGCTCATCCATGCCATTTTTCAACATCAACTTTCATTAACGCCCGTGTTGATAAAAAAAATGACATGGATGAGCCATTTTGGTAACGATAATGCCATAAATAAGTCAAACTATTAACGAGTGACATAAATGATCCATTTCCGATAGTTCGATGGCATATTTGAGCTTTAACATTTTTTACCATCTATTAGCAAGAGTTCATCCTGTATTTAAAATGTCTTCATTTGCGTCTTTCTTCATTAAACTCGCACTTTATTTGTGTTTTGCGCTTAAAACTCCAAAAGAACTTGGCGCTTTTTAGCACTTTTCACCTATAATCTATGTTGCACTAACTCTTCAAAATTCCTACATGGGTATGGTTGTGGAATCCATAGTAGATTGTGTCAACTTACCTCGGGTACTTTGACCATATTCTATGACGAGAAGTATATATATAGTTATATAAAGTATGAGAATTCTTTTCTATTACGCGCGGCAAGAATAAAATATTGGTGTTTATAAACTAAGTTGCTCGAACTCGGGTGACATATTGGTGTTTATAAACTAAGTTTCTCGGACTCGGGTGCGGTTGTCCGATACAAGTGCGGATCTATAGGTCGTATCCTTCGTAAATTTTAAGATTCGGAGGTACAGATCCGAGTATGGATACGGGTATGGGGATTTGGCTAAAAATAATTCAAATATTTAATAATAGAGTTACATGTCTAAATTATGAGACATGTGAAAAACTTACAAGGTATTCCAAGGAGAAAATATTGATTAAGAGGAGAATCCCAGAAGGAGATAAAAGGAAAAGGACCAACATAGAAATTCATATATACAAGGTATTTCATTTTCTTCAATTTCACCTTAGCTTCTATTTTGATGCATAAATCATTGTATCTGTCCCAAATTTCTCCGTTGATTTTGGTCAAAGTACCCAAAATCGGTTGATCAAATCCGGTAAAAATCCCACATCCACGTCGTGTCAACACATGTGCGGCATCGAAAGTGAAGAGTTTGAGCAACCTAGTATATAAAGAACGCCATTTTTTTAGGTTTAGTTCAATAACTTTAACTAATCTGAATATATACTTTATATGTCATAAATACATTTATTTGTCGTATCCCATCACCCATATCCACACTCATATTCATACCCTGCGAATCCTAAAATTTATTTGATGAAACCTCTAGATCCACATCTAGATCCGATATTTGCGACCGAGTCCGAGCAACATAGCCTATAATATCACTGGTCTTATGGTTGTGTTATCAAAAGGATCTAGGTGAGAATCCTTAAAGAGTTCATCGGCTACTTTTTTCAGTCTTTTCATTTCTTTGGATTTTCAATAATGGTGGTACCTGCACCAATCAGTGTGCTCCTGAACTAATCCATCAAGTACTTGCTACCTCCTAATTGCAGAAGTTCTGGATAACTTTACCAACACTTAAAATTGTTAGTGCAAATTTTAATGACGACTTAATATTTTACGCAGATACAAAAAAGAAAAGAGGAGCATAGTGTCAAATTACAAAAAGACAAAGACCTAACACCAAATTAGGTCACACAACCGCATGGAAGTAATAATATGCAGAAGTTCAACAAGGAAGATTCTCCACTTTCGGAAAATATATGTCAAGAGATCCACTACCAAAAAGAGAAATATATTCATTAGTCAAAGGAAAGATGGATACGGTTCAAGATTTATACAAGTACCAAGCAAGGCTCCATCAAGGAAAGGAGATTACGACATTAATGTTGCAATCTCAAATCAAGATCAGCAGGAGTACCAAGCATGGATTCAACAAAGGAAAAGAGATTTCTAAGTCAATCAAATTCAAAGATTGATTGTCGCGCGGACTTCACAAATGGAAGGAAATAAATAAGCTCTACCCTTATTCTTGGAAAACAGGATCCTCAAATTCTTTTTTTAAGGATCAAGACTCATGGGTTGCAATCTATGTCAGGAGCCTCAACATCAAGTTCACACTATTTAAAGGCTCACACAAGGACGAACATAAATATACTATCGTCTCAACTTCTCAAGTTCTTTGCTTCGCTTTTAATAAGCATTGTATTTCTGAGTGATTTATTGTGTAAGCAAAAAAAGAGGAGAGAAAAATTATAGTTGGTGAGGCACTGTATCAAAAAGATTACGAGAGTTTAAGTGTAGACGTAGAAGCTTCATTCAAACACAATTGTACCAAGAACATTTAGAAAGAACTACAGAGAACACCATTGCAACCCAAGGCGATTGGGATTAAGATCCACAACCAATATAAAAACATCCCGTGTCATTTACTTTCAGCATCGTTACAGTTTCAGTCCACTATCGAACACAGACGGTCGACTAGAAAAAAATTACAATTCACCCCTCTCCCCCCTCTTGCACTTTCAAAAATTAGATACTTGGTTTTCAAGGTTTGTCACTTCAGCTTGTCCCAGGATTTTTGTATGTTAATCATTGTCTACAAGCCTTAAAGAAAGTCACTTTCATCCGACTTTCAGTTCCTTTTTTTCTTATCTTTTTCATTTTTTGGGGGGGGAGGGGGTAGGAGAGGTACTGGCAAAAGGAAATTTACCATTTAAAAATAGCACAGTAGTAACTAGTTTGAGCTCAAGAAAGAGAAAGACATACCAAATTGATGCAGCTCCAAATATCTACAGCAATGAAGGATTCATAGTACATAAACTATAAACTTAAAAGAATATTCACAATGAACTTGGTTAAAGGAAAACTCAAGTCATCATAACACAAGGGAGAACAAACCCTATCTGGAAATCCGATGTAAAATTCAACAGATCCTCCTGCCTTGATAGTCCCAAAGTAAGTGGCAGTGTCACCCATGCCAAGATTGTCCTTTAAGAACTCCACACTCTGGTCATAAGAAGCAGACATTCCCACGTTCAATGACAGAGTCACTACTGTGGGGCCATCATCTATCCAAAGTGTATTTTCCACAATAAGATAGTTTGCATTAAATGCATTTCTTAGTTACGTCTCTATGGTGCAGGTAAGGTAGTACCAGCTTGCATATGTGTGAGGGATAAATCAGCACACGCCCCAATTGCTCCAGCAGTCAGGCCAAACAAAGCCTTTTGGTAGAGTTAACAGCTTCCCTTCATTTGCATCAGTAGCCTTGTTCACCCGAATTCTGAATGACCCAAGTTGCGCTGTTGTACAGATTGCTTGCCTAAGAAGCTCAGCCGACAAACCATAGTAACAGGCACCAAAACCCTCATTTTTTGGCAGGTTCTTGGTGAACTCAGCTGCTTATCCTTAAACCAACTGTATCCTCACCTCGATCATATTGATGGGTGCTTCTAATATGCCTGCCACCTGTGTTATTGATTTCATGCTTGCCTATCCTAAAATCTCTGCTGGTCTTGAGGAAGCCAGAACCTACCCAATTAATTGGGCCGAGTTCAGAGTTATTTTTGGAGTTTAACCAGCTTAATTGCACTTTAAATGGCTTTTAAGAGATGACATTGTGAATCATAGCATAATAGCATGCCATGCCATCATCATCGTCATAAGCAGCCCAAACTTGATCATCATCAAAAGATATTTCCGTTCTATCCTTGTCAATATTATGGAAGTCAGATCCGGAACCGTCATTGGCTTAACTTCTGGCTCTAAATCAACTGGAGCATTAAAGACGAAAGATCTTTTCTGCTCTTATAATATTTTGGAATCCATCACTTTAGCAGTTTTATCTCTTCTCAGATCATTTGTGATAACTTCAGGAGCAATCTTCTTTTCCTGAAGCTATCACAAATGATCCAACAAGGGATAAAACTGTTAAAGTGGCGGATTCCAATACATTATGCGAGCAGAAAAAGTCTTCCGTCTTTGGTGCTCCAGTTGATTTAGAACCAGAAGTTAAGTCAATGACTGTTCCGGATCCTGACTTCCATAATGTTGACAAGGATAGAACGGAAAGATCGTTTGATGATATTCAAGTTTGGGCTTCTTATGACGATGATGATGGCATGCCGCGCTATTATGTTATGAATCACAAATGTGATCTCTAAAAAGCCATTTGAAGTGCAATTTAGCTAGTTGAACTCCAAAAACAACTCTGAACTCGGCCCAATTAATCGGGTTGGTCCTGCCTTCGTCAAGACCAGCGGAGATTTCAGGATTGGCAAGCATGAAATCAATAACATAGGTAGCAAGCATATTAGAAGCACCTCCGTTAACACTTCGTTAACGGAGGGCCAAACACCATCAGATGGCTTCTCTCCCATTCTTTTCCGCTCTCTTTCCCTTCAGATCTCAAAGAAAAGAAAGTGGGCTTTGGCGGAGTGAGGGCAGGAGCTCTCAAGGGTTTACAGAATCCTCGGCCCCAGATGACTTCAACCATTTTAACCTCCATACTCAAAACTGAATATAGATGCCCTATAAATCCATCCTACTTCACAGCACCAATATAGCCCATTAAAACAGCAGGAAAAGCTTCATGCATGAACTAAGGACTGGCAATATAATAACTTAAGGCCCTCCACCATCCCAGACGCAGTTTAGAAGGTAAGAAAAAAGATGAACATTGTTATTTTACTAAAATAACCACAAAGAGAGACAACAAACAAAGACATTATGTGCAAAGTCTCCCAGCAAATCAATCTCCTAGAAATGAATAGAAGCTAATCCTCACAGATCGCTTCATTACATGCTTAGATCTGATCCTGTTCCTATGGTCTTCCTACACCTCCAGTCCTGTTATAACTAATGGTACAACTAGAAGGGGAAAAGAGAAGACAGAACTACAAGTAAAAGGAAAATGTATGCAACAGAAGAGAGAACAAATTAGCCAGATAAAGAGCTAGCAGCTAATTTCACTTAAAAAATTAATCCTAGTTTATCTACTGTAAAACCAAACACATATTTTACATTACACCCCATGTAAATACCACTTAAATTACAAAAGATCATTTCTGGTACAACTTTAAACCGTTGGACAGTAGACTCTTTAGATGCCACTCTTAAGAAACTTCACTGCCCAGAAGCCATGGTTTTCAAAGACAATTAATATGTCAGAAGTGAAGTTTTTTCCCTTTCCTTTTCGGTTTAAAAGGCTAGGCTACTTCTCTTAACACCGCCCCCCCCCTCCCACTACCCCAACTAGTAAAAAGATGTAAGACTACTAGACAGCTCAAGCTTAAAACTCCAACTCCCCAACCACTTCATCACCACAACCAATGAAGAAAATAGTATCTAGAATAAATAAAAAGGGGATTAAATTGCATAACAGAATTGTCTGCATATGCTTAACGTTAAAGAGCACCTCTCTTTACAATTTACTGAATTGCACAACAGAATTTGTCTGCATGTGCTTAGAATAAATAAAAAGGGGACTGAATTGCATAAACAGAATTTGTCTGCATATGCTTAACGTGAAAGAGTTCTTTACAATTTACTTATAACAGACAAAAGAGTGTTTAGCCAAAATTGTCCCTTATCTATGGTAGTAGGTTTATTTTTGTTCTTTAATATAACCCTTGAGCATATTTAGCCCTTACGTTTGCTAAAGTGGAGCATCTTTGGTCCAACTAACAGAACTGACTTAAAAATTAACGGTGACTACCATAAAATACAACTAAAAACATGGCAAAACCGACCGAAAAGAATCAACCGACCGAGAAACCAACTAATTGACAACACACACACCAGAATTTTTTGTGAATCAAACTGAATCACAAAGTTTTTTTTTTCTTTTGAGAATGGTATCACAAACAAGAATCGAACTGAATCACGAAGTTAGGAACAAGCCGAATCCTCGAACTCCAGCAAAAATACACCTCTGGAAGTAGGAAATCCTCAAAATAAAGAAAACCCAATCTTAAAAGTCTACATTAACACGACCAGACAACCCAGTAACATCTTCAAAATAATCCTTCTCATCGGTAGCAAGAATTTCAGCCCCAGAACTACTTAACCACACAAAATCTAACTGCAAAATTAATAGCTAAAGTCATCAGAACAAAAAAAGAAACAAAAACTGGAATTTCAAGAAAACAAAACTACCACATAAACATCAGCCAAAACTTCTAAAAGAAAAAAAAACACTAAGATCACAAAATCCCACATAACCCTTTTCAGAATAAAAGGGAAAATTGAAGCTAAACACCCAAAAACAACAGAAACTTAAAAAATATATGGAACCTGAAGAAACAGCAAAGAAAACAAAGTTCCACATAAAATTAAAACAAACCCACAAAACCACTTTCATAAAAACAGCCAATTTCAATGCTAAACAAACAAAACAACAGAAAATTTAACAGAGAAAATTTAAACATGAAGAAAAAAAATGGAACCTGAAGAAAAACAAAGAGAACAAAGTAACACATAGCCACAATACCCTTTAAATAGATAATTCCAATGCTAAACAAACAAAAAAAAACAGAAAAATTAACCAAGAAAACTGGAAAAAAATTGAACCTGAAGAAACAACAAAGAAAACAAAGTAACACATACCCACAAAAATTAGAACAAACCTACAAAACCCTTTCCATAGCTAATTCCAATGCTAAACAAACAAAAACACAGAAAAATTAACCAAGAAAATTGAAACATGAAGAAAAAAATTGAACTTGAAGAAACAACAAAGAGAACAAAGTAACACATGCCCACAAAGAATTAGAAAAAACTAGGGCTGGGACAGCCCGAGCCCGCCCCGACCCCGCCAAAAAAAAAAAAAATTACGGGGGCGGGACTCGAACTCGGGACGGGACGATGTCTCGTCCCGCGAGACCAAACCCGCCCGACCCGCCCCTTTGCAAAAATGACCGTTGCACCAGTTAACGTTATAATCTAAAATGGCCGTTGGCCAACGGCCATTTTACCCCCCCCCAACCCCCTACCCCTTAATATTTATTTTTAACCCATAAGTTATTATATTTACACTTTAACCCAATTTTTCAACTATAAATAACTCATTTTCTCTTCATCTTTCTCACAAATCTTCCTGCAATCTCTCTAATTTCTCAATATATCTCTCTACAAGTCTACATTGTTTGCTAAATATTCAATTTTATTTATTCATTTGGGAATTGGTAGTGAAGTTGGCAACTAGCTTGAGGATCTTCCTACAATCTCTCTACAAATCTTCCCGCCGTATCCCGCCCCGACCCCGCCCCCAGCCCGCCCCGACCCGAGCCCGACGGGATCGGGATCGGGACGGGACTTGCTCCAGTCCCGCCAGACCCGACCCCGCCAGAGCCCGCCAGACCCGACCCCGCCCCTTCTCCCGTCCCGCCCCGACCCCGACCCCGCCAGACCCGAGCCCGGCCCACTGGCCACTCCTAGAAAAAACCCACAAAACCCTTTTCATAGCTAATTCCAATGCCAAACAAGCAAAAAAAAACAGAAAAATTAACCAAGAAAACTGAAAAAACATGAGGAAAAAAAAGAATCAAGAACAGAAAGAAAGAAAAAACATACCCTTTTTTTCCAACCAGTTGGCGCTGGTAGCTCAACGTACACAACCTCATTCATCTCCACAGAGCTCGCCATGTATTTTTTTGTGTTCACCTAACTCCAAGACGTAATGCTCTATATAAAGGTAACTACTCTTTTAACTTGAAAACTTTTAAAAGAAAGAGGAGTAAATGGTTTTGGTTTTCAGTTGGATATAAATTTGCACATACACCTTTTTTGTCTTGACATAACTTTTGGATTTTCCAAATCCATTCTCATACACAAAAGGACGGAGGGAACGAATCGGCGAAAACAGCCTGTGAGTGTGCAGTCAATATCTGAACAACGTCACTTATCCCAAGCTTTTTCGTCGCATTATATACATTCTTAACAGCATTCAGAAGAGCCACCTCCAGTTCATTGTCACTTCCCCCCAGAACTTCATTTCCCATGGCAATGCCAACGATGCAGGTATCGGGAAGGAACGCCTTCACGTTATCGTTTACCCAATTCAGAGCATGATCGGCATTAGCACTCATTTCTTTTACAAGCCTGTTGTGAAGTCCAACCACCAGTTCAATCCCCGTCCCTTTAAACGCGTTAAGGACACTGGGCTCCTCATCGTAAATTCTAACGTTCTTAATTTTCACTGCTCGAAGGAGTTTGACCACTTTATCAGGTGAAGGGATGTTATCTGCAATTCTCCCATAATTAATTCCGTACGTTCCTGTGAACGCTCTCGCAGTCTGTTGAGCTGAAAAGAGAAGGTGAAAAAATTGCATTAAGTGCAAAGAAAAAGAATAAGAAAACTAGTTCAACATGAAATGTTAGCGACTCAAAGCGTCTGAGAAAGAATGTTACAAGACATTTTGACCAGCCTGTCAAGACACATGAATCAAGTTGATGTAATAAGTGGCTGGATAAATTAAAATCAATATAGACTTGCAGAAAACTTCTTCAGTCAATTTCTAATGCAATCAGAATAAATACATCAAACAACAAATTTCATATTCATAAGTTATACAGCTTAATAACCTTAATGCTTTAGAAATATACAACTAAGGCTGCTATAACAATCCATTCTCACAAGCAAAGAAAAAGGCTTCTACCAAATTAGAAGATCTAGTTTTCATTGTTTACTATAAACTTTTAATTATTACTAGTATTAAATTGTGAAACCATACATGAACAAGTAATAAAAAAGCACATTAGCATATTGATCAAATCTGCTTAACCATTTACCTGTTTTCCAATCAGCAGCTCAAACAAAAAAAACTTTCATTATCAATTTTAGCAATCAACCAATAATCTAATATATGAAAAACTACAACAAACCCATCAAATTATAGGGGTTGATTTCTCAAATGGACACTAAACAAATAGTTATTATCCCATAAAGTCACCTTTCTTGATTCTAATTTCCTTCAACAAAGAAAGGTGATTTTCTGAGGGATAATAACTATTAGTTGAGTGACAAAATCAACTCCAAATTACAGTCTCCTACCACCAAACAAAGCACAATAAAAGGAGTGCACAAAAATGATTAAACACATGAAAATTAAACTGTACCATTAGGAGTGAAGATCACCAATACACCCTTTTAGCACAGCCTATCACTTTTTCGCAAAACCCCACGATCATAAAAACGCTAACTTTCAAGATTCTTGATTATTTTTTAAGTGAACAAATATGAAAATTTAGTAGTACCATTAGGAGTTAAGATCACCAAAAAACATAAAAGATATAGAAACAACCCAATTAAAGCAAAAAATCATTCATAATCCAAAAGATATGAAAAAACTAAAACAAGCCCATCAAATTACAGTCTACTACAAACCAAGCAAAGCACAATAAAAAAAAGTACACAAAAAATGAAAATTAAGCTGTACCATTAGGAGTAAAGATCACCAAATAACATAAAAGATATAGAAATAACCCAATTAAAGCAAATAATCATTCATAATCCAAAAGATATGGAAAACTAAAACAACCAAACAAAGCACAATAAAAGAAGTACACAAAAATGAAAATTAAGTAGTACCATTAGGAGTGAAGATCACCAATAACATAAAAAGGAATCAGAGAAGAATCTTCATCACTTCAACAACCTTCAAAACGACCCCGTTTGCCTACCAATTATCAAAGAACACAATAAAAGCTCACTCTTTTAGCTTTTCTGAAACCCCACTATCATAAAAACGCTAACTTTCAAGATTCTTTATTTTTATTTTACTATAATAAAGTAATATTTTGTATATATGATATGATATGATACTACTGTTGTTGTTTCTTGAAGTGGTGGCACACGGTGGTTTCCGGAGGTGTTTAGGTGGGGTTTGCTTAGTTGGTGGGTGGGAGGTAGGGAGTGGGTTTTTTTTTTTGCTGTGAAATTATTTTCAGACAAATAGTCTAAGGGGTGTAGGGTGTAAATGGTGATGAATAGGGAGTATTACTAATGTTAATATTAGTTATATTGATATTATTCTTTATATATTATTTAAATTGATGTATTAAAAATCGTATGATTTTTAAAATAATTATTTATTTATAAAATATTTTTTATATAATTAGTGAAATAATTAAATAATAAAATTTATTAATAAATTTAATGTATTCAATTGTAAAAATATTCTAGTTGTTTGTTCTAGCACAAAAAAATTATCATCAAATTATAAAAAAAAAATAATGTATTCAGTGGTAAAAAAGCATAGTAAATTTATTGCATGAAAACTTCAATACATTCAGATGTCATGTAACAATTTAATTTGATGATTTGTTTAAGTTTTGTCTACAAAAATATCCTTCAGGGCATTTATATCTTTAATCATGTTAATATAAGTATTAAAAATTGTATTGATAATATCATAATTTTCTAGATATTAGTTATACATAAGATAATACAAATAGGATGTATAACTAATATAAACATTAGTTATATACATAGTTAAAAAAAAGTCAAATACATAGACAGACCCCTAAAGTTGACCTAAATTTTATTTAGGCACTTTAACTGAACCCTTTACCTATTGAGCACTTAATGTATATTAAAATTGTACCTATCAACAGTGTTTTAAAAGATGGGGACGTGAATTGAGGCGTTATACTTAGCATGGGATGAGGCATAAGCCCTGAGGCATGGGATGATTCGTAAGCCCCGAGGCATGCAGTGTAAGCTCCATGAATCTTTAAATATTTAATTTATAAGGTAGTAAAATAGTATAATAACATAAAAATTATATATAAAAATGCATTAATATTTTAAAAACATTAAAGAAACTCATAGAAAATAAAATTGCTAACATGATTTTACAAATATAAACAATGCAATGATATAGAGCTATTATGATATGCAAATCAACTATAACATTTTACTTTCAAATAGTAAAAGAATCACAATTTCTTAAAATACATTTTTATCATACTATGCAATTTTGCCTCCCTATAAAAAAAATCAATAAACTTTATTTGTAGCATAATTAAAACAACACTCTTGTGAAGGAATAAAAGCAAAATTAATTTTAAATAGTAATAATAAAATATGATAATTTTGAGACATAGGAAAAAACATAAAGACCAATGATAAGTGAAGATGTAAAATTCATCTATTTGTTTTTAAAATAAATATTAAATGTTATTCACCCTCATGGTATTCTCAATTAGTAAATATGCAACACTAGGACTTGTTATTTGAGTTGCTCGCAATCTTCTTATTTCTATATATAAAACTATTAAACACCATTTATTAAAGAATTATGATGGTCAACAATGTTAAACTAAATAATTTGACTCATAATTTATATAAGAATTGTTATGCGAGTCCCGAGCGTTAAGTGTTAAGTGTTTAGAACGTACAATCAATGCTTAAGACATAAATATCACATAACCAAGCCCCATATGTAAGCGTCCCAAAACTGCTTTTTAGAACACCACCTATTAAACACTATGTACTGAGATGTAATAATGTGTTGCGCGTGAATGATTTAAATTTGAACTTCTTCCAACTTTTTTACAATGTAAAATTAGACCAAAGAGGACAACATGTCATTTAAAGAAGAGAAAAATGGGGAATACACAACTATTCACATCTAATTTTATCGTTTGGAGCTTTTATTTGTTCCTTACCATTTTAATTTCTTTTCTTAGTGGTAGCACTCTTCCTCTCTATAATCCATATTCTAGCATGTATCGATGAGATCAGATGAGGAGGTGCTAGTCGTGTTAAGTTTCTGTAATTTTGAAAATCGAAAGAGTTTAAATGGAGAACAAATGGGAAAAGGGAATAAGACAAAAGTAAAAAATAGGAAATAGACACGTGTCATTGTTTAATTGGGCGTTTTGCCACATAAGTTTGTGTGTAAACATGTCGCTCATGTATATGTCCGGAGACCCATTTTGAGGTGTTTAATAGGTACAAATGGGGCTCATTTGATACGAGGAATAATAGATAATTAATTTTGAGATAAAATTTAAGATGTGTTTATCTCATATTTGGTTGAAATAATATCATAGTATAATTAATTCTGGAATTAGTTATCCTGAAATTATAGTATTATTTTATTTCTATAAGAGGGTGGAATAACTAATCACATAACTTGTTTCCAACCAAACGATCTGTGATATACATTAGGTGTTCAATAAGTAAAGGGTTAAGTTGTGTCTAAATGAAATTTTTTTATTAACTTTAAGGGGCTATGTATATATTTGGGCCTTAATTAAATGAAAACATTTTTCCCATTCCTAGTCTAGCATCTTTTTCTTTCCTCTTTTATACTCCCCCCGTTTCATAATAAGTTATATTTTTAACTTATGCATATCTTTTAAAAAATTACTCACTCATAGAAAAATTATAAAAAAATTTACTAACTTATCCTAATTACTGTCTAGAAAAGAAAAATTACTTAATAATGAAAAAATAAGGTCAATTTCTTCTTAAAATTCTAAAGCACCACTTATTTTGAAACAAAATAAAAAGTCTAAAACACCACTTATTATGGAACGGAGGAAGTTTTAGTCTAATAAATGCTACCTCATGGTTCATAATGTACACTAATTTAGTGTATTTAATTGTGAACTAATCACATCAACGTGTGATCAACATAACACAAAGCGGTACAGATTAATATAATAGACGAACCAAATTCATATGAATCCAGAATCTCTATTACTAGCATTTTTTACTCTATCTCAAATTATTTGTCGTGGCCTCGTGGTTACTAAAAATTATTGTCTCAAATTATTTGTCATTTTAGAAGTTCAAAACACAATTAGTTTTTTTTCTTCTTTTCATTTTACCCTTTGTAGTAGAATTAAAATTAATGAAGATTACACATAAATAGAGTAAACATCTAATGGACAGAGATTATAACATAAACATAAATAAAGGTAAAAGTAGTCAAATACCTCCTAATTATTGTAATACTTCTCAAAAGGCGTGTAAAACAAAAAATTAACAAATAATTTGAGACGAGTGAGTAGAAAATAAGAGCTATTTTTTAACCTTTTTTTGGTGAATGACCCCCAATACCCTCAAATGGTTCTCTTGTAATCTTATCCTCAAATAGACTCAAGCTAGCCATAATGATATATTTTATTGTGTTTTTCTACAATTTATATGCTCAGGATATGCAACTAAATTATAATTTCTTCTACTCAAGTGCACGATTCAAAACTCAGATCAATAATATGTATGTCCCTCAACTTTTCTCCACATATATACTTGGCTTGTACTGATCTGCATTAGACTCTAACTACAAA
This sequence comes from Anisodus acutangulus, assembly GCA_029783415.1. Classification (NCBI taxonomy): domain Eukaryota; kingdom Viridiplantae; phylum Streptophyta; class Magnoliopsida; order Solanales; family Solanaceae; genus Anisodus; species Anisodus acutangulus. The sequence continues at coordinate 46,475,105 of CM056491.1, read as the reverse complement.
CAACTTAAACAAGAGGAAACACAACCAGAAAATTAAACCAAACATTTTCCCTCTTCACAGAGAAGTAACCGAACCACAAAATACTACCTCAGAAGCTATCAAAATATAGAGCCAGAGGGTCTATCGGAAACACATCCGCCTATCAAGGTAGGGTTAAGGTCTGCATACACTCCCCAGACCCCACTTGTGGAATTACACTGGGTATGTTGTTGTAAGCTATCAAAATATAGATCAATTCCACTGGCCAGTACCAGCATAAACCTGCAATTTTTATAAGAAACAAGGAGACATGAATTGTTAAAGACTCAACAACTAACTGAAAATGGACTTATTACAAGCTTAAGTTACTGAGTTTTGTCACAGCATGCTACATGGATTTCAGCAACCTACAAATTCCGTCCACTGAAGGTCTAATCTATTATGTAAGGTAGTAATGGTACAACTATCTCTTTCAGCTATAAATACTCCCAGAGGACCAAGGCTGCAATTTTTAGACCTAAATCTATGATTTTACGTACAGATATCTCATGAACAATCAGAGTATCTACCATTGACAACAACACTACAGTCATTAATGAAAAGAAACAAAGAGTAAAAGGTCAAGCGTCGGCGGCCTCATCAGCCTTGTTTCCGTTATCAGTTACTTCTTCCTCCGCCTTCTTGCTTATGTCTCTGTTCAGCAAAGCATTTTCACCTTCGGTGCTCTTTGTTGCTACAACATTTTGCTGCTCATCACTCTGTTCTTGTTCCGGTTGATGCTTCTTTTCCTCAGCAGTTTCAGTATGTTTCTGTTCCACTTTTTCATGAACCTGCACATCCTTAGTAGCTTCAGGAACATCAGCTTCAACCTCTTTGGAATGTTCAACATTATCTGCCATTTGACATCTTTGTCCACCTCAGCCACTTCAGATGGAGCATCTTCTCCTTTGCTATCTTCTAATTGGACTTCACTTTTCTTTTCAGCTTGGTTCTCCTTCACACCATCAACATCAGCCACTTCGGCAGGAGCACCTTCTACTTTTCCATGTTCTGTTTGGCCTTAACTTTGGTTCTCAATCACAGCATCAACAATCAGAAGAATGCATTTCATCTTTCTTTTCTGCAGCATTATCCATCATTTTGACATCTTTCTCAACTTCAGCCTCTTTGGAAGGATCATCTTCAGTTTGGCCTTCACTTTTCTTTTTCAGCTTGGTTCACTTCACAGCATCAACATCAGAAGAACATATTTCAACTTTTTTCTCCGCGTCTTCCTCTATATCCTTGTTTTCATCTTTTCCCTCGTCGTGTTTCTCTTTGACCTCTTTCACAGCTTCCACAGCCACAGTATCCTTTTCATGTTTTTCAGCTTCTGGCAGCATGTCAACATCCTTTGCTGCCTCAGTTTCTTCTCTGTCTTTCACATCTTTCTTAGAAGCTGAAGATTTTCTGCTTCATTTAGCTGGAGGCGCATTTTCTGCTGCCTTTGCCTTTCCACTGATCCTTGTGGATCTTCGTGGAGTTTCGCCAGTTCCCCAGTCAAACTCTGTGATTTCGGACCACCAGGGTGTGACTTCAGATACTGCTGCAACTGTCTCTTTGTGGTGATCTCCTCCCCTGTTGGTGTAGTAAATACAATCTCATTTTTCTTTGGAGTTCCTCCCTTCTTATGCAGAAACTGAAAAAAAAAAATATGGCAATTAGCTTTCGAAAAATCTCCATCATTCTCCTTTTATATTCCTCATCTTTTATTGGGTTGGCTGCTAAAATGGAGAGTAAACATGGAAAGGAAATAAAAACAAAAACTCACAAAGACGAGAAACTACTTCAAAGATGGAAAAGGAAATCAAAGAGAAAATTTCAGAAAGAAAGGAAGCTACTTAACAACATCAGGAGACGATAATGATGAATTCTTGATAAGCAAGCAAGATATAACTATATGGCTCAGCTAATATCCACCATATTGCAACTGTTTTTAGTAAAGAATTCCGAACATGCAAATCCCGTTACAGTTCAGTAAAATAAATCAATCAGAACGGAACTGTTTTCCACGAGTAGCTTTTCCTGATCAATGGGATACAGAAGAGTTCCAAATTGTATTTATCAACTTAATCCCAAAACAAAGTAATCCTACAGACTACTAGCACAAACTGTAGATATACAAGCAATATAAATTTAACAAAGAAACAGCAACCCAGACAAAAGCTTCATGAAATTTCCATTAACACGTTATTTGTCTATGGTATATATTAACGACAACATGAAGAATGAATCCGTTAAGAAATGTAAAACCAAACAGCCAAAAGCTTACTGAAATTTCCATTAACAGCCAAAATTAAGCTTCCTGAAATCTCCACTAACACATTATTGTCTATGGCATATATAAGGACAACACGAAATATGAATCTGTTAAGAAAATGTAAAACCAATAACTTTTTTCCTTCTTTGAAAAGGTAGTGTCTGAGTCAGCTTGTGCGTGTACCTCGACTATTTCACAGGTACCTCATATACCCTTCCAACGCGGTACCGGGTAACTTTGCCCACCAAAGCATAGGCGGATGTGAAGAAATCACTTAGTATTTCATGTCCCAGCTGGGATTTAAAACCTGGTCCCTCTAAGGTTTGCACCCACTTTATTGACCACTAGGCCACACCCTCGGGTGCAAACCAAAGCAATAACCTAGTACTACAACAAACACAAGCTTTACAAAAGAGAGCTCTGCCAAAACTGTTGGTCATAAAACCTTTCATGTGAATAGATCGCCAGTGACCTAAGCATTACAGCGAGTAGAACCTTTTATGGAACAAAAAACAAGGGAGGGAGGAGGGGTTAGTATAAACAACCAAGTCAATAAATTGCATTACTACCTACTCAAGAATGACGACAAAACCACTAGCTCCTTTTCATTGCTCTCAGGCATCTTACAAGTTGCACCATATAGTTAAAATCTCCTATGGCTTGTCTAGTAAAAAGGTTCACTTTTTCTGTTTTTTATTTTTTCAGTTTCTGCCTAAGACAGGAGGGACAACGAAGAGAAATGAGATTGTATTTACTGCCACCAACAGGGGAGGAGATCATTACAAGAAAACAGTTGCAGCAGTATCTGAAGTCACACGCTGGTGGTCCGACAATCACAGAGTTTGACTGGGGAACAGGCGAAACTCCAAGAAGATCCTCAAGGATCAGTGGAAAAGCAAAGGCAGCAGAAAGTGAGCCTCCAGCAAAACGAAGCAGAAAATCTTCAGCTTCTAAGAAGGATGTGAAAGACAAAGAAGAAACTGAGGCAGCAAAGGATGAAAAGGATGTTGACGTTATTGTCTATGACATATATAAGGACAACACAAAGTACGAATCTGTTAAGAAAATATAAAACCAATAACTTTTTTTCCTTCTTTGAGTGGTGTCTGAGTCAGCTTGTGTGTGTACCTAGACTATTTCACCGGTACCTCCTATACCCTTCCAACGCCGGTACCAGTTAACTTTGCCCACCAAAACATAGGTGGATGTGAAGAAATCACTTAGTATTTCATGTCTCGGCTAGGATTTAAAACCTGGTCTCTCTAAGGTTTGCACCCACTTTATTGACCACTAGGCCACACCCTAGGGTGCAAACCAAAGCAATAACCTAGTACTACAATAAACACAAGCTTTACAAAAGAGACAGCTCTGCCAAAATTGTTGGTCATAAAACCTTCCATGTGAATAGATGGCCAGTAAAATAAGCATTAAAGCAAGTAGAACTTTTTATGGAACAAAAAACAAGGGAGGGGGGAGGGGTTAGTATAAACAACCAAGTCAATAAATTGCATTACTACCTACTCAAGAATGACGACAAAACCACTAGCTCCATTTCATTGCTCTCAGGCATCATACAAGTTGCACCATATAGTTAGAATCTCCTATGGCTTGTCTAGTAAAAAGGTTAAAGTGAAATGACAAATTGTTGTTTTCATTTGTTTAGATGTCGGATGATTTAGAGGGGAACTCGCTACTATTTTTAGGAAGAAATCATTATTTTGTGCCACGACCCGAGTGGAATTACGACATTTAATTGAATCTAAGTAATACGATATGTCAATAAACTTGTAAAGGAATAACAACCTCACCCTACAATTGCATATATATAGTATAGGTAAAACTAAATCCATAGAAAGTCACCAAGAGGAATGTAAAATGTAAGATTATCGTAAAATGTAAAATAAATGGGTTGAACCTATTTTAGAAATTTTAACAAGCATATTGAAATAATTAATGGGCAAGATAGAAGCCAAGGTATTGAAAGAGAGAACGGATCGGTTATTACATAATCGGTCTCAGATTCTGAAAATACCTTCATACAAGGGAGCTTCATTAAGAGAAATGACTCCATACAAGGAAGGCAAATCATAGATGCCTCATTCATTGCAAGAATGTTGGGACCAAAGATGGGGCCAGAAGGATGCAGGCTTTATGTGCAAATTAGACTTAAAAAGGGTATTGAGCCGATAGTCCATCGGAAACAACTTCTCTACCTTCTCAAGGTAGGGGTAAGGTCTGCGTACACACAACCCTCCCCAGAACCCACCTGTGGGATTACACTGGATTTGTTGTTGTTGTAGGGTGAATGTATGGTTTTACTTAAAAAAATTCGAACCAGAGTTTGGGTTTTAGAAATAGGTAGATTAAATGAATTAAATTCTGCATCTCCTGTCAGGTACTCCATCATAATAAAAGTAGGGATGATACAGGAAACAATGTGACAATATCCAACATTTTGTATGCTGACGACACATAAATATTCTGTGAGGTAAAAGAGGAATAATATCACTCTTGTTGTTTTCTTTTTCAAACTCCTTTGAAATGCTTTTACTTGAGACGGGGGTCCATCAAAAACAGTCTCTCTATCTCCCAAGGTAGGGGTAAGTCTGCGTACACACTGCCCTCCTGAGACCCACTTGTGGGATTACACTGGGTATGTTGTTGTTGCAAAAGAGGAATAATTGTGGTCTACACGAGTTGTGTAGCTGAAGTTGTTTCTGGGTAGCATATAAATCTTTTTTTTTACAATGGTAACATAGGGTAGCATATAAATCAAGCTGAAAGGGAACATGATGATTTATAGGACACGATAAATGACTATAAAGCATCATGATAAAGGTTGCTATAGGAAGAAAATAAAAATGTGGTGAAATGCATGGATAGAAGACATTTTTTACAAGATGTTTTGCTGACCTACACTGCATTATTACACAAAATGGGACTACAACCGATAATTGCAAGATAGGTGACAGATGGGAAGTCATATTCAGGAGAAAATTCTATGACCAGAAAGCAGATAGAGTAGCTTAGTTTCTCCGCGAGAAGGGTATTAGAGAGCTATCCCGCATCCAGATACTCCAATCATGAACCTAGAGAAGCATGGATGTATCTCTTTTAGATCTTGCTAAAAGTTTTTGGTTGAATCTGGAAAAAAAGCAATTAATAGCCTTGGAGAATTTATGGAAAAACAAGGCATCTTAAATTGCTATGTACGACATGTCTTACTCAAAGAAGCTTCAAAAGAAAGGGAATATCATGACCTGCAATAGATATCATGGCATATGTTGTATAACGCCGGTTTTACAACATTATGGATGAGCCATTTTGGTAAAGACAATGGCACAAATGAGCCAAACTATTACCGAGTGGAATAAATGAGTCATTTCCGATAGTTCGATGGCATATTTGAGCTTTTACCATTTTTTGCCATCCATTAGCAAGAGTTGATCCTGTATTTAAATGTCTTCATTTGCGTCTTTCTTCATTAAACTCGCACTTTAGTTGTGTTTTGTGCTTAAAACTCCAAAAGAACTTGGCGCTTTTTAGCACTTTTCCCCTATAATCTATGTTGCGCTAACTCTTCAAAATTCCTGCCGCACCCGTGACGACACGACATGGGTGTGGTTGTGGAATCCATACTGGATTGTGTCAACTTACCTTGGGTATTTTGACTATATTCTATGATGAGAAGTATATATATTGTTATATAGTTACATAAAGTATGAGAATGCTTTTCTATTACGTGTAGTAAGAATAAAATATTGGTGTTTATAAACTATGTTGCTCGAACTTGGGTGACATATTGTTGTTTATAAACTAAGTTGCTTGGACACGGGTGCGCGTGTCCGATACAGGTGCGGATCTATAGGTCCGATCCTTCATAAATTTAAGATTCGGGGTACGGATCTGAGTATGGATACATGTGTGGAATTCGGCTAAAAATAATTCAAATATCTAAAAATAGAGTTATATGTCTAAATTATGAGACATTATGTGAAAAACTTACAAGGTATTCCGAAGAGAAAATATTGATCAAGAAGAGAATCCAAGAAAGAGATAAAAGAAAAAGGACTAACATAGAAATTCATATATAGAAGGTATTCAATTTTCTTCAATTTCACCTTAACTTTTGTTTTGATTGCATAAATCATTATATCTGTCCCGGATTTCTACGTTGATTTTGGTCAAAGTACCCAAAATCGGTTGATCAAAAGTACCCAAAATCGATTGATCAAATCCCGTACGGATCCCACACCTACACCCACATCCACGTCGTGTCGACACGGATGCGGCATTGAAAGTGAAGAGTCCGAGCAACTTAGTTTATAAAGAACACCGTTCTTTTAGGATTAGTTCAATAACTTTAACTAATCCGAATATATACTTTATCCATCATAATATATATTTATTTGTCGTATCCCAACACCCATATCCACAATCGTATCCATACACCGCGAATCCTAAAATTCATGTGATGAGACCTCTAGATCCACACCTGGATCGGATATTTGCGATCGCGTCTGAGCAACATCAGCACTGGTCTTATGGTTGTGTTATCAAAAGGATCTAGGTAAGAATCCTTAAGAGTTCATCGGCTACTTTTTACCGTCTTTTCATTTCTTTGGGTTTTTCAATAATGGTGATACCTGCATCAGTCAGTGCACTCCTGAACTAATCCATCAAGTACTTGATACCTCCTAATAGAAGTTCTGGGTAACTTTAGCACACTTTAAATTGTTACTGCATATTTTAGTGATAGACTTAATATTTTACGCAGGTACAAAAAGGAAAAGAGGAGCTTAGTGTCAAATTACAAAAGACAAAGACCTAACACCAAATTAGGTCACACAGCCGCATGGAAGTAATAATACGCAGAAGTTCAACAAGGAAGATTCCCTACTTTAGGAAAATATATGTCAAGAGATCCAGTACAAGAAGAGAAATATATTTCCCCAAACTTATCAACGGAATATATTCATTAGTCAAAGGAAAGATGGATACTGCATTAAAGACATAATCTCAGTTCAAGATTTATACAAGTACCAAGCAAGGCTCCATCAAGGAAAAGAGATTACGGCATTAATGTTGCAATCACAAATCAAGATCAGCACGAGTACCAAGTACGGATTCAACAAAGGATAAGAGATTTCTAAGTCAATCAAATTTAAAGATTGATTGTCGCGAGGACTTCACAAATGGAAGGAAATAAATAAGCTCTACCCTTATTCTTGGAAACCATGATCCTCAAATTCCTTTTTCCAAGGATCAAGACTCTTGGGTTTCCATCTCTGTCACGAGCCTCAACATCAAGTTCACACTATATAAAGGCTCACACAAGGACAAAGATAAATATACTTTCGTCTTAACTTCTCAAGTTCTTTGCTCTACTTTTAATAAGCATTGTATTTTTGAGTGATTTACAATGTCACAAAAAAGGAGAGAAAAATTATAGTTGGTAAGACATTGTATCAAAAAAATTACAAGAGTTTGAGTGTAGACATAGAAGCTCCATTCAAATACAATTGTACCAAGAACACTTACAAAGAGCTACAGAGAATACTCTTGCAACCCAAGGGGACTAGACTAAGATCCACATTGGATCCCAGCCAGTATAAAAACATCCTCTGTCATTTACTTTCTGCATCCTTACTGTAACAGTCGACTATCAAACACAAACACAGACAATCGACTAGAAAAAAATTACAATCCCCCCCTTGCACTTTCAAAAATTAGATCCTTGCTTTTCAAGGTTTGTCACTTCAGCTTTTCCCAGTATTTTCGGATCATCCGACTTTCAGTTCCTTTTTTTCTTTTCTTTGTCATTTTTTTAAGGAAGGGGGTGGGGGGGTAGGAGAGGTACTGGCAAAAGGAAATTTACCATTTAAAAATGGCCACAGTAGTAACTAGTTTGAGCTCAAGAAAATTGACGCAGCTCCAAATATCTACAGCAATGAAGGATTCATAGTACATAAACTATAAACTTAAAATAATATTCACATTGAATTTGGTTAAAGGAAAACTCAAGTCATCATAACACAAGGGAGAACTGAACCCAATATACTGGAAATCCGATGTAAAGTTCGAGAGATCCTCCTGCCTTGATTGCCCCAAAGCCAGTAGCAGCGTCACCCATGCCAAGATTGTCCTTTAAGAACTCCACACTCTGGTCATAAGAAGCAGACATTCCCCACGTTCAATGACAGAGTCACTACTGTGGGGCCATCATCTATCCAAAGTGTATTTTCCACAATAAGATAGTTTTGCATTAAATGCATTTCTTAGTTACGTATCTATGCTGCAGGTAAGGTAGTACCAGCTTGCATATGTGTGAGGGATAAATCAGCACATGCCCCAATTGCTCCAGCAGTCAGGTCAAAAAAGCCTTTCGGTAAAGAGTTAACAACTTCCCTTTATTTGCATCAGTAGCATTGTTCACCCAAATTCTGAATGACCCACGTTGCGCTGTTGTATAGATTGCTCACCTAAGAAGGGCAGCCGACAAACCATCGTAACAGGCACCAAAACCATCATTTTTTGGCAGGTTCTTGGTGAACTCAGCTGCTTATCCTTAACCCAACTGTATCCTCACCTCGATCATATTGATGGGTGCTTCTAATATGCCTGCCACCTGTGTTATTGATTTCATGCTTGCCTATCCTGAAATCTCCGTTGGTCTTGAGGAAGCCGAGTTCAGATATTTTTGGAGTTCAACTAGCTGAATTGCACTTTAAATGGATTTTAAGAGATGACATTGTGAATCATAGCATAATAGCATGGCATGCCATCATCATCGTCATAAGCAGCCTAGACTTAATTATCATCAAAAGATATTTCCGTTCTATCCTTATCAATATTATGGAAGTCAGGATCTGTAACTGTCACTAACTTAACTTCTGGCTCTAAATCAACTGGAGCACTAAAGACAGAAGACTTTTTCTGCTCGCATAAGAGCAGGAAGCACACCAGCAGCGTGCGTTGCGTGATTCTACTGTGTTTTTTGCACTTGACTGGGTAGACAGTTGACCGGATGATAACTTCAATTCGCCCGGCCAGCAGGCGGGCGGCGTGCTTATCTTGTGTGACAACACTAGAGAGCGAGTTGCTCTTCTAGGCGGGCAGCTGTGTGACAACACTACAGAGGAATCCATCACTTTAGCAGTTTTATCCCTTCTCAGATCATTCGTGATAACTTCAGGAGCAGTCTTCTTTTCCTGAAGCTATCACAAATGATCCAAGAAGGGATAGAATTGTTAAAAGTGCCGGATTCCAAAAGATTACGCAAGCAGAAAAAGTCTTCTGTCTTTAGTGCTCCAGTTGATTTAGAACTAGAAGTTAAGTCAATGATTGTTCCGGATCCTGACTTCCATAATTTTGACAAGGATAGAACGGAAAGATCTTTTGATGATAGTCTGGGCTGCTTATGACAATGATGATGGCATGCCGCGCTATTATGCTATGATTCACAATATGATCTCTAAAAAGCCATTTAAAGTGCAATTCAGCTGGTTGAACTCCAAAAATAACTCTGAACTCGACCCAATTAATCGGGTTGGTTCTGGCTTCGTCAAGACCAGCGGAGATTTCAGGATTGCAAGCATGAAATCAATAACACAGGTGGCAAGCATATTAGAAGCACTTCCGTTAACACTTCGTTAACGGAGGGCCAAACACCATCAGATGGCTTCTCTCCCATTCTTTTCCGCTCTCTTTCCCTTCAGATCTCAAAGAAAAAGAAGTGGGCTTTGGCGGAGTGAGGGCAGAAGCTCTCAAGGGTTTACAGAACCCTCGGCCCCAGATGACTTCAACCATTTTAACCTCCATACTTCAAATTGAATATAGATGCCCTATAAATCCATCCTACTTCACAGCACCAATATAGCCCATTACAAACAGCAGGAAAAGCTTCACGCATGAACTAAGGACTGGCAATATGATAACTTAAGCCCTTCCACCATCCCAGACGCAGTTTAGAAGGTAAAAAAAAAAGATGAACATTGTTACTTTACTAAAATAACCACAAAGAGAGACAACAAACTAAGACATTATGTGCAAAGTCTCCCAGCAAATCAATCTCCTAGAAATGAATAGAAGCTAATCCTCACAGATAGCTTCATTACATGCTCAGATCTGATCCTGTTCCTATGGTCTTCCTACACCTCCAGTCCTGTGATAACTAATGGTACAACTAGAAGGGGAAAAGAGAAGACAGAACTACAAGTAAAAGGAAAATGTATGCAACAGAAGAGAGAACAAATTAGCCTGATAAAGAGCTAGCAGCCAATTTCACTTAAAAAATTAATCCTAGTTTATCTACTGTAAAACCAAACACATATTTTACATTTACACCCCATGTAAATACCACTTAAATTACAAAAGATCATTTCAGGTACAACTTTAAACCGTTGGACAGTAAGTTCTTTAGATGCCACTCTTAAGAAACTTCACTGCCCTGAAGCCATGGTTTTCAAAGCCAATTCATATGTCAGAATTGAAGTTTTTTCCCTTTCCTTTTCGGTTTAAAAGGCTAGGCTACTTCTCTTAGCACCGCTTTACCCCCCCTACCCCAACTACTAAAAAGATGTAAGACTACTAGATAGCTCAAGCTTAAAACTCCAACTCGCCGACCAGTTCGTCACCATAACCAATGAAGAAGATAGTATCTAGAATTAATAAAAAGGGGACTTAATTGCATAACAGAATTTGTCTGCATATGCTTAACGTTAAAGAGCACCTCTCTCTCTTTACAATTTACTGAATTGCATTACAGAATTTGTCTGCATATGCTTAACATGAAAGAGCACCTCTCTTTACAATTTACTTATAACAGACAAAATAGTTTTTCGCCAAAATTGTCCCTTATCTATGGTAGTAGGTCTATTTTTGTCCTTTAATATAACCCTGAGCATCTTTAGCCCTTACATTTGCTAAAGTGGAGCATCTTTGGTCCAACACCAGAACTGACTTAAAAATTAACGGTGACTACCAAAAAACACAACTAAAACAGGCAAAACTGACCTAAAAGAATTGACCAACTTTCGGACTGACCGAGAAACCGACCAATTGACAACACACACCCCAAAAACTTTTGTGAATCAACTGCATCACAAAGTTTTTTTTTTTTTTTTTAGAATGGTATCACTAACAAGAATCCAACTGAATCACGAAGTTAGGAACAAGCAAAAGTCCTTGAACTCCAGCCTACCTTAATAATCCAAAATACACCTCTGAAAGTAGGAAAACCTCAAAATCAAGAAAGCCCCATCTCATAATTGACACCAATTAACAATAATTGCAGCATAAAAGTCAACATTAACATCTTCAAAATAATCCTTCTCATCGGTAGCAAAAATTTCAGCCCCAGAACTACTTAACCACACAAAATCTAACTGCAAAATTAATAGCTAAAGCAACAAAAATTGGAATTTCAAGAAAACAAAACTACCACATAAACATCAGTCAAAACTTCTAAAAGAAAAATAAACACTCAGATCACAAAATCCCACATAACCAAGCAAAATTGAAGCTAAACACCTGAAAACAACAGAAACTTTTAAAAAAAATGGAACCTGAAGATACAACAAAGACCACATAAAATTAAAACAACCCCACAAAACCCTTTTAATAAAAACAGCAAATTTCAATCCTAAACAAACAAAACAACAGAAAAATTAACCAAAAAATTGAAACATGAAGAAGAAATTGGAACTTGAAGAAACAACAAAGAAAACAAAGTAACACATACCCACAAAAAATTAGAAAAAAACCACAAAACCGTTCTCATAGCAAACTCCAATGCTAAACAACAAAAAAAACAGAAAAATTAACAAAGAAAACTGAAAAAAATTGGAACCTGAAGAAAAAACAAAGAGAACAAAGTAGCACATACCCATAAAACCCTTTTCATAGCTAATTCCAATGCTAAACAAAAAAAACACAGAAAATTAACCAAGAAAACTGAAAAACATGAAGAAAAAAAAAGAATCAAGAACAGAAAGAAAGAAAAAACATACCCTTTTAGTCCAACCAGTTGGAGCTGGAAGCTCAATGGACACAACTTCATTCATCTCCACAGAGCTCGCCAATTTTTTTTGTGTGTGTGTTGTGCGTTTTGGCACTTCACCTAACTCAAAAAACGTAACGCTCTATTAAAATTTAAAACCAACCGACTCTGTTAAAAGAGTATGGTTTTCATCAGTAGGATACAAATTAGCAACTACTTTACATCTTTTTTGTCTTGGACCAAATTTTTGGATTTTCCAAATCTAATTTTTGAGAGAATGATCAAATTGGTCCTTCATGTATAGGGATTGGGCTATTGATCTCGAAAGATATGAAAGATCTCCCTCCAAGCCGTACATACGACTTTCATCGAATACGGGCACTTCTTTTTTACACTATTTCGGAAACCCAAGGACTCAATCGTATGGATATGTAAAATACAGGAGGATGCTTGCCTAGCAGGAAAAGTCCTTGTTGACACCTAATTTTTACTCTTCAATAATTTTTATTTAATTATTCACAGTTTTCGAGTCGCAGACGGGGTGAAATACACTTTCTACGAGACGAATATGATTTTACAAAATTATTCCGAGAGTATTTTGTCATTTCATTTGACAAAATATCACTTGGTATATATATATTGTATATCATGTCCTAATTCTACACAATTTTGATCATTAATCATAATTTTGGAATTTTAAACTGATAATTAAATGTAATTGGTTTAAAATAATTTTCAAATTTAAAGAATTAGTGTTCCGCTCTGTTAAAATTGAGAAATTGACTAATTAAATATGATAAAGGAATTACGTTTCAATTTCAAGCCACGTTTTAAATTAAAAGGATTTTGTACGATTTAAATCTCTCAAAATTCTGATTAGTGTCAAATTTAGGCTTAAATTGAAGCTTGTAACCTAATTAGGTTATAATTGAAATAATTTTGGATCTTTTGTTAAATATAAAACACGGTCACATTTGCAAAACGTGACCATGGCCTTTATTCTCGTTTAATATCACGATTAGGGATGGCAACGGATAGGATCTGGACCGGATCCTACTAGATCCAGATCCATTTCTCATACATGTATCCAGATCCATCGGGTTCATAAAAATCAGATCCAAATCCAGATCCATCGGATCCACTGGATCCACATGTAAAAAAATTTAGCTTGAATAATATTCCAGATCAAAATAATTGGAACACAGGACACCAATCAAAATAATGTACTGAATCACTGGATCCACGAATCGGATCTGGATCCACATGTAAAAAAATTTAGCTTGAATAATATTCCAGATCAAAATAATTGGAACACAGGACACCAATCAAAATAATGTACTGAATCATATTTGTCACAACATGAACTGTAAAAAGATGGAGATAAATACATGCCCTTTCAAGCAAAGTTAAAGGACAACTTCTGAATAGAAGGTTCATTGAACTAGAAGTAGAATGATGAAATTTCACGATTAACTGCTAAACATTAAGAAAAAAGAATAGAAAGGACAAAAGAGAAAGAACTATAACTTGACATCTGTGAATTGAGCATATTAACAGTTTTCAGTGCATTCAGTTTAGGATTTCCAGTTTCTCGTTTCAAAATTGGCATTTCCAGTTTGGCATTTCCAGTTTGCCAAACTTCATAAACTAGTCTTCGAAATCACTAGTTTCAACGTCATCAACATCCTAAAATAACAAAGAAACAATCATATTAAAAAAAGATTACTAAAAAAATCATCTCAATAAATATTTATGATTAAATATATCATTTACCATATCAATATAGTCAACTACTTCCCCTTCTTCTTCAGAATCTTCAGTAAATATCGAACAATCATGTGTGCCCTCCAAAGTACCTTTATTTGAAAGAAATTGAAAAATAAATAGAAGGTTCATGTTAGGGGGGAAATTGATATTAATGTATATGAGAATAATCAATACATAAATAATAGATACCTTTAATGTCTTCGATCATCCAATTTTGCAAGCACATTAATGCCTCCACCATTTTAGAGTGAAGCCTAGAACCCTGAGAACTAATCACCCTTCCACCCATGCTAAAGGCACTTTCCGAAGCCACAGAAGAGTCGGGAATTGCAAGGATGTCCTTGGTAATTTTCTGTAAAGTAGGATACATTTGATCCCTTTTTCATCAATTAAGTACATCAAAATCATCATTCTCGGGTATAGGATCATCCTCCAAGTAATGATCCACCTCACCCCTCACATTCATCTTTCTTTCTTTGTTCTTTTAGCTTGAGCATATTCATCATCATCATTATCACAAGACTCTGAAATTCCTCGTTTGCCACTTGAAAAAGGTTCTTGGCTTTTATTTCCCTCACTTCTCATTTGATATTCAACAAGTTTATCAAGATTTTTTCTAACTTTTGCCACTTCATTATCAGTATCATCTTTGTACAATCTCTTAAAATAGTACTCCACAATCCATTTTATTTCTTGGATCTAAAATTGAAGTAACCGCCAACATCTCATTAATATTATACCAATATTTATCAAACTTGTCAATCATATTTTTAGCTATCATTATAATGGTCTCAACATCACTCTCCACCCAACGCCTCAAAGCAAGTCTTATCCCATACACTTTTCAAAAAAAACAAATTAGAAGTAGGATAATTTCTACCGGAAAACACTCTAGTGGCCTTGTAGAAAATTTCCAACTTCTCACAAACAAGATTTGCCATCATCTAATCATTCTCACTAGGAATAACTAACTTGAGCTTCTTATTCATACGTTTTAACTTAGCAAATACATCTTGAAAAGGCAAAGCGGTATTAAGCATCAAGTAAGTAGAATTCCACCTAGTTTTGACATCAAGAAACACTCTTTTAGGTTTACAAATATTCAAAAGCCGACAAGCCTCCTCAAAATTTTCAACCCTTTTAGGAGTAGACATTCAAAATAAAATGCAATCTCGAACTTTTTCAATTGCGGGATCAATTACTTCTAAACCATCTTTCACAATCAAGTTTAGAATATGAGCACTACACCTCATATGCAAAAACTCCCCACCTAACATTAGATACCTACTTTCCAATTTCTCTAATAAAACATTCATCATTGCATCATTAATGGTACAATTATCAACTACAACCGATGAAATTTTATTTTTCAAAGAATATTGAGACAAACAATCCATCAAAATTTTTTTATATGTGGACATGGCACAAAACAAAATCTAAATAAAAACATACATTAAACACATACAATAAACCTAAAAAATCAGCATTCATAAATAAGAATAAGCTCGTTACCTCAAGGTTCGATTGCGTAAAACTCATTGTTGATCAATGAAGTGAGATGTCACGGCCATGTAGCCCCTTTTTTGGTTGGAAGCCATCCACATGTCGGTTGTTATTGCAATTCTACCCTCATTATGCTCCAACAGAGCTTTAAGAGAACCCTTATCTTCATTGAACTTTTTCAAAATGTAACTCTTCAAAGTGTTCCTCGAAATCATCTTGAAATGAGTATCTAGACTCCTCACAAACCTTTTAAAACCTATATGATCTACAATGGATAAAGGATACTCATGAATCACCACTATACTAACCAATTCTCTCATTGAAAAGTCTTGATCAAATTCATTTTCCTTTTCCTTTCCCTTTTCTTTAAGTTCTAAAGTAGTAGACCCATCGGCTTCCGTTTTAACCTTAAATTGTGTTTGACCACTAACTTCAAACCGCAAATGCCTTCCCGGACATGTCTTCTTAAAATGTTTAAGAAGATGTGAGGTTCCATTCGCACCATTATAAGATAGTAAAGATGTACAATATTTACACTTTGCTCTTGTAATACCTTTCACTAAGACCCTATCAAAAGATTTCCATGCCTCGGAAGTAAGTTTCTTGCTTGTTAGTTTACTTGATTGACTTTTTTCTTTTACTCCAACCTCAATAAGACCTTCTGAATCCATTTCTAAATCATCCACTCCACAAAGCAGAAGCACTGGAGTTGGGCTAAAAGAAGCAGCATGACTTTTATTAGTAACATTTGCATTATTGTTAGATTGTTCACTATCCATTTCCTACAAGAAAATATTTGAATACATTACTTAACCACATAACAGAGAACTATCATGCACATTTTAGTCCAATTAACATATTTAAATCCCAATACAATAAAAAAACCAGTGCATTGTATATATACTCTTGACCAGTGCATTGTATATAACAGAGAAGTATCATGCACATAACCTAGAAGTATCACAACAGAGAAGTATCATGTAAAAACTGCATTGTATATATACTATTGACCGTATCTCATCTAGCACTACTACTAAATTGAAGCACCTAGCTCTCCAAAAAACCAGTGCCACTGCCACCATTACCTTCGATTCCCATACTCTCCATCATTTTTCCTAAAGAACAGTAATACACACACACACTATCTTTCCTTCACCAGAAATTTCACACACCCTATATATAAATGACTTGTCACGACCCGACCCGACGGGCCGCGACTAACCGCGACTAACCGCCCTAATGATGTCATTATCCTGACCTGTCACACATAATCCAACTAACACCTAATGAGTCTAAAATTCGGCAGTATAACGCTGCAATAACAACATATGCTAGGGTAGGCAAGCCGACAAGGCTGCCTTTACCCCCGAATGTACCTGCCTCCTAAGGAGTCACAACTAGCCAACACAATACAATAGGCAAGCCGACAAGGCTGCCACTAGATAATATCGTATATACACGGGGACACCCCAACACAGAGTACAATAGCATGACTGACCAAAATAGAGTTATACCCCTTACATAAGTACAACCCACAACCGCTGTCATGCACTCTATAAGAAGGACAATGACATATGACGGGACAGGGCCCCGTCGTGCCCCTAAATATACATAAATCAAAATGATGGGGTTCTGTACCAAAATGGTATCAAAAGAGCTTTCCAAACAGCTGCGCAGGAACCTAAATCGGAGGGTCACCAAACTGAGCACATGTACCTGCGGGCATGAACGCAGCCCCCCGAGGAAAGGGGGTCAGTACGAAATAATGTACTGAGTATGTAAACATGAAATACTGCAAATGAGATCATAAGTAGCCAATGGATAACAAGAGGTCAGTATAAAAATCAGGATCAAAATCCAATTGTGCCATAAATAATAAAAGTCAGTTGTGCCTTATAAAAATGAGAGTCAAGTCAAGAAAATATGAATGTCTGTCCATATACATATATATACCTGTAACGTAACTCGGCCCACTAATGCGGGACTCGGTGGAATCATATCATAACCTGGCCCATATTGGGACTCGGTGAAGTCATATCATAACCCGACCCATACTGGAACTCGGTAAAGTCATATCTCATCTATGGATCCATCCTACGTAACCTGACCCTCTAGTGAGGGGATCAGTGAACAATGCAAGGCTGTGCACGAACATAACCCGACCCATATTGGGACTCGGTGAAGTGAAGTAATAACACTTAGCACGAGTAGATTTCATGAGTAACCATATGCAATCAAAATTTTCATTTGACTCCCAATAAAATCATTATAATAATGTCATAATAAACTCTTTACTGAAAAATCATAGGCACTTCTCATAACTAACATCTTTAGGAGTTAAACTGTATAAGAATCATGTACGTCCGCCGCACCTTCATTAAATAAAAATAATGCCAAAGAAAGAAGGAATAGTTCACATACCTCTTAGATGAACTAATCAACTCAATATTAGAGTACGTCTCGTTTTAGAACTTCAACCTATAATAATGGTAATATGTTCGTCAATTCTATGATCACTGCCATACTTTATATTGAATAACGGCTTCCTGATTCTATAAAAATTCGGGCAGCACTTCCCTTGTTTATACATGTTTCCACAACTTTCAAACGAGGCTAATAACATCAATAGCCAAACACCAATTAAGGGCACAACCAAAACAGCAACAAAGGGGATTTATACACTCACTTCTCATGTAAATTTAGCCTCTTAATCCACATTAAAACAACCCACAAAAATAGTCCATGTTCCAACAACAACGAGGGTAGAATGTGAAGCCTTTCTACACCCTTATTCCTTTAGGACTTACATTAACAATTACCACACTTAAACATGCATAATGGTAACTAAATTTTCAGCATTATAACACCAAAAAACAGTCCCTAAAATAGTCCATATCCATCTCAACATGTCCAACGATTTCATGCAAGTTCTTGGCCACAATATGTCATAATTTTATAACTCTTCTCTTAACTCCTAAAATCCAATTCCATATTTCAACACTTCCATATAACTAATTTTAATCTTTAATATCAATGTTTCCTTTCAATTTTATCATGCAATTAGTGATAATAATAACAACAATAACCAACGAATCCAACAATCACCAAAATCTGTCCCAAATTGACAACTAGCCCAAAATTGTCACATGCATTGTTTAAATTCCAAATTTTCCTTAACACAAATTCATATCCTTAATTCTAACAACATGCATTCCAATTATATTATTGAAAGAAGAATTTTATACCTCAAATTTCATCCAAAACAGTCCGCATAGTTTGCTCACTGTCCGGGTCCGAAAATCCCCACTGTTTTCGTATTTCTTTCCCTTTTTTGTTCACTTCTTCAACTCCAATTGACATGCAAGTGTTCTACAATTTTAAGCAATCATCCCTACACGTTTTTCTTCCAAAATTTCATCCCAAAAATCTCAAAATTTCTGGGTAATTCTCAGCAAGCAGTGGTTGTTTTTGGTGTTGTTTTGGCTTCTAATTTTTGGTGAAAATGTAGTCTAAGAAAAGGAGATAAAAACCTTAAATTTGGTTATAGGTGGGGGGGTTTCTCGGCTGGCTTGGAGGAGAGAAGAGAGGAGAGTTTTTGGTTAAGTTAGAATGAAGATGAAGAGGTGAGTGTAGGTTATAAAAAATCTGAATTTTCTTGTTACACTTTGCCCCCCCCAGTTCTTCAATTAAAAAAAATCTCAAACCCACTTATTTTAATTTTCGAGAATTTCATAAGCCTCGTATCCTCAATGTCATAATTTTATAACACATTATTAACCCATATCAGGACTATACCATTTTTTTATAAGTTCCAACGTCACCCTCATTGTGATCAACATTTTTCGGAATTACATCCTCTTGTATACTAATTTCCGGTATTTGAATCTTATTTCCTTAATCTTACGAGGTGTAACATTCTTTCCCCCTTAGAAACATTCGTCCTTGAATGTTCATAATAAGTCTTATGCTAGAAAATTTTTGGCAGAGTCTCCTTTATAGCTATGTCTATCTACCTGGAGTCATACAGAACAAGTAAGGATATTTCTTCTTCATTTCATCTTCTGCCTCCCAAGTCATTTCCTCCCTATTGTTGTTTTGCCACAATACCTTGACGGAAGCCACATCCTTCGTCCGTAATCTCCTGACATGGCGATCAAGTATGGCTATAGGACTTTCCTCATAAGACAGCTCCTCTGTCACCTGTACATCATCTACTGGGAAGACTCTGGAAGGATCACCAATACACTTACGCAGCATAGATACATGGAAGACCGGATGTACCACCTCCAATTCAGATGGTAGATCCGACTCATAGGCAACCTTGCCTATCCTACGAATGACCTGGTAAGGCCCGATGTACCTTGGGCTAAGATTCCCTTTCTTGCCAAACCTCATCACACCCTTCTTGGGTGACACCTTTAGGAACACCCAATCATCAACCTGAAACTCTAAGTGTCGACGTCGACTATCAGTATATGACTTCTGTCGACTCTGTGCTGCTAATAATCTCTCCTGAATGAGCTTCACCTTATCAACAGCTTGCTGAACCATGTCTGGGCCGATCAACTTAGTCTCACCTACATCAAACCAACCAATAGGTGACCTGCACTTACTTCAGTATAAGGCCTCGTACGGTGCCATCTGGATGCTAGAATGGTAGTTGTTGTTATATGCAAACTCAATGAGTGATAAATGATCATCCCAACTACCTCCGAAGTCAATAATACAGGCTCTCAGCATATCCTCTAATGTTTGGATTGTACGCTCTGCCTGCCTATCCGTCTGAGGATGAAATGCTGCGCTGAGACTCACTTGTGTCCCCAATCCCTTCTGGAATGATCTCCAGAAGTTAGTCAGAACCGAACTCCTTGGTCCGATATAATAGATGTGGGAACCTCGTGCGCCTCACTATCTCCATGATGTACGCCTTAGCATAGTCCTCACCGAGTAAGTAGTCCTCACCGGAAGAAAATGGGCCGATTTCGTCACCTATCCACTGAGAACCCATATGGAATCACACTTCCGCCGAAAGTGAGGTAAGTCTCAGAATGAAGTCCATATTGATCACTTCCCACTTCCAAGTCGGGATCTCAATCTCCTGTAATAATCCACCAGGCTTCGATGCTCAACCTTAACTCTGCGACAATTCGCACCGGGCAACAAATTCTGCTATGCCTCTTTTCATGCCATCCCACCAATACAAGCATCTAAGGTCATAGTACATCTTCGTTGACCCTGGATGAATGGAATAACGGGCATTGTGTGCCTCTCCCATAACCTGCTGTCGTAGCCCTGCAACATCAGGTACACATAACATGCCCTCATACCTCAAAGACATCATCATGTAACCTCAAATAAAGTATTTCCCTTCGAGAGTCAGATTCTATACCGGGCGTAGCAGATCCTCATACTGACGTTTCTTTACCTCTTCCACGATAGAGGACTCAGCAATATCCCGAATAAGAACCCCGTTATCTCCCGAATCCGCCAACCAGACTCCAATACTAGCTAGCTTGTGTATCTCACGAACCATCTCTTTTTTGTCTGACTGCATATCCGTCAAGCTACCCATGGATCTATGGCTAAGAGCATCTGCCACAACATTGGCTTTCCCCGGGTGGTACAAGATATCAACATCATAGTCCTTTAGCAACTCTAACCACCGCCTCTACCGTAGGTTCAACTCCTTCTGCTTAAAGATATATTAGAGACTCTTGTGATCTGTATAAATATCAACATGAATCCCATACAAATAATGTCTCCAAATCTTCAGGGCATGAATCACCGCTGCTAGCTCCAAATCATGAGTGGGATAATTCTTTTCATGCTTTCTGAGCTGTCGGGAGGCATAAGCTATAACTTTGCCATGCTGCATCAACACACATCCTAGCCCAATACCTGAAGCATCACAATAGATGACATAACCATCCGGTCCCTCGGGAAGAGTCAGAACTGGAGCCGTAGTCAACTTATCCTTCAATAACTGGAAACTGTGCTCACAAGCATCCGTCCACTGAAACTTAGCTGCCTTCTGGGTTAGCATAGTCAAAGGCGCTGAGATCGAGGCAAACTTCTCCACAAACCTTCTGTAATATCCTGCTAGCCCCAGAAAACTGCGTACCTTAGTAGGTGTCGTAGATCTGGGCCAAGTCTTAACCGCCTCAATCTTTTGTGTATCCACTCGAATACCATCAGCCTTGATAATATGCCCCAAGAATGCCACCGAAGTCAACCAGAACTCACACTTGAAAAACTTGGCATACAACTGCTGGTGTTGGAGGACCCTAAGTACCGTCCTCAAATGGTCTGCATGCTCCTGCTCTGAACGGGAATAAACCAGGATATCATCAATGAATACAATGACGAACATGTCTAAGAATGGCCTGAATACCCGGTTCATCAAATCCATAAACACTGCTGGAGCATTGGTCAGTCCAAAAGACATCACCCTAAACTCATAATGTCCATATCGGGTTCACAATCTTTGTCTTTAGAATATCTCGCCTCCCTTACCCGCACTGATGATAACTCGACCGCAAGTCTATCTTCGAGAAGCACTTAGCACCGCAATCGTCAAATAAATCATCAATCCTGGGAAGGGTACTGTTCTTGATGGTTACCTTGTTCAGCTGCCTATAATCAATACACATCCGCAGCGATCCATCTTTCTTCCTCACAAATAACACTGGTGCTCCCCATGGAGATGTACTCGGCCTAATAAAGCCTTTCTCCAACAAGTCTCTCAGCTGCTCCTTCAACTCATTCAGCTCTGCAGGTGCCATTCTATAAGGAGGAATGGATATAGGTTGGGTACCTGGAAATACATCTACACTAAAATATATCTCCCGCTCTGGAGGAAGACCTGGAAGATCATCTGGGAATACATCTGAAAACTCACTAACTACCGGAACTGACTGAAGAGCCGGTACCTCCGCTTCTATATCATGCACCCGAACCAAATGATAAATACAACCTTTTCTGACCATCTTCCTTGCCTTGAGGTATGAAATAAACTTACCTATCGGCGATGCTGCATTCCCTTTCCATTCTATAACTGGCTCGTTTGGAAACTGAAATCGAACCAACTTCTCCCTACAATCAACGTTGGCAAAACAAGAAGCCAACTAATCCATACCCATAATGACATCAAAATCGGTCATATCCAACTCTATTAAATCTGCTAAGGTATGACGACTATATAACACCAGCGAACAATTTTTATACACACGCTCGGCTATAACCGCATCTCCTACCGATGTAGCTACCTCAAATGGTTCTATCGACTCAGGTTCTATCCCTGTTTTATTAGCAACAAGAGGGGATATGTAGGACAAGATGGAACCTGGATCTATCAAGGCATATACATCACAGAAAAAGACCGATAGTATACATGTAACAACATCTGGTGACGCCTCCTGATCATGTCTACTGGCCAAAACATATATGCGGTTCGAAGGACCGCTACCACGGCCTACTGGCGTTTGAATACCCCGCCCGGTGGGACGCATAGCTATAAATGATAACGAACCAGCACCCGACCTCATAGGCCGAGCCATCCCACCTGAACCACCCATATTGGGACACTCTCTCATTATATGGCCCTGACGGCCGCAAGAGAAGCAAGCACCTGTGGTCGAACGGCATTCCCCAATATGAAGCTTACCACACTGAGAGCACCGAGGATAAGATGGCCTCAACTGACTAGAGACCCTGTTCCTCTGAGAACCCGAAGCCCTGGAGCTCTGTCCGGCTCCTGAATACCCGAGGCGATCGATCCTCCTGTCCGTAGACTGTAGAGGAGCACTCTGTGCTGGCTGAGATGAATATCTGACCTGCTGCTGGAACTGTCTACCTCGAGACTCACAGGAATAAGCTGCCGACCTAGCCCTCTTATGCTGGTCCCTGTCATGACCTTTGTCTGGCTGTCGCCCTCTATGTCGGTCCTCAACCCCCTGTGCGTATGTCTGGATACGAGCAATATCCATACCCGGCTGAAGATCCACCGCCATACAACCATCGATCAGATAATGGTCCAGCCCCATCACAAAGCGATGCACCATGTCTGCCATATCTGCTACAATAGTGGGTGCGTATCTGGCCAATGAATCAAACTCCAGGCTATACTCACGAATGGTCCTGCCACTCTACCTCAACTGTAAGAATATGTCCACTCTAGCTCTCCTCATCTCTGGAGGCGAGAAGTGACCAAGGAAGGCCTCTGTAAACTCATCCCATGTAGCTGGAGGAACATACTCTCCCCTGGATAACTCCCAAGACTCATACCAGTTTGTAGCTATATCCCGCATCCTATATGAAGCCAACTCCACTGACTCAGTCTCCGAAGCCCTGATTACCCTCAAGGTACGCTGCATCTGTCAGATAAACTCCTGCGGGTCATCCTCGGGCCTTGACCCGAAAAACTCTGGTTGACTACAGCTCAAGAAATCACGGACCCTCAAACTATCTGCTCTGGGGCCAACTCCTAGTCCCTGTCTATAAGTCTGCCCTGCCACTAACCTAGTCAGCAGCTGCACCGCATCTCTCATAGCTCTGTCCTCTGCCCCCGGCTGAGGGGCTGGAGGCTCAGGTGCTGGGGCCTCGGAAACTGGTGATGTTGCCCCCTGAACTGGAGCCTCTGGTGGTTACGACGAAGCAAAGCTCATCGACTGGGGCACAGTCTCCGGCATAGACTGAGTATGGGACCTGGTAACTCTCTGAATTCGACTAGTATCTCTCGCTGTAGACTTGCCCTTCTGGGCTGCTATCGCCTTCTTCGGAGGCATAGCTGTAAACATAGTAAGTCGTCAGAAAGGGATTATCCTAATAACATAGCTCTATTGCACGATCTAAGAGATGAAAGAACAGAAACCAATCCTAAATGCCTTGCAGCCTCCTAAGTATAAGTATGGTTCACAACATACCCATACGCAAGACTCTACTAGACACGGTCTGTAGACATTCCGAGGACTAACTGCTTTGATACCACTTTTGTCATGACCCGACCCGACGGGCCGCGACTAACCGCGACTAACCGCCCTAATGATGTCATTATCCTGACCTGTCACACATAATCCAACTAACACCTAATGAGTCTAAAATTCGGCAGCATAACGCTGCAATAACAACATATGTTAGGGTAGGCAAGCCGACAAGGCTGCCTTTACCCCCGAATGTACCTGCCTCCTAAGGAGTCACAACTAGCCAACACAATACAACAGGCAAGCCGACAAGGCTGCCACTAGATAATATCGTATATACACGGGGACACCCCAACACAGAGTACAATAGCATGACTGACCAAAATAGAGTTATACCCCTTACATAAGTACAACCCACAACTGTCTACAGACCTCTATAAGAAGGACAATGACATATGACGGGACAGGGCCCCGTCGTGCCCCTAAATATACATAAATCAAAATGATGGGGTTCTGTACCAAAATGGTATCAAAGGAGCTTTCCAAACAGCTGCGCAGGAACCTAAACCGGAGGGTCACCAAACTGAGCACATGTACCTGCGGGCATGAACGCAGCCCCCCGAGGAAAGGGGGTCAGTACAAAATAATGTACTGAGTATGTAAACATGAAATACTGCAAATGAGATCATAAGTAGCCAATGGATAACAAGAGGTCAGTATAAAAATCAGGATCAAAATCCAATTGTGCCATAAATAATAAAAGTCAGTTGTGCCTTATAAAAATGAGAGTCAAGTCAAGAAAATATGAATGCCTGTCCATATACATATATATACTTGTAACGTAACCCGGCCCACTAATGCGGGACTCGGTGGAATCATATCATAACCTGGCCCATATTGGGACTCGGTGAAGTCATATCATAACCCGACCCATACTGGGACTCGGTAAAGTCATATCTCATCTATGGATCCATCCTACGTAACCTGGCCCTCTAGTGAGGGGATCGATGAACAATGCAAGGCTGTGCACGAACATAACCCGGCCCATATTGGGACTCGGTGAAGTGAAGTAATAACACTTAGCACGAGTAGATTTCATGAGTAACCATATGCAATCAAAATTTTCATTTGACTCCCAATAAAATCATTATAATAATGTCATAATAAACTCTTTACTGAAAAATCATAGGCACTTCTCATAACTAACATCTTTAGGAATTAAACTGTATAAGAATCATGTACGTCCGCCGCACCTTCATTAAATAAAAATAATGCCAAAGAAAGAAGGAATAGTTCACATACCTTTTAGACGAACTAATCAACTCAATATTAGAGTACGTCTCGTTTTAGAACTTCAACCTATAATAATGGTAATACGTTCGTCAATTCTATGATCACTGGCATACTTTATATCGAATAACGGCTTCCTGATTCTATAAAAATTCGGGCAGCACTTCCCTTGTTTATACATGTTTCCACAACTTTCAAACGAGGCTAATAACATCAATAGCCAAGCACCAATTAAGGGCACAACCAAAACAACAACAAAGGGGATTTATACACTCACTTCTCATGTAAATTTAGCCTCTTAATCCACATTAAAACAGCCCACAAAAATAGTCCATGTTCCAACAACAACGAGGGTAGAATGTGAAGCCTTTCTACACCCTTATTCCTTTAGGACTTACATTAGCAATTACCACACTTAAACATGCATAATGGTAACTAAATTTTCAGCATTATAACACCAAAAAACAGTCCCTAAAACAGTCCATATCCATCTCAACATGTCCAACGATTTCATGCAAGTTCTTGGCCACAACATGTCATAATTTTATAACTCTTCTCTTAACTCCTAAAATCCAATTCCATATTTCAACACTTC
Organism: Anisodus acutangulus; assembly: GCA_029783415.1. Classification (NCBI taxonomy): domain Eukaryota; kingdom Viridiplantae; phylum Streptophyta; class Magnoliopsida; order Solanales; family Solanaceae; genus Anisodus; species Anisodus acutangulus. Next base: position 46,448,754 of record CM056491.1, on the reverse strand, counting down.
CATATAACTAATTTTAATCTTTAATATCAATGTTTCCTTTCAATTTTATCATGCAATTAGTGATAATAATAACAACAATAACCAACGAATCCAACAATCACCAAAATCTGTCTCAAATTGGCAACTAGCCCAAAATTATCACATGCATTGTTTAAATTCCAAATTTTCCTTAACACAAATTCATATCCTTAATTCTAACAACATGCATTCCAATTATATTATTGAAAGAAGAATTTTATACCTCAAATTTCATCCAAAACAGTCCGCACAGTTTGCTCACTGCCCGGGTCCGAAAATCCCCAATGTTTTCGTATTTCTTTCCCTTTTTTGTTCACTTCTTCAACTCCAATTGACATGCAAGTGTTCTACAATTTTAAGCAATCATCCCTACACGTTTTCTTCCAAAATTTCATCCCAAAAATCTCAAAATTTCTGGGTAATTCTCGGCAATCCGTGGTTGTTTTTGGTGTTGTTTTGGCTTCTAATTTTTGGTGAAAAATGTTGTCTAAGAAGAGGAGATAAAAACCTTAAATTTGGTTATAGGTGGGGGGGTTTCTCGGCTGGCTTGGAGGAGAGAAGAGAGGAGAGTTTTGGGTTAAGTTAGAATGAAGATGAAGAGGTGAGTGTAGATTATAAAAAATCTGAATTTTCTTGGTACACTTTGCCCCCCCCCCCCAAGTTCTTCAATTAAAAAAAATCTCAAACCCACTTATTTTAATTTCCGAGAATTTCATAAGCCTCGTATCCTCAATGTCATAATTTTATAACACATTATTAACCCATATCAGGACTATACCATTTTTTTATAAGTTTCCAACGTCACCCTCATTGTGACCAACATCTTTCCGGAATCACATCCTCTTGTATACTAATTTCCGGTATTTGAATCCTATTCCCTTAATCTTACGAGGTGTAACATTATTCCCCCCTTAGAAACATTCGTCCTCGAATGTTCATAATAAGTCTTATGCTAGAAATTTTTTGGCAAAGTCTCCTTTATAGCTATGTCTATCCACCTGGAGTCATAGGGAACAAGTAAGGATATTTCTTATTCATTTCATCTTCTGCCTCCCAAGTCATTTCCTCCCTATTGTTGTTTCGCCACAATACCTTGACGGAAGCCACATCCTTCGTCCGTAATCTCCTGACCTGGCGATCAAGTATGGCTATGGGACTTTCCTCATAAGACAGCTCCTCTGTCACCTGGACATCATCTACTGGGAAGACTCTGGAAGGATCACCAATACACTTACGCAGCATAGATACATGGAAGACTGGATGTACCGCCTCCAATTCAGATGATAGATCAAACTCATAGGCAACCTTGCCTATCCTACGAATTACCTGGTAAGGCCCGATGTACCTTGGGCTAAGCTTCCCTTTCTTTCCAAACCTCATCACACCCTTCATGTTCGAACGCTGATAAAAATGTTCTATGGCCCACATCTGTAGGATAAGGTTGCAACCTTTGAAGAAATTTGTTTTGCCTCTTTTACATTTTTCGAGAGCCCGAAGTATTTCTGCTAGTATCATAGGGACCAAAGTGAGCTGCGCACCGTCAACTCCCTCAAAATTGCTCGAGCCACAGAATATATGCAAGTACTTATTTTCCCGTGCTCAAGTGGGAACACTAAAATACCTAGTAAAGCGATAGCAAATGCAATAGGGCGCCTGACTTGCCAATGGTCAGGAGTGCAAGATAATTCTTTTCTAAATGACTTGTAACCATCTCGACGACCGTATCTCTCAAAAAGGTATTCTAGGGAAACACAGTTATTTTCAAAGCATCGGAGTTTTTTGGTGTTCTTTAACCTCAAATAGGGCAGGAATTTCTTTTCGGACTGACCGTGAGGGATGATTTGACCTCTGTCTTGATAAACCAAGTTGGTGAAATAATTGATTTCTTCCAAAGTGGGAGTGAGCTCAAAATCTTTGAATTTGAAGACAACCCGGTCTGGATCCCAAAAATGGATTAATGCTCTGACCAAATGTTGATCGGGAGAGATGTCAAACAGTGAAATGAGGCATCCCAACTTCCTCCTAATCGCCATTTGGATGCCAAGGTCAAAATTCTCCCACCATATTCTCAACTTACTCGGAGTGCTACTCACCATCCTAACTTCAGAGATTTGCGAAATTTGATCCATCCTAAAAAATAGTAAAAGAAAGAAAGTATAATTTTCCCAATTTTGATATTTCAATGATTAGGCTTGGATCAGTCTATCATTATCATGCTACACATAATATGATGATATGGTCGTTGGGTTGTAGGACCCGTTGACAATTTTGGTTGATTTCTTAAATGTAGAGTCGATGCCAAAGATCGACCCACCTAAGGTGTATGCATGCATGACTTAAGATAAAGGGTGGTATAGCTCTATCCTAAATTCTAAGATTTAGCTGACTAGACTCAAGGTTCCCGAGCGGACTGCTCGAGTGAGAAGGCTACGCGGCCAACCGGATGGTCCGGACGCTCCGCGCATATACCAACTCTCCTAAAAATTTGGTAATTTGAAAGAAATGTGCGGGTGCGCAAAACACACCTCGCGTGTAATGTGTGATAGTGTCAATTTTCTGTAATGGAAGAAATATGAGTGGAATGCCAATTAAGGAAAGCAGTAAGAGAATATAACAATTAAAACAGTTATGCAAAAAATTTACAATGGAAACAAATAAATGCATTAAATCAAATAAAGAGCAAAAATAAAGCGTAGTAATAAGTAACTTGGGTTTGCTATGGTTAAGAACCTGAAAGTGTCCCCAGCGGAGTCGCCATGCTGTCGCGCCCTTTTTCGACCACAGGGTCAAAGCAGAGCACAACGTGTCCGGTGATTCCTCGGTATGATTAAGGAGTCGCCACCTAATTATTTATGGTGAATTAGGACACCTGCATATTAACTAAATGCTGCAATGTAAACTCCGATTTTAATGGTCTACGAAACTAATGAGATTCTAGGTAAGGGTTCTTTATTATCCTAAAGGGAAGGGGTTAGGCATCCTTTAAGATCCGCTAACTTGCGGTTATCCGGTCAAACTCAGGTTAATTGTTGTACTAAGAAAATGCATGTTTTTAAAAATAGAAAGTTAAAATGACGTCGCAAGTATTTAGTAAAAGAATGCATTTTTTGTATAAGTATGCATTTGTATGGTATAAAAAATATACATGTAAAGTTGAAAAATATGCATTTGGAATAATTAATAGCAAGGAGAAAAATGAGTTACTTATATGCCAAAGTAATTTTAATTTTTTTTTGGAAATCATTCTGAGTTGTACAATTAATAAAGTGAACAGAAGATGATCAAATTTTTTTTTGAAAATTTAAAATATGCATGACGAGCCTAAAAATAAATAAACTTGCGGGGATTTCTAATTTTGCTACTACCTTATTACTTATCCATTCATGGCCTAATTATTCTAAATATCCTAACAATCACACAAACATTAAAATAATTATTACATGCCCAAAAATAGAAATAACGGAATTAAAGAGTAATAATAAAAGAGGAACTAAGGCGGATGACGATGTCATCTAGCCCTATTTGTTTTGGAATTCCGAGGTTGGAGACTGCAAGGAGTGTGAATGCGGGTCTTCGTTCGGCAATGATCACGATGAGTCTCATAATGAGACTCTTCATAACTCTCGATGCATTTCATGTAAAAATAGAAGAAAAGAAAGGGATTAGTGGACGGAACGTGAAAATGTATACTTAAGAAAAAAAATCCATGAAAAGTAATATGTTGTTGGGCGGTTTGATACACGAGAAATACACAAACACCTCAACAATGACTCGTACGGACATCAGCAGGCCAGAAACATACAACAAACGTATTCAGTCTCAAAACTTGGATAGAAATAAGCAAGCTGGACAGACTAACATGTGAAGGTAGTAAAACACATATAATAGCTAACTAGCATGTTTCAGTGATTTCCCGATTCAGATACAAACACGAAAAAGACAAATCTAGTAGCACATGCGTTTAGTAGGTATGCAAATAAGAATCATGTCTACTAAGGATTTGTAACATATTTCATTTTATTTTTTGAAGTCAATATTTAATCAAGAACTAAAAGACAAGACCAATTTATACATTAACAAAGAATCAAGGTCATTTGATTTTCACATAAAGTAGTTCTTTAATCAACATAGAGTCACAAGCTCTCAATTAAAGGCAAACAACAAAAACAGAGGGAAAAGAAAAGGAGAAGTCTCAGTATGCTACTCAGATTTCATAATCGTAAATCGACCATTGGGTGTTAAACCAGGTAAAAAAAAATTAACAGTTTTAAGAAAACATGGCTTCAATATAGCATTTTTGACGTAAATAAACATCATTTTGAGACTCTAAAGCTTAACATCCTCTAACTTTAATCAAAGTGCAATCAAATCATATTCTTCAAACATAAACCCTCAGACAACAAGAACACAGCAGGATCACGTGTAGCACCAAAGCAGGCATACATAATCTAGACATGAAACATAGCATATATAGGCATGACCGAATTATTAACTAAGAGCTTAACAGTGGGTCAAGGTCATCACACGTTTAAGCATTGAAGATGAACAAGTCATTATGGATCATACCCAACCTATACTATACTAAATCAGCAAATGAAACACAAACTAGGCCTAAAGCAAGTTAAACATATGCTAACATATGCGCTAATCTTACATTAAGCTTAAATTGACTAAGGTAAGTATATGATAGACATGGCATGAACTGAACAAGTTTTACATCGAAACAGGTAACTCACATATATTTTAGGCCTATATTAAATCTATACTAAGTCCTGACCAACCCTAATGAACACATATTATTCATAAAATCAACTAAATGGGATTATCATTTACATAGCTATATGCAGAAGCCACTTTTGATTTATTTCCACTCTTAGTTAAGTACCATGCCAGCAAAGTGAATGTAATAAGTTATCTAAATAAATCCCTAAGCACATAAATGCACAAATAATTAATAAAACTAAAGGTGGGGTAAAGGAGAGGCAAATAGAAATGACCACACAACCACTTAAAAAAAACATTCTAAATATGCAGGGTCATTTAGGTCAAGATACACACATTTTATAGGCATGCTAGTAGAGATTCAAAGCTAAGTCTATCCTAGACTATTCATTAATCACAAAAGCATGTAAACATGTTAACCAACCAACCTCCAAGACATGATCCTATGTTACTACTACTCATGTAATCTCAGACATGTGAAAGAAACAAATTATAATCACACATCTAGATATTAACTGCCACAAATCATAATAACCAGCATCACATTTTATTTATCGGACTGATCATTCAAGTAACCTATATAATAATCTTGCTAGACAAGTACTAAAACAACATATACATCACATCATATTAAACACGAACCTAACAAAGCATATCTAAGCACCAACAGTTAACTAAACAGACTAACAAATCCATCATACTCAAACAGCCCATAAACAACTAAACTACTACATAATTAACACAAAAAAAGCACAAAAATGTAGAAAATAAAATTAAGAGGAGATGTATTTACTGACCTTCTCCGGGCAGCGAACCGAGGCGTGTTTCGAATCGTCGACCCGCTCGGAGAAATTATTTTAGAATGCTGATTTTTCTGATTTAGAACTCTGATTTTTGGATTTCAGAAATTCTGATTTTAGACTGCGGATTTTCTGATTTTTGGGCCCGACTCGGAACCGAAAAAAATAGTGGGAAAATAGCAAAAATTCCAGATTCTTCAACACCAAAAACCAATAATTTCGACCTATATTTTGAAATCTTTAAGTTGAAGAACACATGCAAGAACAAATACTCTTAAGCAGATTTCGGATTTTGAAATCCGGAATCTTCCCAATAGGGAAGAATAACACAAACAAAATACAATGCAAACCTTTAAGAAGATTTCGGATTCTTAAACTTAAATTTTCGGACCTAAAAATGACCCGTAAACCCTATGATCCGACACCTAAAACAATGAGCAAAGGGGGGGGGGGTTATAGATACTCACCCCAACGTTCACACCCCATACCCCTTACAAAAATGAATTCGAATTTCAAAATAAAGGGGGGGACAAAATCTAATTTTTGGGGCAAATTCTTGGGGCATGGGTCGGTGAGAGGTGATGGGGTCGGTTGGTGGTGTCAGACGGCGGTGCAGGCGATTGGTGGTGTCAGGCGCAGGGTGCGGCGACGTAGGGGTAGGGGTGCGGCCGATTGGTGGGAGAGAGAGAGAAATGGGTTTTTTTTTCGTGCACGGTGTTAGGGTTAGGGGGATAAAAGGGATGGATTTGGATCGAAAAGGGGCGTTGGGCCGAGTGGGTTTGGGCTTGGGTTGGGGTTTCGGTGGGTCCGAAAAATGGGGGTTTGGGTTTTGGAATTTTTGTTTTTGTGGGTTTTTAGTTTAAAGGGGGAAATATGTGTTTGGTCGAGTGGACTTGGGGAAATTGGGCTGAGGGGGGTGGTCCGAAAATGGGAGGTGTTTGTTTTGGGTTGGGAGAGGGAAAGAGGGGTAAAAATAAGAGGGAGTTTGGGTTGTTGGGTGGGCCGAAAATAAAGAGGGGGAGTTGAATTATTTTGGGTTGAGTAGAAATTGTTTTGGGTTGGGGAAATAAAAATGGGTTATGGATTTAAATTATAAAAGGGGTTTAATATAAAAAATGCTTTGAAAGAAAAATGTAAATTATTTAAAATAAGATATAACGATGTGATAATAATAAAATATAATATTTGCGAAATGTTTAATGCTTGATAAAAAGTGGAATGCGATGCAATTTTGCGAAAATAATATAACATAGAATATTAGGGGAATTATGATTACGACTTTTTTTTTAAAAAAAAAGGCAAATGGTTGTAGAAAAATCGAATAATAATAATAATAATAATAATATTGGGAATAATAATATATATGTATATATATAAAAAATATTTAAAATTGTAAATAAATTGAAAAAGATGGGACAAAATTGGGTGTCAACAGATGCCCCTCTTTGGCCGGAAACGATGAAAGGATTTTCGGACAAAGAAGTTGACTGAGTAGCCAATTTTGTTCTGATCATCGGGACTCGAAGGACGATTAGGGATGCATGGGTAGAAATAGAATTTCGACGGAGAAGACATTGAAAAAGTTGGTGCGGATTCAAGAAATATTGCCCCAGTGTCGAGTTATGATGACACTGGTTGCAGATGTGAAAACTTATTGGGAAAGAGCGGGACGACGTTCGAAGTAGGTCGCTGACCAAAATTGCCTCGGTTCGCCGTAAGAGATAGTTCCACGTTGTGCTGAAAGCTCCTGCCGATTCGAACTCCTGTGGACTAGAGCTAAGATAAAAGTTAGTGCATAACTGTTGCATAAGATATGTATGTCAGAATATGACTTTGTAAGTTCAAATGATGTCTTTGCTTAAACGTTGTGCAGACGACGCCGTTGGTGGGCGCCTATTTAAACTTTAAAATAATGTACTCGCATTAGAAGGTGGGCGCCTTGAATGAAAAAAATAAAATACTCGCATTAGGCGCCTGATTTAAAATAAAATACCCACATTAGGAGGTGGGCGCCTGACTTAAATTAAAATACCCGCATTAGAAGGTGGGCGTCTGACTTAAATTAAAATACCCGCATTAGAAGGTGGGCGCCTGATTTAAAATAAAGTACCCTCATTAGGAGGTGGGTGCCTAACTTAGAATAAAATACCCGCATTAGGAGGTGGGCGCCTGACTTAAATTAAAATACCCGCATTAGGAGGTGGGCGCCTGATTTAAAATAAAATAACCGCATTAGAAGGTGGGCGCATGATTTAGAATAAAATACCCGCATTAGGAGGTGGGCGCCTGATTTAAAATAACATACCCGCATTAGGAGGTGGGCGCCTGACTTAAATTAAAATACCAGCATTAGCAGGTGGGCGCCTGACTTAAATTAAAATATCCGCATTAGCAGGTGGGCGCCTGATTTAAAATAAAATACCCACATTAGGAGGTGGGCGCCTGACTTAAAATAAAATACCCGCATTAGGAGGTGGGCGACTGATTTAAAATAACATACCCGCATTAGAAGGTGGGCGCCTGACTTAAATTAAAATACCTTCATTAGGAGGTGGGCGCCTGATTTAAAATAAAATACCCGCATTAGGAGGTGAGCGCCTGATTTAAAATAAAATACCCGCATTAGAAGGTGGGCGCCTGATTTAAAATAAAATACCCGCATTAGAAGGTGGGCGCCTGATTTAAAATAAAATACCCGCATTAGGAGGTGGGCGCCTGATTTAAAATAACATACCCGCATTAGAAGGTGGGCGCCTGATTTAAAATAAAATACCCGCATTAGAAGGTGGGCGCCTGATTTAAAATAAAATACCCGCATTAGGAGGTGGGCGCCTGATTTAAAATAACATACTCGCATTAGGAGGTGGGCGCCTGACTTAAATTAAAATACCCGCATTAGGAGGTGGGCGCCTGATTTAAAATAAATTAGAAGGTGGGCGCCTGATTTAACTTAAAATATCCGCATTAGAAGGTGGGCGCCTGATTTAAAATAAAACACCCGCATTAGGAGGTGGACGCCTGATTTAAATAAAATACCCGCATTAGAAGGTGGGCGCCTGATTTAAAATAAAATACCCGCATTAGGAGGTGGGCGCCTGATTTATGTCATCGTATTGACGTAATGCAGAGTGTGACCCTAAGGTCGAAATACCGTTCTTCGCATGGACATAACATGGTTGGGAACACGTAGTTTAGCGTGACGTCTTTGTACAGTCCCCAAACAGGAAAGTGATCCTTGTGGTGAGCTGCGATGCTGAGATCCCTTGCGAATTTGCTCATAAATGTTGCAGCTTCCCTGCTTCTTTCCACCTGAAGAACCTGTACTCAAATAAATTTATGAGTTTGGGGAGGGGGAGGGGGTGTTGATTCGCGTTGACTTTGTAGCTTTGGCCTTGATACTTGCATGTCTTGCTGATTCGGACCTGTAGCCCCTCTCTGGTTCCCCGTATTGGATAGCCATTAATGAAAACATTTGTTGAAAACAATTTGTTTATAACAAGTATGCATATCAGTAAAAATTTTGTTGAACTCTAATGAAAATGTTTGTTGAAAATAATTTGCTTATAAGAAAGTATGCATATATATAAATGTCTGTTGAGCAGTGACATGCGGTGAAACAAAGCAAACGTCTTATCCAAAATCATTATTCTGGCTGAATACTTTGTTGGCTGACACTTTTCCCATGTCTATCGGCGTCCTCTGGCAGTGATCCCTAAAAAAAATGCCCCAGTTTCCGATATGTGAGGATGATGAACTTTCGAACGAACAACCGAGTCTTGTGTGGGTTGCTTGCCTGTCCTATCAGGGTGATCAGATGGGTGCATTTTGTCATATGTGAGATAAAGGAGAAAATATTTCCTAATGGTGGGACCGAAGCCGATTTAGGCCGCCTACATATCCCCATGAGGGAATCATGTCATAACGTAGTTCATTACAAGCAAAAGGGGATTGTAAGGATTTTCTAAAGATGGGACCGAAGTCGATATGGCCGCCTACGTATCCCGCAGAAGGAATCAGGTCATAACGTAGTTCATGTTACAAAGAAATGTGTTTTTGGGGAAATTTATGATCTAAAGAAACGGAACCCGACATGGGTTCTTTGCGTATCCCGCCAGGGAGCACAACTTTTACAACATAAGAAGTGCATTACATAGAAAATCCTAAATGTAGTATCTTTTCACCGCATCTGCATTGATAGCTTTTGGCCATACTTCACCGTCCATTTCAGCTAGAATTAATGCTCCTCCAGTTAACACCCGGTGAACCATATAAGGCCATTGCCAGTTAGGTGCGAACTTTCCTTTAGCTTCATTTTGGTGCGGGAATATACGTTTTAGCACCAATTGCCCCGGTTTGAAAGTCCTTGGTTTTACTTTTCTGTTGAAAGCTTTGGCCATTCTGTTTTGATAAAGTTGCCCGTGACAGACAACGTTCAATCACTTTTCATCGATCATCATCAATTGTTCGTACCGATTCTGTATCCATTTTACTTCGCTCAGCTCGGCTTCTTGGATAATTCTCAAAGATGGTATTTCCACTTCTGCCGGTAACACAGCTTCTATTCCATAGACCAAAAGATACGGCATTGCCCTAGTAGAAGTCTTGATTGTAGTGCGATAGACCAAAAGTGCAAAGGGCAAATACTCATGTCAGTGTTTGTAATTATCAATCATCTTTCGCAGTATCCTTTTGATGTTCTTGTTGGCTGCCTCGACTGCTCCGTTCATTTGAGGTCGATATGGAGTGGAATTGCGGTGAGTGATCTTAAACTTTTCGCATATCTCATTCATCAAATTACTGTTGAGATTGGCTCCATTGTCTGTTATAATCGACTCAGGAATTCCAAATCGGCAAATGATGTTATTGCGAACAAAATAAACTACCACTTTCTTCGTCACTGACTTGTGGGACGATGCTTCTACCCACTTTGTGAAGTAGTCAATTGCCACTAGAATGAATCGGTGTCCATTTGATGCGGCAGGTTCAATGGGACCAATGACATCCATGCCCCAAGCTGCGAATGGCCAAGGAGAACTCGTCACATTGAGCTTGTTAGGAGGTACCCTGATTAAATCACCGTGAATCTGACACTGATGGCATTTTTGCACAAAGCGAATGCAATCTGTTTCCATGGTCATCCAAAAGTACCCTGCTCTCAGAATCTTCTTTGCTAAAGTGAAACCATTCATATGAGGCCCGCACGTGCCTCAGTGTATCTCTTTAATTAACCTGCTTGCCTCTTGGGCTTCAACACATCTTAACAAACCTAGATCCGGAGTCCTCCGATAAATGATTTCTCCGTTTAGGAAAAAATGGTTCGCTACCCTCCGAAGTGTCTTCTTTTGTGTGTTGGATATGCTTTCTGGATATTCGCCTGCCTTGAGATACCTCTTAATGTCGTGGTACCAGGGCTTCCCGTCCAACTCTTCATCTATATGGAAATAATAGGCCGGCTGATCCGATAAGTTCACCTTGATGGGATCAATGTAATTCTTGTCTGGATGTTGAATCATGGAGGATAGAGTTGCCAGAGCATCAGCGAACTCATTTTGAGTTCGTGGGATATGCTTGAATTCTATCTCGCTGAACCTTTTGCACAATTCTTTCACGCAATGCATGTAGGGAAGTATCTTCACATTCTTGGTGGCCCATTCGCCTTGCACCTGATGAATCAATAAGTCTGAATCACCTATAACCAACAATTCTTGAATGTTCATATCAACGGCCATTCTAAGTCCGAGTATACAAGCTTCATATTCTGCCATATTGTTGGTGCATGGAAATCGGAGCTTCGCCGAAATTGGGTAGTGCTGACCTGATTCTGAAATCAAAACCGCTCCGATACCAACTCCTTTGAAGTTTGCAGCTCCATCGAAGAACATTCTCCAACTCGGGTATTCTTCAGAGATATCTTCCCCAACAAACAATACCTCCTCGTCCGGAAAATAAGTCCGGAGAGGCATATATTCTTCATCTACGGGGTTTTCAGCAAGATGGTCAGCTAGTGCTTGTCCTTTGATAGCCTTTTGGGTAACATATATGATGTCGAATTCACTTAACAAGATTTGCCACTTTGCTAGCTTCCCAGTGGGCATGGGCTTCTGAAAGATGTATTTTAGTGGGTCCATTCTGGAGATGAGATAAGTGGTATATGCAGACAAATAATGTCTAAACTTCTGTGCAATCCATGTCAAGGCACAACAAGTGCGCTCCAGCAAAGTATATCGAGCTTCGTAAGGTGTGAACTTCTTGCTCAAGTAGTATATAGCTTGCTCCTTCTTTCCTGTTTCATCGTGTTGTCCCAGCACGCATCCAAACGCGTTTTCTAACACAGACAGATATAATAACAAAGGCCTTCCGGGCTCTGGAGGCACCAAAACAGGTGGGTTAGACAGATATTCTTTGATTCTATCAAAATCTTGCTGGCAATCTGTCGTCCATTTAGTAGCGGCGTCCTTCTTCAGTAGCTTAAATAGTGGTTCACATATTACTGTTGATTGCTCTATGAACCTGCTGATGTAATTGAGACGACCAAGGAAACTCATCACGTCCTTTCGACTATTTGGAGGAGGCAAGTCTTGAATAACTTTTACCTTCGAGGGGTCCAATTCAATACCTCTTCTACTCACGATGAAACCTAACAGCTTCCCAGCAGGGACACCAAATGCACATTTTGCAAGGTTTAATTTCAGGTTATACCGCCTCAGCCGATGGAAGAACTTCTTCAAATCTGTCAAGTTATCTGGGGCCCTTCGCGACTTGATGATAACGTCATCTACGTAGACCTCGATTTCTTTGTGGATCATATCATGAAAAATGGTAGTCATGGCCCTCATATAGGTGGCACCCGCGTTCTTGAGTCCGAACGGCATTACCCGGTAATAGTATACTCCCCAAGGTGTAGTGAATGTTGTTTTTTCTGCGTCTTCTTCATCCATCAAGATTTGGTAGTAACCAGCAAAACAATCAACGAATGACTGTAATTCATGCTTCACACAGTTATCAATGAGTATGTGAATATTTGGGAGAGGGAAATCATCCTTCGGGCTAGCCTTGTTGAGATCCCGATAATCTACGCACACCCGTATTTTCCCATCTTTCTTTGGCACAGGTACAATGTTGGCCAACCAAGTGGGGTATCTCGTGACTCGAATTACCTTTGCATCGAATTGCTTAGACACCTTTTCCTTGACCTTTAAACTCAAGTCAGTCTTGATTTTCCTTGGTTTTTATTTCACCGGAGGGCAGGATGGATCAATAGGTAATTTATGCGAAACAATATCTGTGCTTCGCCCTGGCATATCGTCATAAGACCAAGCAAATACGTCGATATATTGCCTCAAAAGATCCATCAACTCTTTCCTTTGTGGGGTATTCAGATGAACGCTGATTCTCATTTCTTTCACATATTCTGCATCTCCCAAATTTACTGCCTCAGTTTCATCTAAATTTGGCTTTGGCTTATTCTCAAAATGTTCCAATTCCTCGGTCAATTCTTCTGGCTGCGAGTCTTCCTCATACTCTTCGAAGTCCTGTTCGTTGTTTGGATTTTGTTTGTTTGTTTCATTACATGTCACATTCACATTATCGACATATTTATTAGTTTGCATGCTGAAAGAGAAAAGAAAATTAGTAAACAAAATAAATCTTGAAATAGCAAAAGCAATATGGATTTGTCATTTAAGCTTTCAAAAGATGGAGGCAAAACACATTAAAATGCTTTGATGCGATTCAAGCCTCAATCAGAATCGCATTGTTTCATATAGTACTAAGATAATTTCTACCAAGCTTCCCGGAGAAACAGGGCCGGGGCACATGTCCAATTTTTCAAAACATCTCCATGTTCTGCATCCCAAATGGTTGGGTCTTCAGCAAAATCATCTAGAATTACGTTGCATTCCACTTCTTCTTCCGTAATGAAAAGACTTTTGAGTCCTTCCACGAGGTTGTCTGCATCATCTTCCTTTAACTCCTGAGCAGCATATGCTTTGACAAATGACTGATTCAGAGGCGGAACATGCTTTGGCAGGGGAGTGTCTCTTTTCCTTCGGAGATTGATTGACAAAACTTCTTCAGGAGTGGGTTCGTATCCGAGACCAAAAGTATCATTTTTATTGAGTAAGTGAACCGGCTCTACTATACCTTCTAAGTTCAATCCGAGGCCTTGACCGGGCTTAAAGCCATTCTTTAACATTTCTTGGGCTACCATCGTGAGAACCCGGGGTAATTTCAGTTTTTCAGCTTTGGAGGCACATGTAATTTCTCTGATATGGAAAACAGACCCATCCAATATACCTACGCTTTCAACAGCAGGGATTTGTCATTCGGGACATATTGAATTGCTCCCTTCTCCTTGTATCACGACCTCGTGATGATCCCAGACAAACTTCAGGCTCTGGTGTAGGGTAGAAGAAACTGCACCAGCCATATGGATCTAGGGTCTTCCCATTAGCAGGTTATAGCCGGTAGATATGTCTAACACTTGGAATTCCACGACTAACTTTACGGGTCCTACTTGCAATGTCAAATCCATTTCTCCCATAACGCTCATTTGGGCTCCATCAAAACCTTTAACCCTCACATGACTTTCGCGAATCTTTCCAATGCTAATTCCCAAGGCTCGAAGAGTCGCCATAGGACAAATGTTGACGGCTGAGCCTCCATCAATCAACACCTTAGAAATGAACTTGTTCATGCACTTTACAGTTATGTTCAAAGCTTTGTTGTGGCCCAAACCTTCAGGTGGCAATTCTTTGTCATGAAAAGAGACTTTGTGGGCCTCTAAAATCTGTCCGACCAAGGCTGAGAGTTTCTTGCCAGTGGTCTCTCTCGGAACATAAGCTTCTTTGAGTACTTCCAATAAAGCACGTTCGTGGGTCGCGAAATTCATCAACAATGATAGCAAAGAAATTTGAGCCGGTGTTTTCTTCAATTGTTCTACAACGGAATACTTCTTGGTTGGCATTTTTCTCCAGAACTCTTCCATTTCGGTCTCTGTTACAGCCTTTTTGGACTGCCTGCAGGGGCATAACATCGCCTGGATCTTGTCATACCAGCAACGACAACTTCTACAATTTGTTTCTCTTTTCCCCTGCTCCTTTCCCCAGTCGAATTGCTCCAAGGGACAATTTTGGTATCAAAAGACGATGTCACTATCCGCGATTTCGGAGGAAGTACTTCCACTTCAAATGGTGCCCTCACTTGAATTGTAATTATAGGGGTGATAAAGGCCGATGATTCAACCTTTTCCTCTCTTCGGACCGGCACAATGGTCCCTTCCAAACTGTTTTCTTCATCAACGGTAATCATGTTTACATTGGCATTGTCATGATTTGGAAAAGGGTTATTGTTTACATTAGGGGGGAGGTCCTTTCAGTTGGATAATTCCTTATTTGATCAACGCCTCGATCTTGTCTTTGAGGGCAAAACAAACCCTAATGTCATGTCCAGTGATTCCAGAGTGGTATGCACAATGCTTAGTCTCATCGTACGATCTGGGAATAGGATTGAGGATATGCCCTGGGATGGGCTGGAGTATTCCTACGGTCCTCAATCTTTCGTACAACTGGGCTAGAGGTTCGGCTAAATGTGTATATATTTTGACTGGCCTTCTTTCGTGATTCGCACGGGGTTTAGGAGCATTTGGTGGATGGGCTCGTGGCTGAGGTGGATATGTGGGTTGATACTGCGGGGAATTCGGATAGGTAGGTGCTCATGGTAGACTGTATATTGGCTGGGTATGGTAGACAGGGTAGGGAGTAGGTCAGTGTTGACAATAAGGCTGAGGGCTTTGTGTGTTTTGACTATAGTAGGAGGGCTGCGGATTTTGGGTGTTTTGATTGTAGTAGGGAGGCTGGGATGATGGGCTTTGGTAGGTTGGCATTTGGTTTGACCTATGTTCCTGGACCATCATGACAGGGGACGCTCCATCTCTCCTCTTCTTAATTGCTCCCCCAAATGAGTCTGACTGAATTGCCTTACTCGTGGCCTCTTCTATGAAATCTCCCATCCTTACCACTTCAGAGAAACTCCGTCCTATGACGCTTATCATTCTTTCATAGTATGTTGCATCTTTCATAGATTGCACAAAGAGAGTGGTCATCTCACTTTCTGCCATCGGGGGTTGAACCTTTGCTGCTTCCGCCCTCCACCTCATGGCATATTCTCTGAAGGTCTCTGTAGATTTTTTCTCCAATTTCATTAAATAAAATCTATCCAAGACTGTGTCGGTGTTAAACCTGAACTTATCCATAAAATCCTGTGCCATTGTGCCCCAGTTATGCCATTTTCGCGAGTCCTGACTTGTGTACCAGTCAAGCGCTTCTCTTGTCAAACTCCTTATGAACAACTTCATTATGATTGCCTGGTCCTTACCCACTCCAACCAGCTTGTCACAGTACGATCTTAAATGAGCGCGAGGATTTCCCTTTCCATCAAATAAGTCAAATTTTGGCACCTTATATCCGATAGGCAACTGAACATCGGGATACATGCAGAGATCTTCGTACTCGAGTCCTTCATGCCCCTTGCTGGTTTGGATATTTTTGAATGCTTCTTTGAGGCTATGAATTTCTCTTGCCATACTTTCATCGGTTCTGATCCTTGCTTGTCTTTCTATCTCTTCATATTGGTCTATTTCCTGAGGAGGTATGTTTGGTATGGTAGAAGTAGAAGGTTGGGCTTCCGTTGCATATACTGGTGGCACATACTGCTTGTTAGTGATGTGTGTCATCGGTATTTGTTGGGTTGCCTGGTAATTTTGTGTGGGAGGGATATTTTGGACGAGTGGGGTAGTTTGGATAAGTGGAGCTTGAGGCGCATATGGAGTTGTGAAGGATACTGGGTCATTTTGTAGCGGACTTTGTTGTGGACTGGCCTGTGGGTTGATAGGATGCAGATTAGTGCGTTGCGGGCTGGCGAGTTGAGGATTGGTTTTGCTTAGTAAGGGATTTCGGGGAAGGTTCTGGGGAAATGGCGGTTCAGGAGATGGAAAGGTTTGTGGTGCAGTCGCGCTCGTCCCTTGTTCATGGAGTGGAGTATTGAGCCTGATGGAAAGATTGATAAGATTTCGGAGACGCTCAATCTCAGTCTGCATGGTTGTCATTTGCTGCAACAGTTGGGCGAGGTATTCATCCTGGACGGTAGTATTTCTCCTTTCTGATGTCTCTGGTTCTCCTCCCGGAAGAGCGACAAGTCACATGCCAGTTTGTTCGGATGCTCCTGAATCAGTCATTTTGTTGGATGATTGTGCATTTGATCTCGTGAAGTAAGGGTATTTCGCCAGTTTCAGTCAACACGAATCAACTTTTGGGGGAATAAATCAGGCAAAAACAAACCTTCTAAAAAATGAAGCAAACTAAGTTAGCACGAGATGAGTAATTATTGCTTTAAATAACATGTACCGAGTGTGAAGCAGTAAACAAATAGCAAGCAGATTGTAGAGAAATTAAATGCGCGTCCTAATATGCATGGGGCCTCTCTTATGCCAGAGGTGGGCCTAAACGCCAAATACGCAAAAATTATGATAGATTGACCCAAGCCGTCAAATTGAAATGCTTTTGTTGGGAACAAAGTTAAAGGGTGAAATTTACTGTAATAATAGAGCATACAATAACAGGGCTGATAACATATTATGACCAAGCTAAAATCTCGCTCGTGATTACATAGATGAAGATGGAGCCCTAACACTGCTAGGTCCGGCTCATGCGTCTTCTAAATATTGCACTATGTCCTGCATGTGAGACCACATCTCAGGAGTAATAACTGTGTTTTTTAGCCGACAAGTCCTTATCCAGATCGTTGTGCCCACATCCTCGAAACCTTGTTCTCTTTTGGGGCTAAGATCCAAGTTGTCGTGATCTTCTCGAAGCCATGCACAATATTCAGGAGTATTCCCCGCTTGTCCATCTCCAATGTCTATTTTATCCACATTGTTCCATTCATGGAGAATCTGCCTGGCTCTTGGGACCATGAAATTCGGTCTGAATTGAATTTCTGAAACTCTCATATTTGCGTGGAGAGGGATTATCTGCTTTTGACCGAACTGTCGGAGTACGCGTAGTGGCGCATATGGCTGGAGTCCTTTCAACCCGATGAGCTCGATGTAGTAAAGCATTCTGCATCTCATATAGGCTTTCTTGGTGTTTGGGAGCAATGGGTATTTCCATTGAATCTGATCACTAATGCGGGATGCTAGAAACTCATACCAATCCTTGGTGTCGACTGGTGACAAAAATGTTTCGTCCTGTCGTAAAAGCTGGCGGTCTTGTATGACTCACTGAAGCAAATGTCTGTCATGTTCGAACTCTGATAAAAATGTTCTATGGCCCACATCTGTAGGATAAGGTTGCAACCTTTGAAGAAATTTGTTTTGCCTCTTCTATATTTTTCGAGAGCCCGAAGTATTTCTGCTAGTATCATAGGGACCAAAGTGAGCTGCGCACCGTCAACTCCCTCAAAATTGCTCGAGCCACAGAACATATGCAACTACTTATTTTCCCGTGCTCAAGTGGGAACACTAAAATACCTAGTAAAGCGACAGCAAATGCAATAGGGCGCCTGGCTTGCCAATGGCCAGGAGTGCAAGAGAATTCTTTTCTAAATGACTTGTAACCATCTCGACGACCGTATCTCTCAAAAAGGTATTCTAGGGAAACACAGTTATTTTCAAAGCATTGGAGTTTTTTGGTGTTCTTTAACCCCAAATAGCGCAAGAATTTCTTTTCGGACTGACCGTGAGGGATGATTTGACCTCTGTCTTGATAAATCAAGTTGGTGAAATAATTGATTTCTTCCAAAGTGGGAGTGAGCTCAAAATCTTTGAATTTGAAGACAACCCAGTCTGGATTCCAAAAATGGATTAATGCTCTGACCAAATGTTGATCGGGAGAGATGTCAAACAGTGAAATGAGGCATCCCAACTTCCTCCTAATCGCCATTTGGCTTCCAAGGTCAAAATTCTCCCACCATATTCTCAGCTTACTCGGAGTGCTACTCACCATCCTAACTTCAGAGATTTGCGGAACTTGATCCATCCTAAAAAATAGTAAACGAAAGAAAGTATAATTTTCCCAATTTTGATATTTCAATGATTAGGCTTGGATCAGTCTATCATTATCATGCTACACATAATATGATGATATGGTCGTTGGGTTGTAGGACCCGTTGACAATTTTGGTGGATTTCTTAAATGTAGAGTCGATGTCAAGGATCGACCCACCTAAGGTGTATGCATGCATGACTTAAGATAAAGGGTGGTATAGCTCTATCCTAAATTTTCTAAGATTTGGCTGACTAGACTCAAGGTTCCCGAGCGGACTGCTCGAGTGAGAAGGCTACGCGGCCAACCGGATGGTCCGGACGCTCCGCGCATAGACCAACTCTCCTAAAAATTTGGTAATTTGAAAGAAATTTGCGGGTGCGCAAAACACACCTCGCGTATAATGTGTGATAATGTCGATTTTCCGTAATGGAAGAAATATGAGCGGAATGCCAATTTAAGGAAAACAGTAAGAGAATATAACAATTAAATCAGTTATGCAAAATTTACAATGGAAACAAATCAAAACATTAAATCAAATAAAGAGCAAAAATAAAGCGTAGTAATAAGTAACCTGGGTTTGCTATGGTTAAGAACCTGAAAGTGTCCCCAGCGGAGTCGTCATGCTGTCGCGCCCTTTTTCGACCACACGGGTCAAAGCAGAGCACAACGTTTCCGGTGATTCCTGGGTATGATTAAGGAGTCGCCACCTAATTATTTATGGTGAATTAGGACACCTGCATATTAACTAAATGCTGCAATGTAAACTCCGATTTTAATGGTCTACGAAACTAATGAGATTCTAGGTAAGGGTTCTTTATTATCCTAAAGGGAAGGGGTTAGGCATCCTTTAAGATCCGCTAACTTGCGGTTATCCGGTCAAACTCAGGTTAATATTTGTACTAAGAAAATGCATGTTTTTAAAAATAGAAAGTTAAAATGACGTCGCAAGTATTTAGTAAAAGAATGCATTTTTTGTACAAGTATGCATTTGTATGGTATAAAAAATATACATGTAAAGTTGAAAAATATGCATTTGGAACAATTAATAGCAAGGAGAAAAATGAGTTACTTATATGCCAAAGTAATTTTAATTTTTTTTTTTTGGAAATCATTCTGAGTTGTACAATTAATAAAGTGAACAGAAGATGATCAAAATTTGTTTTGAAAATTTAAAATATGCATGACGAGCCTAAAAATAAATAAACTAGCGGGGATTTCTAATTTTGCTACTACCTTATTACTTATCCATTCATGGCCTAATTATTCTAAATGTCCTAACAATCACACAAACATTAAAATAATTATTACATGCCCAAAAATAGAAATAACGGAATTAAAGAGTAATAATAAAAAAGGAACTAAGGCAGATGACGATGTCATCTAGCCCTATTTGTTTTGGAATTCTGAGGTTGGAGAATGCAAGGAGTGTGAATGCGGGTCTTCGTTCGGCAATGATCACAATGAGTCTCATAACGAGACTCTTCATAACTCTCGATGCATTTCATGTAAAAATAGAAGAAAAGAAAGGGATTAGTGGACGGAACGTGAAAATGTATACTTAAGAAAAAAAAAATCCATGAAAAGTAATATGTTGTTGGGCAGTTTGATACACGAGAAATACACAAACACCTCAACAATGACTCGTACGGACATCAGCAGGCCATAAACATACAACAAGCGTATTCAGTCTCAAAACTTGGATAGAAATAAGCAAGCTGGACAGGCTAACATGTGAAGGTACTAAAACACATATAATAGCTAACTAGCATGTTTCAGTGATTTCCCGATTCAGATACAAACACGGAAAAGACAAATCTAGTAGCACATGTGTTTAGTAGGTATGCAAATAAGAATCATGTCTACTAAGGATTTGTAACATATTTCATTTTATTTTTTGAAGTCAATATTTAATCAAGAACTAAAAGACAAGACCAATTTATACATTAACAAAGAATCAAGGTCATTTGATTTTCACATAAAGTAGTTCTTTCATCAACATAGAGTCACAAGCTCTCAATTAAAGGCAAACAACGAAAACAGAGGGAAAAGAAAAGGAGAAGTCTCAGCATGCTACTCAGGAAAATCGTAAATCGACCAATGGGTGTTAAACCAGGTAAAAAAAATTAACAGTTTTAAGAAAACATGGCTTCAATATAGCATTTTTGACATAAATAAACATCATTTTGAGACTTTAAAGCTTAACATCCTCTAACTTAAATCAAAGTGCAATCAAATCATATTCTTCAAACATAAACCCTCAGACAACAAGAACATTATGTTAGACTCATACTCTGTGATCTTGGCATAATTACATGGCATGTTTGCATTTTGATCTAAGATAGTAAAGCTTAGGTTCCTTAGAAAGCTCAAAATGATACATGACTATGTCAAGAGGACCAAATTAAATGTCACTTCTTGTCTTTTGTTATGAGTTCAGCCTCAAATGTGTTAACTTGAACTCTTCTCACCTAGTTTAATGCCTAGTTTGAATAGAAATCTAAGAGTTAAAAATATCATGCCATGTGGTGCTAGGGATAATCAGGTTCTAGCTAATACATGATAAGTTTTTGCTATGCTAGTTGAAATGATATGTTTTCCAAAAGTCATGTTGGCTGCGTGGTCTGTATCAGATTGTGTGTTCTGTATTCCCTATAAGATGTACAAGCCTAAAACACCTAGATTAAATGCATGTCTAGGAGAGAATAGGAAATTCTGAACTATCATGTGTATTGGTAAGTGTTTTGGCTTCTAATCCCTACCCCTTAGCATGACTTCAGTGACCTTTGAGTTCTCATGCATGAGTGTGTCCTTGTTTACATGTTGGTTATTAGGGTTTGTCTTTGCATATCTTAGTTTCATTGTCACATAAATACTATTTGTTGCACCTAGTTGGCATATACTTAACCCTATGGCATGCTCCCTATAGGCTCTGAATGGACTTAGTCATGACCTACTCCACCTCTTGTGATGTTATCTGTTTAAAATGAGTTGGGGATGTGGGGAGAAGTGTCTGGTTCTGGAAAATTGTGTTGTTGTAAGATTTCTTCACATGATTTAGTTAAGACTACCTGCTTTACTTGATTTCAAAAGGGTTCCTATCATGCATGTAAGTGTGTTGTTACAAATCTTGCCTATGTTTAGCTTGGTTTGATGCTTGTATGATTATTAGTTTGGCTCTGTTTGTCCCATGTCAATTCCAATTGATTCTCATGTCCTGCATATAAGTAAGAATACACCTCAATGTGAAATGTTATCCTCTGTATGAGACTGCACACACATGTTCTTGCATCAATGTTGAGTATTTATAAAGCAAACCATTTGCACCACTAGCTTAACAAGATAACACCAATTCTGAAACACTACGGAATGCACAGCCTGATCCTTGTTAAAAACTGGTGTCATTTGCCTTTTTCCTCTTAAATCAGACCCACACTGGTGTGATAAAATGAATCTTGAATATAAGAGAGTTTGAGATCATGTACTGTTTGATGTGTGATTGACATGGTAGCTTGTTCTAAACTAAAAGATGATTTTAGGCATCACCTGCTACTCCTGCTTCTTCATTTTTTCCTAAATATACATTGGTATACACCTAGACATGCTATTTGTTTACTTGATAAGTTTAGATATATTAGGTGTATATTTAGGTATATCTAGTATAACATGCATATCTGGCAACCATATGTATATTTGTTGGGCCTGACCCATATGTGCAACTTCCTTGCTTCCTCAATATGATCATAACGTGTTGAGCCAGGCCCATAAGTCTCATATTTTCTGCCTCCTTCGCTTTCTGCCCATGAGATGCATTATATTTGGGTTGAGCCCATCTGTTTATTTCTTTACCCTGCTGATACTTGACTACTTCATGGTATTACCAATGACATCCATATGTTTAAATAAATTACATGTATAAATGATAAGTAATTGGGTACTTCTAACTGGTACTTTTGTTTTCCCTTTGTTTGTCCCTTGATGCATTACCACGAGATTCATTCAGCTGAACTGGTGGGCTTCGTAGGTCCACCAGCCTAAATCCTCCTTTTCATTTCATATCATTTCGTATATATATATATATAATACTTTCATTATTGGAACCTTTTATTTATGATTATAACTTAGGATAGGCAAATGATACGTAGATCGTTTAGTTTAGATTGCCAAATTGGATTTTAAAACTTGTTCAAATATGAAAGTTGAATAAAAAATGTTGTTTTGGATAACAAAAAATGGGAAATCAAAAGAACTGATTTCCAGACTAAGATTTGAGATAAATTGAGACTTTAAATTTATGACTTTGATCTAAAAATGGAGATTTGGTGCTTGAGTTTAAAATTGGACAGACTGGAGACAATCGAAGGACCTGAATGGGCCTGAGTCACGTAAACCAAATGGGTGATTTGGGCTGAAAACTAACAATTTTAGATGGTCATACGGGCTAAGCCTAATTAAACAGTTTATGGGTTTTGGAATGTGGAATACGGTTTGACTTTGGGAATATGGCTTGCAAAGAATAAAAGAAACCATTTTCTATCTTTTTTGTCCAAAAAACCAAACTTGTCACCTCAAATGAATTTTACTCATTTCAAAAACTTTGAAAGATGCAAGTGTGAATTAGCCAATATGATTCAGCTAAATGTGGAGTTTTACTCAAATTCACATTTGAGTGTTCTTAGTTTGAAAACCAAGTTGACTAAACTACCCCCACAAATACTATTTTGGTAGGAGCCTAACTCTTTGTTTTAAAAAATAAAACTCTTGATTTCGAATGAATGAAATGATAAGTATTTTGCGGATTTTTAAACATTAAAGCAATTTTAATCATTTTAAAGCATGATATAGAACCCGTAGGTCAACCGTGTTCTATGGATCCTTAATTATTGGGTGCTAACACCTTTCTCGGGGGATCACCAGAACTCTTACCTTGACTCTGGTTTAGATAGGATTTTCAAACTTTTGAATAAACCCTTTCACACTGATTTCCCTAATTTACCTATAAATTATGTGGTGATTCTAAAAACAATTATCCGACTTAGAGCACCATCCAAATTCATAGTAGCTCTTATGTGTTTACCCGCATAAAAGTGAACTGTAACATATGGCGACACTACTGGGGCTAAACCTAAGTTCTAACTATAAGAGTTCCAATACAACATGCTTTTTAAAATTATATAAATTTCTTATGTGTTTAAATATCACAATTATAATTGTCATTCATGCATTCATCTTCCGCCAAATAGCATGCACACATACTTGCATTTGTGCACAAAGGTGATGCGAATTTCGCAGTCCTCCGATATAAAACCAAAAACCTTTCTTTGGAACACGTTGAAGACGGAGTTGGTATGCGATCGTCCAATAGTCGACAACGGTTCACCCTGAGTTGTCCGCTCGGGTCCCTAAAGTCATCTGCTAAACCACTCTAGTACAACTAAGATAAAATGGAGCCAAATCCCTTGAACTAGCGCATACTGACTTAGATAGGTTCGGGTATCTCAGACATACATGGACATAGTAGGTTGACTCCTTTGTGCCTTGACGGTCTCCGACCCGATAACACCGCATCCAATTACTTGTTATGTGGAAACATTAATTGTGCCGTGTGTGATGAACCATTGCTCCTTGGGGGGAGGGGAAAACTAATCATGCTCTATTTTGTAGATTCATACGAACTTGAAATTTGACATTGTTACCGAGTCACCCGAGATGCTACAGATTTGGTGGTCATGGCTAGATGCCTCACAGCAAAAGAAAATAACGGACTGTCTAGGACACTTACCCTCCCTTATGACCATAAAAAGAAATATCAATTTCTTAGAAGTATATTGGGATAGTGAGACAATGGTCTTTAGGTTAGGTGACTTTGAGATGACCCCGACCTTAGAAGAGATCCAAGACTGCATAAACAACGTAGTGTTTGAGACGGAGGAAGAAACCTGACCACAATCTCCTAGTACTCCATAAGCCGACCCCCGGTGAGATCTTTAAGATATTGTCTTTAGCTAGCGTCGATTGGATATTCGGCCCGACCGTAGCCTTTAGGGACTTCTATAGCCGATTTGGGTCTACACATCATTACGTAGCACACTCTATAGAATTTCACTCCTTTGCCGCCTGGAAAGCTACCCGACCCCTAGCCTTTGTCATAAGTCTCCTAGGGACTATGGTGTTTCCCAAAGACCATTTCCAAGACATAGATACCCGGGTCATCTTTGTTACCCATGCTATCTTTCATGGCATAACCAAAAATGGAGAAACCAAATACTATGACCTAGTCCCAGTCATCATGTCTGACATTTATCGAGCTTTAGGTCAATGTCGAAACCTGCATAGGTACTTCCAAGGTTGCAACCTCCTAGTCCAATGGTGGATCATTAAGCACCTCTATAAATTTGAGGTTCCATCATACCAAGACTCCTGAGCGTAGAAAAGATGACCTCATAGTCACTTACCCAAACTTCGATACCCAAAACAAAGAGGGGTGGGCCTTCATCTTTTCTAGGATCCGAGAGGACACTATCTAGTATAGATTTTCCGATTTCATAACCGAGACCATATCTATGAGAGGTAGAAAATGCCCTTTCATATCACTTATGGGGATCTGAGGAATCCGCCCATACATACTTCTTAGGGTCCTAAGACAGTTCAGAAGGAAACATGTAATCCCCCAAAAAGAATATGGGGGAGTATGTGGTTAACTATGAAGGTGACAAGATCAGAAGAGTTGTTGACATCATCCGATAGTGGAATGGTTGAATCAAGTGGGGTTCAGAGACTCTAGCCAATGATCCTCTCCGTTCGGGTTGTGATGAAGACTATGTCAAACGTATTTTATGGATCCTTAATATTGGGGTGCTAACACCTTCCTCGGGGATCACTAGAACCCTTACCTTGACTCTGGTTTAGATAGAATTTTTCAAACTTTTGAATAAACCCTTTCACATTGGTTTTTCTAATTTACCTATAAACTAGGCGGTGACTCTAAAAATAATTATCCGACTTAGAGCACCATCCAAATTTATAGTAGCTCTTATGCATTTACTCGCGTAAAAGTGAACTGTAACAATCCTTTTAGTAGGTGTTTGAACATGCGAGATGAAAACAACGTTGGACATGCGATTTCATCTCATGAGATGAAATCCCAAATCATCCAAAAAGTCATTATTTAGGATTCCAAATTATGATTTCAAATTTTTTAAATGTAAAAGTTAGACCCATAAGTTTATATTTTATAAAAATAGATTAATAAGTTGGTAGATATATTTACCAATCATTTATATAAAAAATTGAAAGATCTACATGTTGGTAGGATATTTATAACAAATTTGCTTTTACCAACCACGTGAGAGGATTATATTAAAGAGTAGTTACACGACAACTCATGTTCAATTTCCATTTTATTGAACTAAAATTTGATCAATTGATGTTGTATTTTTTAGAAATGCCTTCTAGTAGCGAATTAATTATGTTATGAACTATGACTTGCTCATTTGGTAAGATTGTTTAAGAATTGAGAAAGTTTTGATAGTTTCCATAACTTATTGGGTTTTTATGTCTATAAGAAAAATACAACTTTAGAAATCCAAATTGCATGTCCAAACAAAACTCCAACTTCAAATTATCATGATTTTATCTCATAATTTTAAATCATATCCAAACAGCTCCTAACATATATCACATAATTGAAATAGTCCTTAATATATAAAAAGATGATAACGCCCTTACAATAGCTAATCCATGAAAAAAATTCATATTATTTATTCACCGTATAATAAATCTTGTATTCTTCGTTCAATAATTTCCATATTAGCAATTCATATAATAATAATAATTTATTTATCGCATCCCAAATCATATAACTCCAAAAGATATTATCCTTGATGTCACTAACTCAAAATTGAAAAACCCGTTATCCGATCCAGGATATCCATTTTAAAATTTACAAAAAGTTTCATCAACATTGACACGTGTCATCTTAATCACGTGGGTGAAAAAACTGATCCCCACCCTTTATTAAAGTGAAGAAAAAATGAAATCTAAACCCAGATTTTATGTTACCTATAAATATGTGCAATTTTTTCTTTTTTGAACAAAATATATTTCAATCTTATTAAGTCAACTAGAGAGAAAATGATCAAAATGATCCTCAATTTATGGGGGTTGGACCATTTTAATCCTTCATATATACGACATAATAAAAATATACCTTAGTATATGAGAAAAGTGATAATTTAAAATCGAGCTCGACAGTTTTTTGTGTTTTCCTAGTTCAACTAACTCAAAACGTAACGCCTATATAAATTAACTGATTGTTTTAACTTGAGAACTTCTAAAAGAGAAGTAAATGGTTTTCAGTAGTATATAAATTTGCAACTACACATTTTTGTCTTACCTAATTTTTGTATTTTTCAAATCTAATTTTTGAGAAAATGATCAAATTGGTCCTTAATGTATGGGGGTTGGACAATTTGAATCCTTTATATATATATATATATATCACGTAATCGGAATAGTCCTTAATATATAAAAAATAATTATTTAAGTCCTTATATATACCACGTAAAACGAAAATGCCCTTACAATAGCTAATCCCGGGAAAAAATCATATTATTTATTCACCATATAATTATTCTTGTATTTTTTGCATAATAATTTCTATATTAGTAATTTATATACAAATAATTTATTTACCGCATCCCAAATCATGTAACTCCAAAAGATATTATCCTTGATGTCACCAACTCCAAATGACAAAAATCTGTTATCCGACCCATGATTTCCATTTAAAAAATCTGCAAAAAGTATCATCAACATCGACACGTGTCATATCAATCACGTGGGATAAAAAACTGATCCCCACCCTTTATTAAAGTGAAGAAAAAACAAAATCGAAACTCTGATTTCAGTTACCTATAAATGTGTGCAATTTTTCCTTTTTTGAATAATATATATTTCAATCTTATTAAGTCAAAACTAGAGAAAAATGATCAAAATGGTCAATTTACGGGGTTGAATCATTTTAATCCTTCATATATATCATGTAATTAAAATATTCTTTAATATATGAGAAAAATGATAAAAGGGATAATCTTAAATCAAGCTCGTCAATTTTTTGTGTTTTCCTAGTTCACCTAACTCAAATTGTAACGCTCTATATAAACTAACTGATTCTTTTAACTTGAGAACTTTTAAAAGAAAAGTAAATGATTTTCAGTGGTATATAAATTTGCAACTACACCTTTTTTTCTTAACCAAACTTTTGAATTTTCCAAATCTAATTTTTGAGAAAATGATCAAATAGGACCTTAATATATAATGGTTTAACTAAAATGGAACAGATGGAGTATTTACTGTATAATAATCTCTGCATAATAATTATGTATTAGTACAATATAAAATAATTTATGTATTTAATCCTGCATCCCAAATCATACAACACCAAAAGGTATTGTCCTTGATATCACCAATCCGAAATAGCCAAAAACTCGCTAAACCGCTCCATGATATCCATATCAAAATTTTCAAGAAGTGTCATCTCCTTCGACACGTATCATCATCATCACGCGGGAGAAAAAAGTGATCTTGACCCTTTATTAGAGGGAAGAAAAAAGTAAAATTCAAATCCGAATTTCAGCAACCTCTAGATGTGTGCAACTAACTTTGTCCTATTTTGCATAAAATAGATCTCAATCTTATTACAGTAAAAATTACAGAGAAAATGATCAAACTAGTCCTTAATGTATGAGAATTGGACTATTTTAGTCCATTTATATCACGTAATTGAAATAGTCTTTAGTATATAAAAATATGATTATTTAAGTTCTTTATATATATCACATATTCAAAATAATCCTTGACCTATGAAAAAGTGATAATTTTCAAAGTGGGGAAAGGATGGAGAAGAAGGGAGGTTGGCGACGGCTCCAAAGGATTGTTTGTTAGCGACTAGGGCTAAGAGATTGTTTAAAGGGTGAAATAATTTTAACATATAATTTCAATTTTGATAGCATTTAAAAATATAGCTCATTTATGATAGAAATAGTATTTTAATTATATCTGCTTGTAGTTAATTCTATTTAAACTGTATCCCGTTTTTGAATATAAAAACCAAATATTTTCTATAAAAAGATTCACTAAATAGTCTCATTATTATTAATCTTCATATTTGAAAGAAATAATTCCCTTGATTATTTTCATTAATGAATGAGTATATATACAATTTATAATTTCCACAATAGGAAAAATCTTATTCTACTCCTAAAACCTTATTCCACTTGTACAATAATTCTACAATTATGGTAAGTGTACAATGCTAATTAAATACAAACTAAAGTTACTAAAATATGCTCCACAAACCTTGATATACACAAATGTATATGCCGTGTATATCACGGTCAAAACTGTCCGGAATACTAGTGATATACCGTGATATACACTGCTGTATATGCCATGTATATCACGGTATATTCTGTCACACCCCCGCAGTCATAGCGGGCGGTCTTCGTACACTGAGACTGTCTCTAAAATCTTCAAAAAGGACCGAGGGAAGACCCTTAGTAAAGATGTCTGCAATTTGATACATGAAAGGGACATGACAGACGCGAACTTGTCCACGAGCTTTCTTTTTGCGAACAAAGTGAATATCCATCTCGATGTGTTTAGTGCGCTGGTGTTGAACCGGATTACCAGAAAGGCAGACGACACTAATATTATCACAATAAACCAAGGTAGCTTTTTTAATGGGACAATGAAGTTTCAAGAGAAGATTACGTAAGCAATAGAATTCAGAGACCACATTGGCTACCCCTTGATACTCGGCCTCTGCACTAGAACGTGACAATATAGACTATCGCTTCGCAGACCATGAGACCACGTTATTACCAAGAAACATACAATAGCCAGATGTGGAGCGTCTGGTGTCTGGATAGCCACCCCAATCAGCATCTGTATACGAGACCAGTGTAGACGTCAACGAAGGATATAGATGTAAGCCATAGTCAAGTGTCCCTTGGATATATCGAATAATGCGGTTGAGCGCATTCATGTGCTCAATCCTGGGATCATGCATAAACAAACACACCTGTTGTACGACATACGTAATATCCGATCTTGTGAAAGTAAGTTACTGAAGAGCCCCTGCAAGACCGCGATAATGGGTCGGATCGGATCCTCGTAAGGTGAGCCAGCCGCAACACCCAACTTGGATTTAGTATCAACTGGAGTGGAAGTAGTCTTGCACGAGGACATACCAGCTTGCTCAATGATCTCAGCGGCATACTTTCTTTGTGATAAGAATAACCCACTTGTATGACGAGTGACACCAATCCCAAAAAAGTAACTCAAGGGCCCCAAGTCTTTCATAGCAAACTCAGAACTGAGCATTGTCATGATAGACTTGCGCAAAGCATCAGAAGAGGCATTCAATATAATATCATCCACATATAATATAATATAAGCCAGGGAAGTACCATGACGATATATGAACAATGAATTATCAGACATGCTGTGAGAAAATCCAATAGAGGAAACATAGTCTACAAATCTCGTATACCAAGCCCGAGGGGCCTTCTTAAGCCCGTACAAGGACTTCTTCAATAAACAGACATGATGAGGATATTTAGGGTCTTGAAAACCCAAGGGCTGATGTA
This sequence comes from Anisodus acutangulus, assembly GCA_029783415.1. Lineage (NCBI taxonomy): Eukaryota > Viridiplantae > Streptophyta > Magnoliopsida > Solanales > Solanaceae > Anisodus > Anisodus acutangulus. The sequence goes on along the minus strand of CM056491.1, from coordinate 46,418,524 downwards.
TGTAAACGATTTCCTTAAAATTACCATGTAAGAAAGCATTCTTCACATCTAACTGATGAATTGGCCAAACTTTTGAAAGAGCCAGACTGAGAACAATGCGAATGGTAGCCGATTTGACCACCGGACTAAACGTCTCACCACAATTTACACCGACCTGCTGAATCTTACCATCACCTACAAGATGAGCCTTATGCCTCGCAAACGAACCATCAGAATTATCTTTATGAGTAAAAATCCACATAGACCGAATAATATTAACACAAGAAGGATGGGACACCAATTCCCACGTCTTATTTTCAATAAGAGCATCATATTCGTTGTTCATAGCCAATTTCCAATTTGGGTCATTTAACGCAGACACTGGGTTACGGGGTTGGGGGGATTTAAGAACATTAGAATTTAGATTAAAATGTCTTTTTGGTTTTAAAATACCCCGTTGACTACGAGTGACCGGTATGTGACTCGGGGGAGAATTGAGTGAATTTTAGAAAAAATTCGAATGGGTGACGGACTGGCCAACAGGCAGTGGGCCTGCTGGCCCAACACGGGAAGCTGGATCGAGACTAGAAACAGAAGCAGAGGCAGAACTGGGCTGGACATTCGGCCTAGTTGCTGGACATTCGGCCTAGTTGCTGGACTCGAGACGGGAGAGATTAGCCCACTGGACAGAGGGGACGGAACAGTAGATCCAGCGGCAGTGGGCCCACTGACAGAATTTGGGTGAGGGACAAGTTCGATAAATGATGGATAATATACGGGGAGACCTCATCATCTAAAAAATTATACGAACTAGGCTCGGAACTACTCACTTTAGCAAACGAAAATTGGATTTCATAAAAAATAACATGGCGACTAATTATGATTTTATTAGATGATAAATCAAAACATTTGTAACCACGATGATTAGATGGATAACCCAAAAACACACAAGGGGTAGAACGAGTTTGAAGTTTGTTAATTGTAGTTGACGGAAATAGTGGATAAATAAGCACCCAAAGACCCTGTGAATACGAAGAATTCTTATTATAAAGGATTTTAAGAGGGGATGATTATGCCAATCCTTTGGTAGGAAGTATGTTAAGAAAATAGATAGCCATTTGTAGAGCATGATGCCAAAAGGAAGGGGGTACGAAAGCATGGACCAATAAAGTTCGGACAATATTGTTTATGGTACGGATTTTCGTTCGGCTTTCCCATTTTGTGAAGACGTATGAGGACATGAAAAATGAAAAACTATGCCATTATTTGCAAAAAATTCCCGAAACAACCTATTATCATATTTTTTGCCATTATCACATTGAATTTTATTTCTCGTTCGAATTGGGTACGGATGAATGCTTTAAAATTTAAGATGGAAAAAACTTGAGATTTTTTCGCTAACGGAAACGTCCATAAAAATTAGAATAATCATCAAAAAATAGAACATAATAACGATGACCCACAAAACATAAAACGGGAGGTGTCTATAAATCTCTATGAATAATATCGAATGACATTAAAGTGCGAGAAGTAGATGCTACAAATGGTAATCTAACATGTTTTCCTAAAGAACATGAATGACAAATCAGAGTACTAGGCGTACCCTTACAAGAAATAATTTTTTTATGTAACGAAGAAACAATGGACGACCCAGGGTGACCCAAACGTGCATGCCACAAGGAAGGAGCTAGAGCTGCAAAAGTAAATGCCAAGGCTTGACTCGAGAGACTGGAGGCAGGCGTGATATGATAAATATCTCCCTTACTATTACATCTCATGAGAGACATTCCCGTCTTGAAATCCTTCACAGAAAATCCAAAAGGATCAAAATTAACAGAAATCCAATTATCAGTGGTGAATTTACAGACATACACTAAATTTTTAATTAAGTTAGGGGCATGAATGACGTTTTTCAAGACAATATGTGAATGAGGGAGGAGGGGTGGGGGGAGAATAAGTTGTATGACCATAACCACGAATTGAAATTGAGTTGCCAATACCAACAACTATGCCATAATTTTTGTTCAAATTTGAATAAGACGAGAGAGTACCTTGGTCAGACATCATGTGAGAAGTGGCGACGGTGTCCATGTACCAAGTCGGGTCTGGAGGATTTAATCCAAGTGTATGCATTGCGGCCTCAACATCTGTAGAGTCGGTGTAGGACCCACTGCTTGGAATACCTGCGGAGGCCCAAGTACACCGGCATGCTGCCCCGACCCAGAAAACTGCCTGTCGTCTGAAGCTGGACCCGAGAAACTGGGCCTGGCCTGTTGCTGGAATTGGGCCCAGTTACTCGGGTAAGGGCTGCTAGAAAAATATCCACTGTTGGGCCACGACCCACTGCCCTAGTTCCACTGCCATGGGGCCCACTGTTGAGACCAATTGGGCTGCTGTCCACTGCCCCGAGGCCCACCGCCGGTGCCACCACTATTCCGGCCACCGCCATTGTTGTCGTCGCAATTCTTACCATTATTTTTATGATTTTGACGCTTTTTGCCGCCACCGTTGTTGCGGTTTTGGCCCGAATTTTCAACAAAACTGTGAGAGTTATCGGATGAGGTCATCATCACCACAGAACTTGCGCCAGTAGCCATCATTTTTGCCAAGCCGACTTCTTCCAAAGTGAGCATCGAACGAGCTTGATAAAAGGGGGGAAGTGGATTACTTTGTCGGAGTAGAGTCCCAACTCCATTATAAGCCTCAGATAGGCCTACAACCGTTTGTAGGACAAGACGATTATTGGTAACAGGTGCCCCAACGTTACGGAGTTGGTCCACCAACTCTTTGAGACGTTTACAATATGCTGAAACGTTTGGGAAATTTTCCATGCTGACTTGGAAAAATTCTTGCTCAAGGGTGACAGCGTGGGAATGTTGGTTATCTTGGAATATATCACGCAATCTATTCCATGTAGCCATAGCCGTAGTATCCAGCTCAATAATCGTCTGTAAAAGGTTGGTAGAAATAGTGGAATAAATTCACTGAAGGACGGTAGCATCAAGAGTAATCCATAACTGAGGATCCTCTGCGGGAGTAGGGGTAGTGGGAGGAATAACGTGATGGAGGACTTGATGTGAGATTGCGTGGATTTTGAACAACTCTGCCCACGTCGCATATTGGATGTTTTCCATCTCAAGAACAATAGAGATGTGGTTCTTGATGTTGGAAATAGTAAGGGTAGGATGGAACATGTTCTTAGACATTACGAAAGAACAAAATGTGAAGTAGGGATTTGGAATAATTTGGGAAGAGAAGGGAGAAGAAGGGCATGAAAATCGAGATTAAGGGCACAGAAACCGAGAGCCTGCGGAAAAACAAGAGGAGAGGTATGAAAAACCTAGACTTCTGATACCATGAAAAAAATAATCCCCTTGATTATTTTCATTAATGAATGAGTATATATACAATTTACAATTTTCATAATAGGAAAATCTTATTCCTATTTTACTCCTAAAACCTTATTCTACTTGTACAATAATTCTACAATTATGGTAAGTGTATAATACTAATTAAATACAAACTAAAATTACTAAAATATGCTCCATAAATCGTGATATACACAACTGTATATGCCGTGTATATCACGGTCAAAACTGTCCGGAATACTAGTGATATACACTGCTGTATATGCCGTGTATATCATGGTATATTCTGTCAATATTATAACCCCGTCACTATTAATTTCGAAATACCTTGTTCACCTAGGAGTGGGCAAAAAACTCGGAGAACCGAAAAAACCGAACCGAATTTCGGTTCGGTTTTTTCTCGGTTTTTTGTTTTTTTAAAAAATCGATTTTTTGAAAAACCGAACCGAATCAGGATTTAGTGATTCGGTTCGGTTTTTTAATTTTGGATACGAACCGAACCGAAAAATCGAATTAAATATATAATTATTCTTATTTTTTATTTTAGGCTACTACTATCTCTTGAATCATAGCCATTGAAGTCAATCTATGAAGCTTTTATAGAAGTCGAATGCGGCATTAACTTGATTAACATATCACGGAAGCATTGACATAAAATGTAGGGAGAGAAAGTAGTTGTAAATTGGTGAAACTTTAAATGATCATAATTCTGCGCTCGGATGTCCGTTTTACCCGATTGTTTTTTTGATTTTGGGTATTTTTTTGAGACGGGGCCGGCGCGCAACCAATTTTTATGAAAATGGACGTTTTCCCAATCAATTTATGTTTTCCCCCAAATCGATTTCTAATTTTCTTTTTTCTTTAGTAAACATCTCACGATACACAATGGATTTCAACATTGAAATTTCATGGTAGTGTAGGTGTGAATGTCAATTTCAGTTTTGGAAATTCAATTTTTTTTAAAAAAATAAAAAAATCCTTGACCTGACCCGACCCGACCCACTATAAAAAACCGATATAATCTGATACATTCGGCGATATAAACCGATCATATCGTTTTTTTTAAAAAAAAGTTGTATTCATTTTTTTTTAAAAAAACCGATTTTTATTCGGTTCATATTTTTCGGATACAAAATCGAACCGAGCCGATATACGCCCACCCCTATGTTCACCTTCCAAATGACCACTTTTAATTTTCATGATATCAAGAAAATAGCTACGATAAAGAAAACTTGAAAGAGCCACTTTCTTTTTTCTCTTTTGATTTGTCTGATTTTTTTTTATTTTGATATAAATTGTACATTTAACCACTTAATTTTATAAGTAATTGGTAATATCCAAACCTTATATACTATATGTGATTGAGCAATAAATAGAACATAATTGATTATATATTAGAACTCACCCTATAGACAAAAATCTATTGCATCTAAATTCTAAATTGTAATTAGAAATAAAATAATGTGTATGTTGGTTCACTTCATACCTCTTTCACATGGTTTAAATTAGTTTTTCCATCTCAAAATACCATTCGACCTTATTTGGTTCCTAATCAACGCTATTCATTTACCATCTTTTGCAATGCCAATGTTTTTTCTTAATCTTTTAAAAACATGTGATATTTTTTAAAGAAAAAATGTTACATCAGGGGATTAGAAAATATTAAATATATAACAAATACAATAAAATAAAATACTTATTAAGTGAGAGATTTCATAAATACCACTAGACTAAAGTTGTAGTTGATCTATGTCACTTGCATGGATCTTATAAAATAGGTATTTTTAGGACTCAAAATATTTTGCGACTTTTAAAACGAAAAACATAAATAACGTGTTTTCTTTTAGAAAGTCTATGTAAGTTACACATTATCCGTTGAAAAATTGAAGAAATTTTACCAGCATCATATTCGAAGAACTTGTAGATCTGAATGTTATAAGATTGGTATTTAAAAAAAAACGAGGGATAGAATGAGATAATTATTGCAACTTGTCTCATATATTATGGACCAATTCGGTAATACATACATATGGCCCCTTTCCACTCATAAAAAGAAAGACATGATTTCGCTTTGATACGATTCTGGTTACAACAAAATAATAAATAATTAATAGACTAAAATGACTGGAATTCCCCATGAATTAAAAAACATAAGGTGTCACGATTCAAAATCCTAAGTCGTGATGGCACATGTTTCTCACTAATAGATGAGCCAAACCCAACAATTATAAGCAACTAATGTATGCGGAAGAAGTAAAGAGAAGAACCATTATCTATAATACTAAACTTTTATAAACAGAAAACGCGAAAAACATAATCCGAATTCAAATAAAAAACAAATATCAATTTTCTTTTCCTCCTCTTCTTTTTTTGTTGTTGGACAAAACGAGTGTGAATTGATGTGGTTGAGATTGATTGAAAACACATATACAAGGCTATATGCAAAAATTGAGAAAAACTAGAGGTGATTTGAACTAGTTTGGAGTCAAAATTCAAACCTATAAAACGTCAATGCAATATATTGCATATCATATATATCAGTAAATCGAATATAAATTTTCGGAGATATACATATACACAATATACATGAAAAACGAATAAACAATTGGATATACACTAATATATCTCTGGGAAATTGACGGGATACATCGAAAAATATATAGATGGAGTCATCTTTGATCTCGAGTTTTCAATGTGACATTCATCACAAATCCGCCGAAAATCATCTCCAAACACCTCCAAATAGATATTCAAGCTCCTTAAGATGTTTCTAACAACACATGATTTAATCGAAATAAACCACATATATGCCTATCAAAAAATCCGAACCAAGATTCAATGATCTTTTTCAGGTCCTCGAGAGAGATATTTGGGAAGAAAAATTGAATAATTTGGGGGGAGTGATTAAAAGAAATTGGATAAAATAGTTAGTAGAGAGAACAAAAAATATTTTGAAGCTACTTTTACTGACAACGATTTTGATTACATAATATCAGTTATTCAAGTCAAAAAGTGAATCTGAGCAGTGAGCACCCGGTGTCAAAAATTAAAAATTGGGTTGTTTTATGATACTTACTCTCAGATTGTATTAATCCCCTTTGCGAAGTTTTTCTCATTAATACAAATATATATAATGTATACAATGTGGAATCATAATACAATAGAGATCATATATCTGCCATAATTATACAACATTAAATATTACTAAATATATGGACTATATTTAGTTGTACACGTTAATACACCCCTTCAGACGGAGCGGGAGGAGGCCGGACGCTAAGACTGGATCTAAAGTCGAGGAATAACTGTCTAGGAAGACCTTATGTGAAGATATCCGCATACTGATACGAAGAAGGCACATGCAACACCCTAACATGACCGAGAGCAACCCTCTCACGAACAAAGTGTAAATCCATCTCAATGTGCTTGGTGATGCTGAACCAGATTATGAGATAAATATATGACGGATATGTTATCACAGTAAACCAAAGACTCCTTACGCAAGGGACACTGAAGCTCCAAAAGAAGGTTTCGAAGCCAACAGATCTCAGCAACATAATTTGCAATGCCTCTATACTCTACTTCTGCACTCGAATGGGATAAGGTGGATCGCCTCTTGGCAGACAAGGAAATGAGGTTATCCCCTAAGAACACATAGTAGCCGAAGGTGGAGCGTCGCATGTCCGGACAGCCTGCCCAATCAGCATCCGTATATGATAACAATCTGATCGGTGCAGAGGGATATAAGTGTAATCCATAATCAAGTATGCCCTTAACATATCGAATGATACGCTTAAGGGTAGTAAAATGAGGCTCGCTGGGGCATGCATGAATAAGCACACATGCTGAATGACATAATAAATGTAAAGCCTGGTGAAAGTAAGATATTGTAATGCACATGCTAGGCTCCTGTAGAGATTGAGATCAGACACTGGATCACCATCAACAACACTAAGCTTTAATATAGAGTCAACCGGAGTGGACATGATCTTGCAGTTCGCCATTTTAGCCCAGTACACTATCTCATCTGCATACTTATGCTGACACAAACACATAGTATCTGCAAAATGAGTCACTGATATCCCCAAAAAATAGCTCAACTTCCCCAAGTCAATCATAGCAAATTCGATTTTAAGCAATGAAATGATCTCATTTTTTAATAAATCAGAGGAGGCAGTAAGCATAATGTCATCCATATATAATAATAAATAAGCAATGCTACTACCTTGATAAAAAATAAATAGAGAATTATCACACTTGCTGCAGACGAACCCAATTTGCATAATGTACTGTGGAAAGCGATCATACCACGCTCGAGGGGTCTGTTTCAAATCATAGAGTGACTTACGAAAATGACATACATACTGAGGGGCTACTGGATAAACAAAACCAGGCGGCTAGTGCATATAAATAGTTTCTTTCAGATCCCTATGTAGAAACGCATTTTCACATCAAGTTGATGAATTGACCAATGCTTACCCATATCAATACTCAGAACTGTGCGAATAATAGTCGGTTTAACAACCAGACTGAATGTCTCACCACAATCAATACCCTCATGTTGATTTGTGCCATTAGCCACAAGTCTCTCCTTATGTCTCACTAAATCACCAATGTCTCTGTATTTGTGACGAAAAAACCAAATGCATCGGATCACATTCACCCCTCCGGTCTAGGAACCAAATCCCAAGTGTGCTATTTTGTTAAAGCATTAAATTTCTCACGCATGTCCGCATACCAATTGGGATCTAGTTTGGTTAATTTTGGGCTTTTGGAAATTGGGGAGATAATTTGTGTGGATAGGTTAAAATGGACTTTGGTTTGAAAATTCCGTGTTGTGCATGGGTTTTCCATACGGTGTGTGAGGATATGGGTGGTTTGTGAAATATTATAGGGAGTCGAGCCAGGGGTAGGGGAGGCAGTGATGGCATCGAGTGAGGCCTGGATTTGGGCGATGGGTTCTGGAGGATGCCCGGTGTTGTCAGGTGACTGAGTAGGGTTGTGAGGGGTCAGAAATCTAGACAGATCATCCGGTGACGGTGATGGGGTGTTGTTATGGGTCTGAGTACAGGGACGGTGAGGGGTGCCGGAAATATGAACTGTTGCAGGGAGGGGTGAGGTTTCTGGAATGACGGCGTTGGGTGGTGGAGACAAATTGATATTTGGTTATAGGTGTCGGTGGCTGGGAGAAACTGTGGCGGGATGCGACAGAGACGATTTTAGTCGATTGCTGACCTCGGAGGTGGCAATCGATATTGACCGGGGTTGGTCAGATCGACTGATATATGTTGGGTTAGTCAGCTAGAGTGTAGGGGAGACAGTGCTAGGGTGGAGGGTTGTCGACAAAAGGAAGGGGGACTGGGCAAAGATGTCGGTGGCGGACTGTGATCCTTCCTCTCTCTGCCATGTAAAGAATGAATCTTGGCCCTAACTCAACCCCTAAAGCTAGCTCGTAGGATGAGGATTTTCCAAGTCCATATAAGGAGTCCATGTTCCCATTCTATTTCCGATGTGGGATTCTTAACACCCCTGGCATACCCAGACATCATTAAATGAAGCGTGAACAATATAATTTTGGGGCCCAACATCGGTGAACAAAGAAGTGGAATGGATCTAACTCTGATACTATTTGGTGGCAGTGTTGGATTTATATCTGGGTGGGGTATCGGGTAACAGTATTTGGGTACTGATTACTGGGTGTGTCGGCAGGCATAGTGGGGTCGTCGATCTGAGTGGACTGACGTCGATCAATGGTTCTAGTGATGGGATGGTTATCGGAGGTGGGTGTGAGGTCTGTGATTTTCTGATGTGGATCGGGGTGTAGGTACGATTCTGGGTAGGGTAGGCTGGTACAATGTCGGGGTCAGGTTGGACGAGAGGACTGTTTGTAGAGTATAATGTCTGGATAGCTGTATATCATCATATATCAGATGTATAACGGTGGTATACAAGCGGTTTGTTGCTGGAAAAAGAAAGGGAATAACAGCCAAATTTTAGGTTTTAGGTCGGGAAGGATTATTGGATCTTGATACCATGTAGAATTATATTAATCTCCCTTGAGGAGTCTTTCTCATTAATACAAATATATATAGTGTACAATATGGAATTCAACTACAATAAGGATCCTATATCTACCATACTTATACATCACTAAATATTACACAATATTTGGAGTATAATATACTGTACATGTTAATATACCCCCTCAGTCGGAGCGGAAATAGGCCAGACACTAAGACTGGATCTGAAGTCGAGGAAGAACTGTCTAGGAAGGCCTTTTTTAAAGATATCAGCATACTGATACGAAGATGGCATATGCAACACCTTAACATGACCGAGAGCAACCTTCTCACGAACAAAGTGTATATCCATCCTAATGTGCTTGATTCGCTGATGCTGAATTGAATTTTGAGATAAATATATGACAGATATGTTATCATAGTAGACCAAATATGCCTTACGCATGGGACACTGAAGCTCCAAAAGAAGGTTTCGAAGCTAACAGATCTCAGCAACGACATTTGCAATGACTCTATACTCTGATTCTGCATTGAACGGGATAAGGTGGCTTGCTTCTTGGCAGACCAGGAAATGAGGTTATCCTCTAAGGACACACAGTAGCCGGAGGTGGAGCGTCGCGTGCCCTGATAGCCTGCCCAATCAGCATTCATATATGATAACAATCTGGTCGGTGCTGAGTGGTATAAGTGCAATCCATAATCAAGTGTGCCCTTAACGTACCGAATGATGCGCTTACGGGTAGTAAAAAGAGGCTCTCTGGTGGCATGCATGAATAAGCACAACTGATGAACGACATAAGCAATGTTAGGCATGGTGAAAGTAAGATATTGTAGTGCACCTACAAAGCTCCTGTAAAGAGTGGGATCAGATACTGGATCACCATCACCAACACTAAGGTTTGATTTAGAGTCAACCGGAGTGGACATGATCTTGCAGTTCACCATTTTAGCCATATACACTATCTCATATGTATACTTGCGCTGACATAAAAACATAGTATCTGCAGACCTAGTCACTGATATTCCCAAAAAATAGCTCAACCTCCCCAAGTCAGTCATAGCGAATTTGAATTTAAGCAATGCAATGATCTTATTTTTCAATGAATCAGAGGCTGATGTGAGCATAATGTCATCCATATATAACAATAAATAAGCAATGTTACTACCTCGATTAAACATAAATAGAGAATTATCGCATTTGTTGCATACAAACCCAATTTGCATAATATAATGTGCAAAGAAATCATACCACGCTCGAGGGGCCTGTTTCAAAATATAAAGTGACTTACGAAGACGACATACATACTGAGGGGCTGCTGGATGGACAAAATCAGGTGGCTGGTGCATATAAACAGTTTCTTTCAGATCCCCATGTAGAAATGCATTTTTACATCAAGTTGATAAATTGGCCAATGCTTACACATAACAATACTCAGAACTGTGTGAATAGTAGCCGGTTTAACAACCGGACTGAATGTCTCACCATAATCAATACCCTCATGTTGATTTGTTCCATTAGCCACAAGTCTCGCCTTATGTCTCTCTAAATCACACCAATGTCTTTGTATTTGTGACGAAAAAACCACATGTGTCGGATCACATTCACCCCTCCGGTCTAGGAACCAAATTCCAAGTGTGTTGTTTCGTTAAAGCATTAAATTTCTCATGCATGTCCATATTTCAATTGGGATCTAGTTTGGCTAATTTTGGGCTTTTAGAAATTGGGGAGATGATTTGTGTGGATATGTTAAAATAGACTTTGGTTTGAAAATCCCATATTGTGCACGGGTTTCCATACGGTGTGTGAGAATAGGGGTGGTTTGTGAAATATTGTAGGGGGTCGAGCTAAGGGTAAGGGAGGCAGTGATGGCGCCGAGTGGGGTCTGGATTTGGGCGATGGATTCTAGAGGATGCCCGATGTTATCAGGTGATTGAGTAGGGTTGGAAGAGGTCAAAAATCTAGACAGATCATTCGGTGATGGTGATGGGGTATTGTTATGGGTCTGAGTACAAGGACGGTGAGGGGTGCCGGAAATAGGAACTGTTGCAGAGAGGGGTGAGGTTTCTAGAATGACGGCATTGTGTGGTGGAGACACATCGATATTTGGTTATAGGTGCCGGTGGCTGGGAGGAACTGTGGGTGGATGCGACATAGACGGTTTTAGTCGATTGCCGACCTCGGAGGTGGCCGGTTGGTCGGATCGACTGACATATGTCGGGTTGGTCAGCTAGAGTGTATGGGAGACAATGCTAGGGTGGAGGGTTGTGGATGAAAGGAAGGGAGATTGGGCAGATATGTCGGCGGCGGACTGTGATCCTTCCTCTCTCTGCCATGTAAAGAATAAATCTTGGGCCTAACTCAATCCCAACAGCTAGCTCGTAGGATGAGGATTTTCCAAGTTCATATAGGGAGTCTATGTTTCCATTCTATTTCCGATGTGGGATTCTTAACACTCTCCCGCATGCCCAGACATCATTAAATGGAGCGTGAACAATATAATTTGAGGGCTCAACATCGATGAACAAAGAAGTGGAATGGATCTGGCTCTGTTACCATGTGGTGGCAATGTCGGGTTTCTGTTTGGGTGGGGTGTCGGGTAACATTGTTTGGGTACTGATTACTGGGTATGTCGGCAGGCATGGTGGGGTCGTCAATCTGAGTGGACCGACGTCGATCTGAGTTTACCGACATCGATCTGAGTGGACCAACGTCGATTAGTGGTTCTGGTGATAGGACGGTTGTCGGAGGTCGTCTGTGATTTTTCGATGTAGATCGAGGTGTGGGCACGGTGCTGGGTGGTGTAGGCCGGTACAGTGTCGGGGTCCGATTGGCCGAGAGGACTATTTGTAGAGTATAATGGCTGGATAACTATATTCAGCATATATCATAAGTATACGGGCGGTATACGGGCGGTTTGGTGCAGGAATAAGAAAGGGAATGACGGCCAAATTTTAGGTTTTAGGTCGGGAAGGATTAATGGATCTTGATACCATGTAGAATTATATTAATCTCCCTTAGGGAGTCTTTCTCATTAATACAAATATATATAGTGTACAATCTGGAATCCAAATACAATAAGGATCCTAAATCTACCATACTTATACATCACTAAATATTACATAATATTTGGAGTATATTATATTGTGCACGTTAATACACCCCTCAGTCGGTGCGGGAGGAGGCCAGATGCGAAGACTGGATCTGAAGTCGAGAAAGAGCTGTCTAGGAAGGCCTTTCGTGAAGATATCGGCATACTGATACGAAGATGGCATATACAACACCTTAACATGACCGAGAGCAACCTTCTCATGAACAAAGTGTATATCCATCTCAATGTGCTTGGTTCGCTGATGCTGAACTGGATTATGAGGTAAATATATGGTAGATATGTTATCACAGTAGACCAAAGATGCCTTACGCAGGGGACACTGAAGCTCCAAAAGAAGATTTCGAAGCCAACAGATCTCATCAACGATATTTGCAACGCCTCTATACTTCTGGTTCTGCACTCGAACGGGATAAGGTGGCTTGCCTCTTGACAGACCAGGAAATGAGGTTATCTCCTAAGAACACACAGTAGCCGAAGGTGGAGCGTCGCGTGTCTTGACATCCTGCCCAATTAACATAGGTATAGGATAACAATCTGGTCGGTGCTGAGTGGTATAAGTGCAATCCATAATCAAATGTACTCTTAACGTACCAAATGATGCGCTTAAGGGTAGTAAAATGAGGCTCTCCAAGGGCATGCATGAATAAGCACACCTGTTGAATGACATAAGCAATGTCAGGACTGGTGAAAGTAAGATATTGTAGTGCACCTGCAAAACTCATGTAAAGAGTGGGATCGGACACTGGATCACCATCATCAACACAAAACTTTGATTTAGAGTCAACCGGAGTGGACATGATCTTGCAGTTCACCATTTTAGCCATGTACACTACCTTCAATGTATACTTGCGCTGGCACAAAAACATAATATCTGCAGACCTAGTCACTAATATTCCAAAAAAATAGTTCATCATCCCTAAGTCAGTTATAGCAAATTTGGATTTTAGCAATGCAATGATCTTATTTTTCAGTGAAACAGAGGATGTAGTGAGCACAATGTCATCTACATATACCAATAAATTAGCAATGCTACTACCTCATTGAAAAATAAATAGAGAATTATAGCATTTACTGCATACGAACTCAATTTGCGTAATATAATGTGCAAAGAAATTATACTACGCTCGAGGGACGTATTTCAAACCATAAAGTGACTTACGAAAATGACAAACATACTGAGGGGCCGCTGTATGGACAAAACCAGGCGGCTAGTGCATATAAACAGTTTCTTTCAGTTTCCCATGTAGAAACACATTTTTTACATCAAGTTGATGAATTGGCCAATGCGTACCCATAGCAATACTCAGAACTGAGCGAATAGTATTCAGTTTAACAACCGGACTGAATGTCTCACCACAATCAATACCATCTTGCTGATTTGTGCCATTAGCCACAAGTCTCACCTTATATCTCTCTAAATCACCAATGTCTCTGTATTTGTGATGAAAAAGCCACATACATCGGATCACATTCACTCCTTCCGGTCTTGGAACCAAATCCCAAGTGTGCTATTTTGTTAAAGCATTAAATTCCTCACTCATGCCCACATTCCAATTGGGGTCTTATTTGGCTAATTTTGGGCTTTTGGGAATTGGGGAGATGATTTATGTGGATAGGTTAAAATGGACTTTGGATTTGAAAATCCGTGTTGTGCACATGTTTTCATACTGTGTGTGGGGATAGGGGTGGTTTGTGAAATATTATGGGGAGTCGAGCCAGGGGTAAGGGAGGCAGTGACGGCATCGGGTGGGGTCTGGATTTGGGCGACGGGTTCTGGAGGATGCCCGGTGGTGTCAGGTGACTAAGTACTGTTGTGAGGGGTCATAAATCTGGACAGATCATCCGGTGAGAGTGATGGGGTGTTGTTATGGGTCTGAGTACAGGGACGGTGAGTGGTGTCGAAAATAAGAACTGTTGCAGGGAGGGGTGAGTTTTTTAGAATGACGACGTTAGGTGGTGGAGACACAACAGTATTTGGTTGCAGGTGCCGGTGGCTGGGAGGAACTGTGGCGTGGTGCGATAAAGACGGTTCTAGTCGATTGCCGACCTCGGAGGTGGCAATCGATGGTGATCGAGGTAGGTCTGATCGACTGCCGTATGTCGGGTTGGTCAGCCAGAGTGTACGGAAGGCGGTGCCAGGGTGGAGGGTTGCATACGAAAGAAAGGGGGACTGGGCAGAGATGTCGGCGGCGGACTGTTATCCTTTCTCTCTCTGCCATGTAAAGAATGAATCTTGGGCCTAACTCAACCTCAAAAGCTAGCTTGTAGGGTAAGGATTTTCAAATTCCATATAAGGAGTCCATGTTCCCATTCTATTTTCGATGTGGAACTCTTAACATTCCCCCGCATGCCCATACATCATTAACTGGAGCGTGAACAATATAATTTGGGGGCCCAAATCGGTGAACAAATAAGTGAAATTGGTCTGGCTCTGATACCATGTGGTGGCAGTGTCGGATTTCTGTCTAGGTGAGGTGTCGGATTTCTGTCTAGGTGGGGTGTCGGGTAACAATGTTTGGGTACTGATTACTGGGTGTGTCGGCGGGCATGGTGGGGTCGTCGATCTATGTGGATCGACGTCGAACAATGTTTCTGGTGATGGGACAGTTATCAGAGGTGGGTATGGGGTCTGTGATTTTCTGATGTAGATCGGGGTGTGGGTACGGTGCTGGGTGGGGTAGGTCGATATAGTGTCGAGGTTAGGTTGGCCGAGAGCACTGTTTGTATAGTATAATGGCTGGACAACTGTATATTAGCATATATCAGATGTATACCGGTGGTATACGGGCGGTTTGGTGCCGGAAAAGAAAGGGAATGTCGGCCAAATTTTAGGTTTTAGGTAGGGAAGGATGATTGGATCTTGATACCATGTAGAATTATATTAATCTCCCTTGGGGAGTCTTTCTCATTAATACAAATATATATAGTGTACAATATGTAATTCTAATATAATAAGGATCATAAATCTACCATACTTATACATCACTAAATATTACACAATATTTGGAGTATAATATATTATACATGTTAATACACCCTTCAGTCGGAGCAGGGGACACTGAAGCTCCAAAAGAAGGTTTCGAAGCCAACAGATCTCAGCAACGACATTTGCAACACCTCTATACTCTGATTCTGCATTGAACGGGATAAGGTGGCTTGCTTCTTGGCAGACCAGGAAATGAGGTTATCCCCTAAGAACACACAGTAGCCGGAGGTAGAGCGTCGTGTGTCCTGATAGCCTGCCCAATTAGCATTCATATATGATAACAATCTGGTCGGTGCTGAGTGGTATAAATGCAATCCATAATCAAGTGTGCCCTTAACGTACCGAATGATGCGCTTACGGGTAGTAAAAGGAGGCTCCCTGGTGGCATGCATGAATAATCACAACTGATGAACGACATAAACAATGTTAGGCCTGGTGAAAATAAGATACTGTAGTGCACCTACAAAACTCCTGTAAAGAGTGGGATCGGATACTGGATCACCATCACCAACACTAAGCTTTGATTTAGAGTCAACCGGAGTGGACATGATCTTGCAGTTCATCATTTTAGCCATATACACTATCTGCTATGTATAATTGCGCTGGCACAAAAATATAGTGTTTGAAGACCTAGTCAGTGATATTCCCAAAAAATAGCTCAACCTTCCCAAGTCAGTCATAGCAAATTTGGATTTAAGTAATGCAATGATCTCATTTTTCAATGAATCAGAGGCTGCAGTGATCATAATGTCATCCACATATAACAATAAATAAGCAATGCTACTACCTCGATGGTGGCAGTGGTATTTTGTATCGACGGGGATGCATGGATGGTGGTGGTTGTTCGATAGAGTTCGGTGAGTATGACGGGTGAGGGGTCAGACTCGTCTAGAAAGGTATAGTATGTGTTTTGAAAGTTTTGGATGTTTGCAAAAGGGAAGATTGCTTCATTGAACGTGACATGAAGAGACACAATAATTTTGCGGGAAGATACGTCATAACACAGATAACCCCTATGATTAAGCGGGAAACCTAAGAACACACAAGGAGTGGGCGGGGTGCAAGTTTATGCGGGGATGTGTAAGCAAGATTTGGGTAGCATAAGTACCCGAAAATACGTAGGTGCTCATAAGTTGGGATCCTACGGAATAGAATTTTGGTGGGTGTTCTATTTTGAAGGGTTTGGGTGGGCAAGATATTTAGAATATATTCGATCATTTTAACAGCATACACCCAAAAGGAAGGGGGGGGGGAGAGGCATGAAACAGGATAGTACGAACCATGTTATTGATAGTGCGAATGATTCGCTCGGCCTTGCCATTATGGGAGGAGGTGTGGGGATACGAGAATCAGAAAATTATGCCGTTAGTAGAGCAAAAATTGTGAAATGCTGAATTATTGAACTCACGACCGTTATCACATTGAAGCGATTTTATGTCTTTTTGAAAATATGTTTTTACATAGACATGAAATGCAAGAAACTTGGCAAACACTTCAGACTTGAATTTAAGCAGATAGACACAGAAAAAGTAAGAATATTCATCTAATAAGATGAGATAAAATTTATGATCAAGTGAGCTAGTAATGAGAGATATCCATAAATCTGCATGAACAAGGTCAAAGGTAGAATGCGTAACACTAGAAGAAAACTGAAACAGAAGGCGAACATGTTTCCCTGAAGGACAAGAAAGACACTGTTGGGCAAATTTTCCATTATGACAACGAATTAAATTATTGTTTCTAAGAAAATTAAAAACAGGGCTCTTGGGTGTCCAAGTCTATTGTGCCAGGTTGACGGAGAAATTGTTGTCAAAGAGATGGGAGGGTTGACAGTAGCAGCGGGCGTGGATATGAAAGGATAGAAATCACCCTCACTATTGCATCTCGTAAAGAGTTTTCCGGTACGGAGGTCCATTACGGAAAATCTAAACGGGTCAAAATTAATTGGTACAGAATTATTGGTGGCAAATTTCCTAATGGAGATTAGGTTTTTGATAATGTTAGGAGCATATAAGACGTTATTTGTCACGACCCAAACCGGAGGACCGCAACGGGCACCCGAATTCCACCCGCCGAGTACCACTACCCTTACAGTCAACACCTATTCATAATTAAACACGGGCTAAGCCGAAAAATATTATAGAAAATTTTAGTCAGAAATCTAATTTTTTATATATACATACCCATACCAAGGTCGACAAGGCCACACATGACAACTAACCACAAGACACTTGTTACAAGCCTTTAAGAGTAGCAACATCACAAGGACAGGACATGACCCCGCCATACCCATATACAGACGCAAAAATACTATACCACGACCAACTGCAACTCTGAAACAAATAGAGTGCGCCAACATCAGCTGAACCAACAACCTATTAGCGTGAACCGTCACCTTCTTTAATTGAACCCGCGGGCATGAAACGCAACGTCCCCCGACAAAAGGGACATCAGTATGACTGATGTACTGAATATGTCAGGCATGAATAATAGTATAACAACAACTGAAACAGAAATAACTGACCAGCAGTAAATGCCTCTGAGGGCCCTAATACATATGCCTAAATATTATGCACAATGCAGTTTCCATATACATCAGCCTCATCGGGCATTTTTCCTTACCATAACAGCCTCTGTGGGCATCATACCATATAATGGTTAATGAATGTATGCATAATGCAAATGCGGTATACTAATGTCCACACTGGAATCCTTCCATAACCGCCTCTGTGGGCATCAGGTTATATCGGCCACACATGGGCATCACATCATCACATCATATTGGCCTCTTCGGGCTCTTTCGTGATAGTCTGTACCAGCTGCAGGTGGTGTGCGTATATAACGCCTTTCCCTTTTCCCATTCCCCGTACATATATATAATATTTACCATATAGTAGTGTGCATAACACAAGTGGTCCAGGGTAACATATGAATGCAATGCAAATAAAAATGCATGAATGATAACACAATATTCCAATCTCAACGGATGACATAATATCTTTATACCTTCGGCTAACATTGGAGAATCAACATCTTTTCCGTATGCCTCAGTAAGGACTTAGAAACATATTTAGACATGCTTTTAGCATAGGAATCAATAACACGAATATTCTTAACTACTAGGAGTAGAATAAATTATGGAGTAATATCACGGTTATATTTTGTTACATGGAACATGCCAAAAGAAAGAAATAATTCGCCTTAACATACCTCAAATCCGCCCTTGAATGACTTTCAACAGTCAATCCGATCAACATCTAAACTCGGTATTTCCAAGCTATCGGTAGTCCCTCGAGCTTCACACAACCTCAAAAAAATACTAATCTTTTTTCTCAGCTTAAAGGTCCGATGTCAAACTTTTAATATTCAACTACCCTTACTAATTTACAATGCTCACAAAGAGCTAAGAGAGTGAAAAAACTTGGGATAAATAGATCTCATATGTACGAAGTTATGTAAAAAAAAGAATTCAGATTTTTATGAACCTCAACTCTCACTTTACATATATGTAATATAGGTAGAAGAATCGCTTGGTGTTTATCAAAAATAAAGTCTGCCACTTAGTTTATTAGTAAAGATACTTGATACTTATTTTAATATAAAAATATAAGATAATGAGGTAAATCTCAGTAGTCCGTGATGTGGGATAATCCACTACACTACTATTTTAATACTTTCTCCAAGTAGATAAATTTGCAAAAAATGTAATAGTCATGCCATGAGGTTCAACTTGCTGACACTTGTACACGATCACATGGACATGTCTCTCTAAAGTTATCCAATAATTTTTACTTAATTAATCAAGTGACCTACCTCCGTATAATTTATAAATCACACACATAATTAATTCTGTGATCCCAGTTCACTTAAATTTTATTAACTTATAAGACCATCATATACTCAATGTCATAATTTTTGTAATATGACACTAGTCCATAGCCTCTTCATGCACATACCAAATTTATTTCCGATCCCCGTCGTCATACTTATTACGTCCAAAATTATTTCGGGGTTTAATCCTTTTATATACTAATCTCTTTATTAGCATACGTAAATATAACATAAATCTTCCAATGCTCGGGTTTATTTCCTTCATTTAGGTGCTCAAATTATTGTCCAAAATTCCGGGATGTTACATTATTCATGGAGAAGTGGGGATGCAGTGGTGGGGTTAGTGTGTGGCCAAACCCTTGAATTGGAATGCGATGACTACTTCCAACCATAATAGATCGTGGAGTATTTAAACATCATAGTTGAGGAAGATTATCAGAATTGTTGGTGAGGTGATACATGGTGCCCGTATCCATATACCATGCATTATCGGGTTGCCGAGGAGTCAATGTGATGAAAGTCGGGCCTAAATTGAATTGGGAGAGGCCTGGAGCGAACTACTGGGCTCCATGAAATAGAGCCGGATTACTTTGGTCCATTAACTGACTTGGGGCGGACTAGTAGGCCACTTGTAATTGAGCCCAAAATTGGTTGCTTTCCATGAGGGCTTCCGGATGAGGGAAAAAGAAAAAAATAATGTGACAACATTTTGTTCTCGGGAAGGAAAAACAAAACGCAGATTACAAAACATTATTTTGATTTCGAAAAAAGGACAACATTTGATAGTTCTCGAGTAAGGAGAAAAGAAAGGCAAAAAGTTTTGTGCTTTTAATTGTTTCTTGGTTGCAGGAAAACGTGGAAAAGCAAAAAGATAGACAGAGTTGCAGACAAAATTGCAGACAATGTTGCAGATAATGGTTGGTGCTTTTGAGAGATTCTCGGTTGAACGAAGACGTGAAAATACTCAAAAATAGATAACAAGCTGTAGAGAACAAGAAAGAGGAAAAAACAAAAACTGACAACTCGTGGTGCTTGTCAGTATTCTCGGAAAGGGAACGACTTAAGGTTTTGTCAGTACCGGACTGATGGGCTTCAGGTATTTGGGCCTGATTTAGGTGGCCCGTCGGCTTTGCTGGAGCGACCTAGTTGGGGACCAGTAATTGGGTCGTGGTAAGAGATGGGCCATATCTACTAGAGAGTTGTCTCTGGCTGCTGGGCTCCTGCTGAGGGCCCAGGTCGTGTCCAGCTAGCCAGGGCAATGGCTATTTGGTGCTGCCATACGGACTGTCGGAGGTTGGGTAAGAGAAAAAAATTATGGGGGGTTCGGGACGTATACGAGGTGTATAACGGCGTATGTAGTTTGTATACATGTAGTTTCGGCCATAAACTAGGTGTATATCGGCTTAGGGAGTCCGTATACGAGTAGTATATATTGGCTGGAGATGTATATCAACCGTATACATGTGTATATCAACGTATATGGGCTGTATACGAGGGAGGGGTATAAGGCATGCGGAAGAGCCAAGGAGGGAAATAAGGCGGTATATCAGTGATATATCGGGTGTATGTAGGGCTGTTTGTAGAGTTTAAGAGTTGGACATCTGTATATCAGCGTATATATACTGGCGGTTTGGGACAGGAAAAAAAAGGAATGACGACCAAATTTTAGGTTTTAGGTCGGGAAGGATTATTGGCTCTTGATACCATGTAGAATTATATTAATCTCTATTTGTTACATTAGATTAAATTTCGGTTTATAAGAGAATAAAAAACGTGAAAATCTGGATGACCAAGTCTACTATGCCACGTTGAGGGAGATATGGTTGTTAAAATGGTAGGAGGAGTGACACTAGAAGCGGACGTGGATATGAAAGGATATAAGTCCCTCTCACTATTACATATCGTAAGGAGTTTTTCGGTACAGATGTCCATTACAGAAATTCAAATGGGTCAAAATTAATTGAGACGGATTATCGATGGAAACTTTTCTAACAGAGATTAGGTTTTTGATGATGTTAGGAGCATATAAGACGTTATTCATTGGAAAATGGGGATGCGGTGGTGGGGTTAATGTGTGTCCAAACTCTTGAATTGGAATGCGATGACCATTTTTGACCATAATATATTGTGGAGTATTTAAATTCCACAGTTGAGGAAGATTACTAGAATTATTTGTGAGGTTTGACGTGACGCCCGTATCCATATACCACACATTATCGAGTTGCCGAGGAGTCAAAGTGCCGAAAGCCTGGCCCAAAATAGAGTGGGGATGGCCAGTACCGGACGGATGGGCTCCAGGTATTTGGGCCTAATTTAGGTGGCCCGTCGGCTGTTGGGGTGGCTTGGTTGGGGACCAGCAATTGGGTCGCTAATAAAGTGCCTGAAATTGGGCTGGTTGGTTTCCAACGACTGGGCCGCGACAGGAGATGGGCCGCAGCTGCTGGAGAGTTGTCCCTGGCTGCTGGGCTCTTGCTGAGGGCCTAGGTCGTGTCCAGCCAGCCAGGGCAGTGGCTGTTTGGTGTTGCCATAGGGATTGAATAATATCAAAGGGAATCTCTATCATAGTTGCTCCTCTTGTCAGTTAGGGAAACACGTTAGACTACCATTTATGACCTTTATGAGTACTACTCTCTCCATGTGATATTATTCACGCTGATTTATGGACTTCTCCCATAACTAGTAAATTAGGCCACAAATATTATTTGGTATTTTTGGATGATAACTCTCACTTTCTTTGGGTCTATCCTCTCAAACTCAAATCTCAAGTGTTCTTCAAATTTGTTGAGTTTCGTACGCTGGTTAAAACGTAATTTGAAAAAAGACATAAAATCGTTTCAATGTGATAATGGTCGTAAGTTCAATAATTCCCTATTTCATAAATTTTGTGCGGCTAATGGCATGATCTTTCGTTTCTCGTGCCCTCATACCTCATCTCAAAAGGGAAAAGACGAAAGAATTTTCCGAACCATTAATAATATGATTCGTACCCTCATTTTTCATGAGTCTCTCCCCCTTATTTTTTGGGTATATGCACTAAAAATGGTAGAACACATTCGCAATATTTTACCTACCCGTGCGATTCAAAATAGGACACCCACCGAAATTCTCTATCGTCAGATCCCTATCTATGACCATCTTAGAATTTTCGGTTGTCTGTGTTACCCTAATCTGACATCCACAGCCTCCCACAAATTGGCACCCAGATCTAATATGTGCGCCTTCCTAGGTTTCCCATCGAACCATATGTGGTACATGTGCTATGAACTATCTACCGACAAAATTATAATCTCACGCCACATCACTTTTGTTGAGTATGTTTTTCCGTTTGACAACATTCAAAAATTCCGAGTCACTGATTAGAAATTTCTTGATGATCCGGACACATCACCGCTTGTCCACCAAGCTCTCCAACATGCTACCACTATTCCGGCAGCAGTCAACACTCTGTCCCCACCACCTTCCGTCACTTCCATTATCGGCGGCTAGTCCTCTGCCACCACTACCACTACCCAGTCACTGTCACTGCTTCTCGCTGCTGCCACCACCGGCAGCCCACCTGAACCGTCATTGTCACCACTGATTGCCCCCCACCATCGGCAATCGGCCAGATGTCCCTCCTTCCAATATGGATATCCACTCTTCCACCCATATGCATCTCCCGCTACTGCACCAGTGCTGTCACCAACTACCGCCGATAGTACTCTCAGCCAACCTGACCCCGACACTATACCGGCCTACCTCACCCAGCACCGTACCCACACCTCGATCCACATAAAAAAATAATAGACCCCACACCCACATCCGATAACCATCCAGTCACCAGTCTTATCACCAGAACTACTGATCGACTTCGGTCCACTCAGATCGACGACCCTACTATACCCGCCAACACACCCAGTAATCAGTACCCAAACACTGTTACCCAATACCCCACCCAGACAAAAACCCACCACCGCTACCACATGTAACCAAAACCCAACACCACAACAACACATACATACTGAGGGGCTGCCGGATGGACAAAACCGGGTGGCTGATGCAGGTAGACAGTTTCATTCAAATCCCCATGTAGAAATACATTCTTAACATCAAGCTGATGAATCTATATCAATACTCAGAACTGTGCGAATGGTAGCCGGTTTGACAACCGGACTGAACGTCTCACCACAATTAATACCCTCCTACTGATTAGTGCCATTAGCCACAAACCTCACCTTATATCTTTCAAGATCACCACTGTCTCTATATTTATGATGAAAAAGCCACATGCAACGGATCACATTCACCCCCTCTGGTCTAGGAACCAAATCCCAAGTGTGTTATTTACTTAAAGCATTAAATTCCTCATGCATGACCACATTCCAATTAGGTCTAGTTTGGCTAATTTTAGGCTTTTGAGAATTGGAGATATGGTTTGTGCGGATAGATTAAACTGGGCTTTGGGTTTAAAAATTCCAGGTTGGGCACGGGTTACCATATGATGTGTGGGGATACTGTGAGATGGTGTCGAGGCAGGTGTTTCAGTAGTAGGAGCTTTGGCTGGTGGGTGTTGGGTGTGGTCAACAGAACATGGGGTAGTCGAGAGAGTGTCGGGTGTTTGGATCTGGGTATTTTGGGTCGGGGAGTTGGTGTGACCGGCAGAGTTGGGGTGATGGGTCGACGGAGATGGTGATGGGGAATAGTGGGGGTCGATAGGGTTCTGGGTGCAAGTATTGTTTAGTGGTTGGGTTGCCAATACGGTGGTAGTGTCGGTGATGGGGACACAGGATTGGTTGGAACCGCGACATATGGTGATAGTGACACTGAGATATTGGTGATGGTGGCTGGTGAGTGGTCGGGGTGACGACCGATCATGATAGTGGGACGATGGGCCGACTGCTGATGATGAAGGTGGCAGTCGGCGATTGCAGGGATGTGTACGGAGATGGCAGAGGAGATATAAATACGCTGTAAGAACTGGCAGCGGTAGGTGGCAGAGACGGTGGCCGAAAATAGTGTTGGTGGTGGTAGTGGTATTTTGCAGAGACGGTGATGCAATGATGATGATGGATGTTCGATAAAGTTTGGTGAGTATGACGGTGAGGTGTCAGACTCTCGTCTAGAAATGTATAGTCCGTGTTTCGAAACTTTTGGATGTTTGCAAAAGGGAAGATTGCTTCATTGAACGTGACATGATGAGACACAATAATTTTGCGGGAAGACACACCATAGCACAGATAACCCTTATGATTAGGCTGAAAATCTAAGAACACACAAGGATTGGTGCGGGATGCAAGTTTATGTGGGGATGTAGAAGTAAGATTCGGGTAGCATAGGCAGCCAAAAATCCGCAGGTGCTCATAAGTTGGGACCCTATGGAATAGAATTTCGGTGGGTGTTCTATTTTGAAGTGTTTGGGTGGGCAAGATATTTAGAATATATTTGGTCATTTTAACAACATAGACCCAAAAAGAGGGGGGATAGAGGCATGAAACAGGATCGTACGAACCATATTATTGATAGTGCGAATAATTCGCTCGATCATGTCATTCTGGGAGGAGGTGTGGGGACACGAGAATCGGAAAACCATGTCGTTAGTAGAGCAAAAATTATGAAACGCCGAATTGTTGAACTCACGACCGTTATCATACTGAAGCGATTTTATGTCTTTTGCGAATTATGTTTTGATAGAGACACGGAATGCAAGAAACTTGGTAGACACTCTAGACTTGAATTTAAGCGGATAGATCCAAACAAAGTGAGAATAGTTATATAATAAGACAACATAAAATTTATGGCCCAGTGAGCTAGTAATGGGAGATGTCCATAAATCCGCATGAACAATGTCAAAGGTTCATGTCAAAGGGAGAATACGTAACACTTAAAGAAGATTGAAACGGAAGGCGAACGTGTTTGCCTAAAGGACAAGAAAGACATTGTTGGGCAAATTTGTCATTGTTACAATGAATTATATTATTGTTCATAAGAAAACTAAAAGCAGGGTCTCCTGGGTGTCCAAGTCTATTGTGCTAGATTGACGGAGAAATTATTGCTAAAGCGATGAGAGGAGTGACATGAGCTGTTAGAGATGTGAGTGGGTTGACACTAACAGCAGGCGTGGATAGAGACCACCCTCATTATTGCATCTCATAAGGAGTTTCTCGGTACGGAGGTCCATTACGGAAAAATCCAAATGAGTCAAAGTTAATTGAGACAGAATTATCGGTGGTAAATTTTCTAACGGATATTAAATTTTTGATAATGTTAGGAGCATATAAGACGTTATTTAGGGAGAAATGGGGATGTGGTGGTGGGGTTAATGTGTGACCAAACCCTTGAATTGGAATGCAATGACCACTGTCGCGCCCGTTTTTTTACCGCAGGCTTCGCGACGCGACTGGCGTCGATTCCCGCTGGATTGATAAAAAAATAAATGCTTTGTTGAGGAGTCGCCACCTAATTATTCTAAGGTGAATTAGGGCACCTAAATGTTAACTAAATGCTGCAAAATAACTCCGATTTTATGGTCTGTGAAACTAATGAGATTTTAGGTAATGGTTCTTTATTATCCTAAAGGGAAGGGATTAGGCATCCTTTAAGATCTGCTAACTTGCGGTTATCCGGTCAAACTCAAGTTAATTATTGTGCTAAGAAAAATGCATGTTTAAAAATATATAAAGTTAAAAAGATGTTTGCAAATAAAAAAGATGCATTTGATAATGTAGAGATTTTACCATTTATTCATTTGAAGGTCTCGCAAAGATGATTGCGGTTTTGAGAAATAAATTCCGACATAAAATCCGGAAAGAGTATGCATGACATTTTATACAACTATATGTAAAATTGATTTTTTTAGAGATAAAAAACATGCATTTGTGGCATTATTTATAAAAATACATGTAAAGTGATTTTGAATAAAAACATGCATTTTTTACAATTGATAGAAAAGCAATTTATTTATAATGTCAAAGAAGTAATTTTTTTTTTGGAAATCATTTTGAGTTGCAAATCGGAAAAGACAAACTTATTTGTAAGATTAATAAAGAGAAAAAACGATGACCAAAGTTGTTTTGAAAATTTTGAATATGCATGACGAGCCTAAAAATAGATAACTAGCGGAGGATTTCTAAGTTTGAATTAACCGAGCCTACAAGTAAATAAGCTAGCCACGAGTTTACAGTTTTAGACTACCCTATTAATTAATTCTAAGTCTACCTATTCTAAACATTTCAAATAATTACATAAGTACAATAAATAATATTACAATACCGAATAAAATAAAGCTGAATTAAAGAAAGTAAGAACAACAACAAAATAGATAATCTCCGAGGGGTATTTTGTCTTCTTTAACTGTGTTCCTTGCAAGTTGTAAAGAATAAACGGTTAGAAACAGTTGAATATAAATAACTTCGGATCCGTATCCAAAACAGTAAATGTTTTGATTACGGAGGCTCAGACTTAAATTTTCAAAAGATCATTCCAATCATGTCGTGGCTGCGAACATATGACTCGTTGGTCATTTTCATTTCTTCGCCTACTAAACATGTTGGTCTCTCGGATAAAAGAAAAAAAAAGATTTAAATTTCATCCTAGCCCGGAAGTTTTATTCCCGTCTTTCCAACTGTGGAGGCCTCAAGATCAACAGATATTTCATCGGCCAGTGTAGTATCATGTTCAAATCAACAAAATTATACCAAAGCAGCAAGCCGAAATTGAGAGACAATTTCCGAAGGGACACAACCTCAAATTCAATTTCATTGGCCTAAGTGTAGTATTTGTTCAAATCAGTAAATTATACCAAAACAGCAAACTGAAACAGAAGAGCATTTTCTGAAGGGGCGCGACCTCAAATTCAATTTTATTGGCCTAAGTGAAGTATTTGTTCAAATCAGTAAAACAGTAAGATATCCGTGTAAGGATGTTTAAATGCCAAAAATAGCAAGCTGAAATCGAGAGGCAATTTTCGAAAGGGCGCGACCTCAAATTCAATTTCATTGGCCTAAATGTAGTGTTTGTTTGAATCAGTAAAACAATAAGATATCCGTGTACGGATGTTTAAATGCCAAAAATAGTAAATTGAAACCGAGAGGCAATTTCCGTAGGGGTACGACCTCAAATTCAATTTCATTGGCTTAAGTGTAGTATTTATTCAAATCAGTAAAATAACAACATAGTCGCATAACGGATGTTCAAGTGCCAAAATAAATCAACAGTAAACAATTAAAAATGTCCGATCCGAGTTCTGAAATTTTCAAAGCGAAATAGAAATTGAAATGCTCCTGAAAAATTCGACCCGAGTCCTGAAATTTGAGCCGATCCGGATTTCGACAAAAACAGTAGAGAAAATTAGGTAATCAACCTAGTTCTGAAAAACAGACCCGAATTTCGGGTCGACCCATCCCGAGAAATGCAATCCGAAGCAGTGATCGGAATTGGAATCAATTTTTGTATTTTCAGATAACCAACAACAAGATATTAAACACAAAATCTGGAAAAAACTTTACTTGAACGGGATGGACCCGACCCGGATCGATGACCAGACTCGGATCAGGGGGGGCTCGACCCAAATAAAAAATTTTACCAAATTCAGATAACCAACATGATATAAAACACATAAATCTAGTTCTTACCCCCAAACTGGGTCGACCCGCCCCGGACAGTGACCCAAATCGATGACCCGAAAATAATGAAGTATCTAAAACCAAAGTTCAAGAATGAAACTCACCTATTTTTCTTCCGATTTTGGACTTATTTCTTGAATAACAAGGAAGGCGAATCCTAAAAAGCAAGAACACAACATATATTTTTTCTTTTTTTCTGTCTTGGTCCCCCATTTTTCTTGAAGAACAAAAAGGGGGTTTTATAGGTGGAATCGGACCTCAAATCAACCTCCTCCATGAAGAACAAAAAATGGGGGTTTTATAGGTGGATTCCCCCTAAAACTGAGCTTGAATTCAAAATAAAGGGGCCCAAAAGCAACGATTTTGGAACGAATTTTTTGGGGGTATGGGTCGCGGGTTTTGGGGGGATAGGGTATGGGGGTTGACGGGTTGGTGGTGTCAGGGGTAGAGGGGGTTGGTGGTGTCAGCGTAACAGGGGGGGTTGGTGGTAGTGTCAGGGGTCGAGTGACCGGCGAAGTGTGGGGTCGGGATTCGCATTTCTTCAAAGCATTTTTAATATTAAACCTTTTTTTATTTTAAACCCATAACCCATTTTATTTCCCAATCCAAAATAATTTCTACCCAAAATAAATACCCATTTTAAAAGAGGCAGCCCATTTGGCCACCCCATTTTCGGACCCCAACCCGCAAGCCCAACCCATCGGCCCCAAACCCAACACCCCTTAAAACCCAACCCCTAATCCCCTAACCTAACTAACCCTAAACCCAAACAAACCTCCTTCACAAAACACACCCCAAGTCGCCGCACCTCACCATTATTATTTAAAAATAAGATATAACGATGTGATAATAATAAAACATAATATTTGCGAAATGCTTGATAAAAAATAGAAAAGCGATGCCATTTTGCGGAGAATAAAATAACATATAATATTATGATGAAAGTATGATTATGATATTAAAAATACAAATGACAGTAAAAAATGCAAATAATAATAATAATAATAATAAATAAATAATGATATTAATAATATATATATATATATGCCTATATATGTTAAAATCGTTTAAGGTGTCAAAAATATTTAAAATTACAAATAAAATAAGAAACGATTGGACAAAAATGGGTGTCAACAACCACTACCAACCATAATAGATTGTGGAGTATTTAAACTTC
Organism: Anisodus acutangulus; assembly: GCA_029783415.1. NCBI lineage: Eukaryota > Viridiplantae > Streptophyta > Magnoliopsida > Solanales > Solanaceae > Anisodus > Anisodus acutangulus. Next base: position 46,389,453 of record CM056491.1, on the reverse strand, counting down.
GCAGTTGAGGAATATTACCAGAATTGTTGGTGAGGTGAGACGTGATGCATGTATCCATATACCACGCATTATCGGGCTGCCGAGGAGTCAATATGACGAAAGTCGGGCCCAAATTGGATTGGAAGAGGCCTGGAGTGGACTGCTGGGCTCCAGAAAATATGGCCGGATTACTGTGGCCCATCGACTGGCCTAGGGCGGACTGGTAGGCTGCCTGTAATGGGGCCCAAAATAAATTTCCAGAACATGGGCTGTTAGGCTGCCAGAGGTTGGGCCGCGGCTGTTGACTGCATGTCCCTGAATACTAGGCAGTACTTAATATGGTAAATATTTTAGGAGGCCTCCTATTTGATCCAACCCATTTAACTTGTACCCGCTTTTTTCAAAAAGTTTAATTGTTATCCTAAGTACATGTAACTTCAGACAAACAATTGCTTCTCTACTTTTCACCTCCTCCTCCTCTTCCTCCTTCTTTGGGTTGTACAATAATATTTTTAAATTTATAGCAATTGAAGTATAGTGCTTTGAAAAAGTGGGTCTTGAATGCTAAATATAAAAAGCAAGTTCTAAATTAAATGGATTTTATTGAAAAAGCTTGAAAATATTGACAAATCATTATTGTTGAAAAATGAATTTGTTAGATTTGTTGTTGTTTCAACATATTGATGATTGAAGTTTGTTCATTATGATATTTGTAACTTATGTTTTAAATTTTAGCTCATTTGGAGTATATCTAGATGTTGAATTATTGAAGTTAGAAGAACAAGTTTCTGTTTCTTGGCAAACAAAAAACATCTCCAGTATTTCAGACGCACATATTTTAAGTGCATGCATATAATTGACTGCACTTCAGTCATGTCCCTTGTAAGTGCAATACACCATTATTGTAAAATAGATGTATTAATTTTGTTCTTGTTTTGACAAATTAATAGTTGCCGTTTGTTCTTTATGATATTTGAAAATTATATTTCAAATTTGAGCTCATTTAGAGTTGATTTGAGCATTGAATTGTGTGCTAGATTTTTAAAATTCGAAGAAATTTTCTGTCTGGCAAAGAAAAAATTCACTTCATACACACACATCTAAAGTGCATGCAAAACATTAACTACACTTCAGTCACACGCATCTCAAGTGCAAAAATAACTGCACTTAAGACACAAATGAATGAAGTGCAGCCAATTTTTTGCATACACTTAAGTCGTGTGCGTTTGAAGTACATGCAAAATTTTATAAACTTGGGATACAACTTATACAGTGGTCCCAAAATTGGAATAGTGCACTTCTCCCCTTGCTATGCCTGGTTGTCATGCAGCGTCAAATTATCTTGTTTTTTTGGTTTAAATCTTTTAAATTTGAATGGGCCATAACTTTGGGCGTTTTTATCAATTGGATTACATATGCAGTGGGAGTCCAGCCAGCTAAAACTCAAGTCGTAGCTTGCAGGTAAAATGATTGATGCATTATTAGTTTAAATCTTGAATCTTCAAGCAACCTCAATTTTTTCATAATTGTTGCAATATTAGTTTACATCAAGAAATTTTTTCAAGCAACCTCAAGTTTTTCATACAAAAGACTGTTTTGAGATGTTTGTCTAATTCCAATTATTTAGTCAGCAAAATCTTCCCAACTCTAATTCTTGGACATGACCAATACTTAGTGTAGCAATGTTGGGCCTAGTACTCCAATTATTATCTAATATCTAACTCAATCATCAATGTCATCCAGTTGGTATTTTGAAACCCCATTCATAACGAACGTTTATGTCATTTTCAGGCTACTTCTCAAATTCCTTTTGGACTTAATCAAGAATTATTGCCCGGAAATCACTACACTTGCACATGTATATACATGTTCACTTGTACTCCTAAGAATCGGAGTGCTTTGTACCCACATAATTATAATCCACAAAAATAGGGAAATATACATAAGTCTACAAAGTTCAAGCACCTTTGTTCCTATTTCTTTTCAATGACCTCACCTTAAATAATTAATTAAGATTAAGCAGCGCTAGAGTATGGCAGAATAGTTTTATGGGATTTTTACACTACACAACAATCTAACAAAATTTGCAATAAAAAATAATCTAATATATTTTATACTAATTTTAGCCAGTATAAGATACACTAATTATATGCTTGTTATATACCGTATATATACATTGATGACGGCTATAATTTATAACAGCTAGGTGGGAAAATCTTTTTTTGGTCGATTAGCTAAAAATGTTAATTTTAATTTATATGTACTCTGTAGTCTTTTTTTTTTTTTAAATGTCACTTTTTATATTTAGTAACTTTTTACTTAATTCGGACATTCCACATGACATGTTTAAGATCACTAGATTCAACGTGTATTTTGATACATTATACACATCTTTAATTTAAGATCATAAGATTCAATGTAAGATAGAATAATTTTCCTTAGGGATTCCTTTCATTATTCACAATATATATAGCTGTACAAAGGTTGATTCCTAATATGGTACGAATCATAACTTACCTTACAAAGGTTGATTCCTAATACAATTAGAATCCTAAGTTACCTTAAATATACATCTATCATAATTACAAAATATACGGCGAATATTCGAAGAATATTCGCTAATACTCCCCCTCAGACGGAGCGGGAGGAGGCTGAACGCTAAGGTTGGATCGGAAGTCGGTGAAGAGCTGTCGCGGTAGTCCCTTTGTGAAGATGTCGGCATACTGATAAGAGGAAGACACGTGTAATATTTTGACCTGACCACGGGCAACCTTCTCTCGCACAAAGTGGATATTCATCTCAATATGCTTAGTCCGCTGATGTTGGACCGGATTATGATACATATATATGGCAGATATGTTGTCACAATAGACTATAGACGCCTTGCGGAGTAGACATTGGAGCTCCAAAAAAAGATTTCAAAGCCAACAGATCTCAACAACTACATTAGCAACACCGCGATATTTTGCTTCAGCACTCGAACGGGATAGTGTGGCCTGCCTCTTGGCGGACCATGAGATAAGATTATCCCCAAGAAATACACAGTACCCTGAGATGGAGCGACGTGTGTCGGGGCATCCTGCCCAATCTGCATCCGTGTAGGCAAGTAGCTTGGTTGGGGGCATAGGGGTATAGGTGTAATCCAAAGTCTAGTGTGTCCTTAACGTATCTGATAATACGTTTGAGGGCGACGAAATGAGACTCTCGGGGGTCGTGCATGAACATACACACATGCTGAACGGCATATGCAATATCAGGCCTAGTGAATGTAAGATACTGAAGAGCACCTGCTAGACTCCGATATAAAATGGGTGCACCGTCATTGGCACTAAGCTTAGATTTTGAGTCCACTGGAGTTGGCATAATTTTATAATTGCACCGTCATTGGCACTAAGCTTAGATTTTGAGTCCACTGGAGTTGACATAATTTTACAATTTGCCATCTTGGCCCTGTACACTATCTCTTCTGCATACTTACGCTGACACATGAACATAGTGGTTGCAGATCTGGTTACCGATATACCCAAAAAATAACTTAGCTTGCCCAAGTCAGTCATAGCAAATTCAGTTTTGAGTAGAACAATGATTTCATTCTTCAAACCGTCAGATGACGCAGTAAGAATAATGTCATCGACATATAATAGCAAATATACAGTGCTGCTACCTCGGTTAAAAGTGAAGAGAGAGTTATCATACCTGCTACATACAAAACCAATCTACAGAAGATACCTGGTAAAACGATCATACCAAGCGCGGGGTGCCTGTTTCAATCCATACAATGACTTCCTGAGACGACATACAAACTGCGGAACTGCCGGATAAACAAAGCCAGGAGGCTGATGCATGTACACAGTCTCTTTTAAATCCCCATGAAGGAATACATTCTTGACATCAAGCTGATGAATCGGCCAATGCATGCCCATAGCAATACTGAGAATAGTCCGAATAGTGGCCGATTTAACAACCGAACTGAATGTCTCACCATAATCAATACCCTCCTGTTGATTAGTGCCATTGGCAACTAGTCTTGCCTTATACCTCTCTAAGTCACCACTGTCTCTGAACTTGTGCTGAAATAGCCACATACACCGGATAACATTCACACCTTCTGGTCTAGAAGTGTTCTGCTTGGTTAAAACGTTAAATTCCTCGCACATGACCGTATTCCAATTTGGGTCCAGTTTTGCTAGTTTTGGATTTTTTGGAATATGTGATAAGGTTTATGTGGAGAGATTGAAGTGAACCTTGGGTTTGAAGATCCCGTATTGTGCACGAGTCTCCATGCGATGAGAAGGTAGTGGTGGTGGGTCGGGGCTGTGAGGTTGCTGGTCCACTGGTTCTGGACCAGTGGGCAACAATTCACTGGTTTCTAGACTGTGGGACTGGGAGGCTGCGAGACTAGCTGCTGTGGGTGCAGGAGATACTGCAGGGGGTGTAGTAGACTGATAGCAGAGAACTGGAAGTGGTGGGGACAGGGCAGTGTCCACTGCCGAAAAGATGGCAGCGGTATTGTCCTTTGCCGGAGACACGTCGACTGGAGTAGAGGAGACATAGGAGACTCATCGAGAAATGTGTAATCCGTTGTTTGGAATTTTTGAAGGTTTGAGAAAGGAAAGGTTGTCTCGTTAAAGGTGACATGACGGGAGACGATGATTTTTCGAGTGACAATGTCATAACACAAGTAGCCCCGATGATTAGGAGATAGACCAAGGAAGACACATGGCAGAGTGCGAGGGGCAAGTTTGTAAGGTGCAGTGGTGGCTATGTTGGGGTAGCATAAGCATCCAAAATACGTAGGTGATCATATGATGGTAGCCTACGGTATAAGATTTCGGTAGGGGTCTTGTTTTGGAGTGTGCTAATTGGTAAAATATAAGAAGGGATTCTACCATTTTGACAGCATAGACCCAAAAAGGCGGTGGTAGGCAGACATGAAACAGAAGTGTGCGGACCATGTTATTGATGGTACGTATAATTCTTTCAGCCTTTCTGTTTTGGGAAAGAGTATAGGGACAAGAAAAATGGAAAACCATGCCGTATAGAACAGAAATTGTGAAATGCCGAGTTATTAAATTCACATCCATTATCACATTGGAATGATTTGATAGATTTTTCAAATTGTGTTTTAATGAATTTTTGAAACTAGCGAGTTATGCAAAAACTTTAGATTTGAATTTCAGTGGATAAATCCAGACAAAATGTGAAAAATCATCCAAGAATACTAGATAGAATTTATGACCCAAAGAGCTAACAATCGGAGATGTCCACAAATCAACATGAACAATATCAAAGGGAGAAAAAGTAACACTGTTTGATGACATAAATGGAAGATGAGTATGTTTGCCTAGTGGATAAGAAAAACAGTGTTGGGCAATTTTTCCATTGAATACGCTTAGAAGTCCTAAGAAAAGTAAAACTGGGTCTCCGGGGTGTCCGAGTCTGTTGTGCCAAGTGGAGGGAGAGATCGCCGCAAGGGATAGAGGTGCTTGCGGTCTGACAGTGGAAGATTGAGTGAATGGATAGAGGTCTCCCACACTATTGCAGTGTGTAAGAATTTTCCCCGTATTGAGTTCCTTCACAGAAAAACCAAAAGAGTCAAATTCGACAGACACAGAATTATTGCTAGTGAATTTTCTAACATATATTAAGTTTTTAATAATGTTAGGCGTGTATAGGACGTGGTTTAGGGAGAAATGCGGGTGTGGATGTTTGGTGTGTGTGTTACCATAACTTTCAATTGGAATGCGATGACCATTGCCGACAGTAATAAATTGAGGACATTTTAACCGACGTAGTTGAGATAGGTTACCTGACGACCAAGTGAGGTGAGATGTGGCTCCGGTGTCCATGTACCAATTGTCGTCCGGCTGTTGAAGGTTCACGGTGGTGTAGGCCTGGCTCAAATCAGTCGGGGCCGGTGATGGGAGCCTTCTTCTTTGGAATACAACCAGTGGGCATGCTTTGCTATTGGTGGGCCTTCTGGTAGCCGGGCAGGCCCAAGATGCCAGTCGACCAAGGCTGCTGGAACTGGGCCTCTGCAGTCGGGTACGGGCTTGCAGGTGAGGCCCAGGTCTGCTGGTTGGGCCACCAGGCTTCGGCCAGCTGAAAGTCGCGAGTGCGGGGCCGGTTCTTTGTCGATCCACTGGTTGCATTGGCCCTTGCCGCGGCCCTTGCCTTTGTTGTTGCGACCTTTGCCACCACGACCTCCGCCGCTCTGCTGCTGGACATGCGGTGGTGGCGGGGTAGTGTTGGTTGCCTGTGGTGCCATCCCGTCAACGACTAACGCCTTTTGATTATGTTCCTCTTGTTTGGCACGTCGGATTTCTTCCAACAATAATTGTGACCGTGCCTTGGTGAAACTTGGTAGTGAGTCGGCTTGTTGAATCATTGTTGCAAGTGTATCGTATTCACCTTTCGGTAAACCCGCAACTAATTAGAGTACCATCTTGGTTTCAAAAATAGAATTCCCGACGTTGGATAGTTGGTCGACTATGAGTTTCAATTTACAATATTCGGACATATTGTTGAAATTCTCGAGACACGTATTGTTAAATTGCTCCTCCAAATACACTGCCTGAGTATTTTTATTGTCCTGAAAGATTTCTTCCAACCGCACCCAAAGGTCACGTGCCGTAGCACCTGTTTTTATGATGGTACACAACAAGTCTTTGGAGATGGTGCCGTATATTCATTGTTTGGCGATAGCTTCAAGGCGACGCCATGTCGATTCGGTAATGTCGGTGGGACGAGGAACAGAGCCATCAATGTGGTCGAGCACGTTGTACGCACATGCATGAATATAGAACAGTTCTGTCCACATGAAATATTGACAGTCTTCTTGATCAAGAATTATAGGGATAGAGTTCTTGATGTTTGTAACGGCGAAAGCCGGGTGAAAAGAAGACGATGAACGTTGAGAGGGGTTGTCAAAGGTGCCAGTGGAGGAACCAAAATTTGTGGGGGAAGACATGGTGCCTTGTTACTGTTTTCGGCCGAGGGAAAAGGGGCAGAAAAAAATCTGTTTTGGCCGAGAAAGAGGAAGAGAAGGGAGAAGAGTAGGGTTTAGGTTTTAGGCTCTTGATACCATGTAAGATAGAATAATTTCTCTTAGGGATTCCTTTCATTATTCACAATATATATAGCTGTACAAAGGTTGATTCCTAATATGGTACGAATCCTAACTTACCTTACAAATGTTGATTCCTACTACAATTAGAATCCTAAGTTACCTTAAATATACATCTATCATAATTACAAAATATACGGCGAATATTCGCTAATATTCAATATTATTACTTACATTCTTAAACTCAGTACACATTCAAATTAAGAAACATAAACTAAAATGAAGTAAGTATGTCTTTAACACACTTCTACACTTGTTAAGTACCTTTTGACTATTTTGATACTATGTTGAATAATGTGAACCTTCTCACCTAAAATCTTGAGCTATAAAAAGGAGTAAAACTTTATTAATATACTACTGTATTAGTCAGAGGCAGACTTACATGGATGGGAGGGGTTAGCCGATCTCATGAACTTCGGAAAAGTTATGTATATATACTTTGAAAAATGATCGTATATTTCGTTACACCCTAAACTCAAAAGTCAATTAGAGGCACTAGTCGAATTCACTACTTACCGCCTCAACTAGAGTGCAGCGATGTGGGTTCAAATCCCAATTGCTACTTCCCTTGAGTTCTTGTTTTTGTTTTTATCTGGTTAAAGAAGCTCCCGAGATTTCACTTATGAGATTACACTAAGTATATTATTGTTGTTGTATTAGGTTAAAAAGACTTAGAAAATGCATAAAGTGCATAGGTAGCAGCAAGTCTAGGGACCTCAATTGTGCAAAATGGTGGTCACGATCACTAGGGATGGGCGTATATCAGTTTATATCGATTTTGTATCCAAAAAATATGAACCGAATAAAAATCGTTTCTTTTTTTTTTTAAAAAGAATCCAACTTTTTTTTTTAAAAAAACCGATATGTTCGGTTTATATCGCCGAACGTATCGGATGATATCGGTTTTTTCTAGTGGGCCGGGGCGGGTCGGGTCAGGGAATTTTTTTTTCAAAAAAAAATTAAATTTTCAAAACTGAAATTGACATTCACACCTACACTATCATGAAATTTCGACGTTGAAATCTATTGTGTATCGTGAGATGTTTACTAAAGAAAAAGAAAAATTAGAAATCGATTTGGGGGAAAACACAAATTGATTGGGCCGGCCCCATCTCGAAAAAATACCCAAAATCAAAAAATAAATCGGGTAAAACAGACATCCGAGCGCAGAGTTATGACCATTTAAAGTTTTACCAATTTACAACTACTTTCTCTCCCTACATTTTATGTCAATGCTTCCGTGATATGTTAATCAAGTTCATGTCGCATTTGACTTCTATAAAAAATTCATAGATTGGTTTCAATGACTATGATTCAAGAGATAGTAGTAGCCTAAAATAAAAAATAAGATTAATTACATATTTGATTCGATTTTTCGGTTCGATTCGTATCCAAAATATCAAAATCAACCGAATCACTAAATCCTGATTCGGTTCGGTTTTTCAAAAAATCATTTTTAAAAAAAAAACCGAATAAAAACCGAATTGAATTCGGTTCGGTTTTTTTGATTCTCTGAATTTTTTGCCCACCCCTAACGATCACCATCAGACCAGGCAACATCATTTAATTTGTATTTATCTATTAGTATATTAGTTCTAGGTGTGTTTAATTAATTTTTCCGATTAATTGATGTTGTGTGACACTGCTTCGACAAACGCGCTTCCGCCCCTGGTAGTGCCCCGTCATCTTCAAATTAAATTTAGGATCCGTCTATTGTAATTGGTACATCTAATTCTTTTATGCGGTTTAATGATTTTATGTTATTTTCCCAAAAGTACAAAACAACAAAGTTTTGTTTAGTCCGACAAAGCAACTCAGGATAATATATGAATTCAAACAACTCCATGTTCATCTTTCTTTATGCATGCATTAGTACGCGTGCAGATAGAGAAATCTCAATAGTTATATGAACGCATTAAATAATAAGTGTAGCATTTGCATGATGCTTGTCTGAGTTTGTACAGTCGACGACGCAACATACATTTTGGCTTTTCCTATAAACTTTATAAACAAGTTCTTTGCATGACCTAGAGACACATATGCATTCCCCTTGTCTTAAAGCATGTACTTTGTTAAGTTACTGTCACCTAATTAACTTTATTATCATGTTTACGGATTAGCAATCAATTCTCATATTTCATGCTAGTGTCCTTATTTCCTGTGGTCAGGTTCCTCTTCTCCTTTTTTCCTGTACTCCCTCACAATTTATGTGACATAATTTAGATTTCGAGAGTTAAATTTTTTAATTTTCACCGTAAATTTGGGCATACTATCTTTAATTTTTTAAAAAAAATTACATAACTAGAAACTACGTAAGAAATACTATAAGTTACAATAATTAAAAATTAGAAATATTCAAAAGGATATATGAAAAGTTGTGGTCAAAGAAAAACTCATTTGAATCTTTTGAAATCCGAAAGATGCCACATAAATTGAGACGGAGGGAGTAATATCCTTGGCCTGCAACCAGGGCGGGGTTGGGTGGGATATAGTTGGTGCTTAATGTAGGAGAATTAAGTGGCCTGCAACCAGGGCGGGGGTTGGGTGGGATACAGTTGGTGCTTTATGTAGGAGAATTAAGTGACAAATGCCTAACCTTGGAGATATTTTAGAAGGGATCACATAAGGTAGTCGCTTGTGATACCACCGTTTAAAATATAGCGTGTATTTAAAAGACTATTTCAAGTTAGTCAATGTTAGTAAATTTCAGCCTTGCGATGTTGCTGCTTCCACGCAGTTAATTATACTGTTTATATATAACAATAAATAAGTTGATATAACTCATTCTATTACTTGTATCAGGATTCATATAGCGGATACTCATATTTGTAACAAATTTTTGTACTTTTGAATTTCAGAAGGTATACCATATATCTTCAAACCGAGGATAGTTTGATCTTCAAACTTCGGGTCTGAAGTTAGAGACTGTCAACGCCTAATTTCAGACCTCATGTTTCACTACTAGAAATCACGAACATTCGTGATAGAATATATATAATTATTCTTGTAAATCCTTTATATTAGGTGTAAATCATCTATATTAGGTTAAACAATATTCTGTTATAATTAGTCAAAGATCTTCCTAGTTTCTAGCCTTGAATTACTCATGTATCTAATGTATATTAAGCAACTCAATCAATGAAAATACTAACGGAATTGATTTCCTTCATGGTATCAGACTAGGTTTCATCTCCTCTCAACCACCTAGCCGCCATCCCTTCCACCTCTTGCTTTCTTCCGCTCCCTTCCTCTCTGCTCGCCACCTTCAATGGCTGTCCAACCCAAATTTCATCCAGCTTTAGCAATCACTAACGTGAAATCCCTTCTTCCAATCACATTAGATAATGACTTAAGCAAATACCACTCTTAGGCAACCTTATTCAAAGTTCAAGCACGAGTCCATAATGTGCTTGATCACATCATCCCTCCAACGGATGAGAAGGCTAAAAAGGCGACAAATGACGCAAAAGAGGCCGACCTCGATCTTTGGCATCGCCTTGATGCAGTCGTGTTACAATGGATGTATGCAACCGTATCACAAGACATCCTCAATTCTATACTTGTGATAGATGACTTGGCTGAAAATTGTTGGAAAAGAATTGTGGCTATTTTCCAAGACAACAAACACTCGAGGACTGTCCACCTCGAAAACCAGTTCACAAACACAAATTTGGAGGATTTTCTTACAACCAATGCCTATTGCAACCACCTCAAGCTTCTAGCTGATAAATTAACGAATGTTGATGCTCCAGTCTCTAATACTCATTTGGTCTTGAAAATGATTAGAGGAATTACCGATGTTTATGCTGGATTTGTGACACATATTCAACAACATGATCCTTTGCCGAGTTTCAAAACAGCCAAGTCCAAATTGGAATTAGAAGAGTCGACAATCCTCCAACGAGCCGCTCGTGAATCTAGTTCATCTCCTTCGGCTGCTCACATTGTAAACTCCCAAAATTCTGATAATGATTACCAAAACCCCTCTCAAGTTAATCACAATAATAATCGGAATAATAATAATAATAATAATTCCAACCGTGGCAACAAGGGAAACAACAAGAGAAATAACAACAATTCCGGCGGGGAGGCCAGAACTCTGGAAAAGGTGGTCGCGGTGGAGGAGGTGGATCCGGCGGCGGGTAGGGATCCGGCGACAGTGGAGGCCGTGGACAGCAGCAACAACAATGGCTGCCTCCCAGCCCGTGGATATATCAGCAGCAGTGGGCTCCGTGGATGGTGCCTCCCTGCCCTTACACAACTTATAATTGGGATAGGCCCAATACTTCACCCAGACCACAGTAAGCTGGGCTTCTCGGACCAAGGCCTCAGTAGGTTGTTTTCACTGCATCCGCACCTAGTCCAGCAGATATTGAAGCGACCCTTCACACACTCAGCCTTGCTCAAACCGACCCATTGTGGTATATGGACACCGGGGCGACATCCCACATGATGTTCACGCAAGGTAATCTCTCTCTTATATTAATTTGAGCAAAAATCATGGTATAATCATTGGAAATGGCCATTCAATTCCGATTAGTGGTTTTGGTAGTGCTAATTTATCACTCCCCAGATCCTCCATTAGTGTTAAAAAATATCCTTCATCTCCCAACTTAATTAAAAACTTAGTTTCAGTTAGAAGATTTACTACTGATAACCAGGTTTCTGTTAATTTTAATCCATTTGGGTTTTCTGTGAAGGATTTTCAGACGGGGAGGCTACTAATGAGATGTGATAGTCAGGGCGAGCTATATCTCATCACCACCACCACAAAAAATCAATCCGTTTCTCCATCCACTTTTGTAGCTTTATCCTGTTCTCTTTGGCATGACCATTTAGGTCACCCGGGAGCACATGTCTTAGACACCCTTAGGCGAAATAATTTGATTGAATGTACTAAAACAAGAAATTCTAGTTTTTGTCATTCATGTCCTCTTGGTAAACATGTTAAATTGCCATTTTTTGATTCTCATAACTCTACTTATATGTCGTTTGATATTTTGCATAGTGATTTGTAGACATCTCCTGTTTTGAGTTCTTTGGGTCATAAATATTATGTGCTCTATTTGGATGACTATTCGAAATTTTTATGGACCTTTCCCATCTCAAAAAAATCACAAGTCTATTCAACTTTTCTTGCTTTTAGAGCCTACATCAAAACTCAATTCGAACGGGAATTAAAAAATATCCAATGTGATAATGGTCCCTTTCTGAGTCTTTGTGAAGCTAATGGAATTTCTTTTCATTTTTCTTGTCCCCATACTTCATCACAAAATGGAAAAGCCGAAAGAAAAATCCGTTCTATTAATAATATAGTTCGAACTTTATTAGCTCATGCTTCACTACCTCCATCATTTTGGCATCATGCATTGCAAATGACAACATATCTTCTTAACATATTACCAAGCAAAACTCTCGCATATCAATCGCCACTGAAAATCCTTTACCAAAAAGACTCATCATACTCTCATTTATGAGTTTTTGGTTGCTTATGTTATCCTCTATTTCCGTCCAATATGATAAATAAGCTTCAACCTCGTTCCAGACCTTGTGTCTTTTTGGGCTACCCTTAAAATCATCGTGGTTACAAATACTATGATTTATCATCAAATAAAATTATCATTAGTCGCCACAAATTATTTGATGAAACCCAATTCCCCTTCTCAAAGCTGCATAATCCTACTTCCACCACTTATGATTTTCTTGATATTGGCTTATCACCTTATGTGATTAATTATTTTCAAACTCAATCCACTCCCCCAGAAAATGAGCAGGCCTAACCTCCTACTTCTCCAGCCTAAACAGTAGACATCAACAGCTCCCAACACACTGCCTCCCAGCCCAGCTTTCCAGGCTCTCACATCTCTCAACCCGTTGTCACAGACCCAAGCCCAGAACCCGCTGCTCAGTCCAGCACTGCCAATCCACCATCAGATTTCCCCTTTTTAAATTCTCCAACCGTGGGCCACTCTTCCCTTGGTCCAACCACAGACCAAACACAACATCAACCCCTTCCTACCATTTTCCAGCTCAGTACGAGTTCAGACCTAAATCCCATTACAAGGAGCCAACATGGTATTTTTAAACGCAATAAAAAATATCATCATGGCATGCTCACTAAAGTCACAATATCACCATTATTTCGTAACCCAGTGTCTGCACTCAAAGACCCGAATTGGAAAATAGCTATGGGCGATGAATATAATGCTCTCATTAAAAATAAGACGTGGGATTTAGTGCTCCGTCCACCTGACGTTAATGTTATTCGGTCTATGTGGATTTTCAAACATAAAGAAAAATCTGACGATTCTTTTGAGAGGCATAAAGCCCGTCTTGTAGGTGATGGTGCAACTCAACAGGTTGGCGTGGATTGTGGAGAAACTTTTAGCCCGGTAGTCAAACCGGCGACCATTCGCATAGTGCTCAGTCTCGCTCTCTATAAAACTTGGCTCATTCATCAGTTGGATGTTAAAAATACATTTTTACATGGTGAACTAAAAGAAACAGTGTACATGCATCAACCTTTGGTTTTAAATACCCGGATCATCCTAATCATGTACGTCTTCTGAGGAAATAGTTATATGGGCTCAAGCAAGCTCCCAGAGCCTGGTACAAATGGTTTGCCGATTATGTTTCTTCTGTTGGGTTCTCTCAAAGCAAGTATGACAACTCTCTCTTCATCTATCGAAAATGTACTGATATGGCTTACCTTCTTCTATATGTGGATGATATCATCATCACTGCTTCTTCTAATACTCTTCGCAAGTCTATCATGATGCTTCTCAACTCAAAATTTGCTATGAAAGACTTGGGTCCACTAAGTTACTTCTTGGGTATCGCAGTCACTCATCATGCATGTGGTCTATTTTTGTCTCAGAAAAAGTATGCAGAAGAAATTATTGAACGTGCTGGCATGTCGTGTAAGTCTTGTCATACTCTGGTTGATACTAAACTGAAACTTAGTGTTGAATCTAACACTCTGTATGAGGATCCCTCTCACTATCGCAGCCTTGCAGGAGCTCTACAATATCTCACATTCACGAGACCTAATATTTCTTATGCGGTACAACAAATCTGCTTATTTATGCATAATCCGATGGATGAACATATGCATGCTCTCAGGTGCATCTTGCGCTACATTCAGGGTATACTTCATCATGGCCTGCATCTTTATCCTTCTTCGATAACCTCTCTGGTTTCTTATATAGATGCAGATTGGGGTGGGTGCCCAGATACCAGGAGATCCTCTTTTGGGTATTGTGTGCTTCTTGTGATACCTTGATATTCTGGTCTTCTAAACGCCAGGCCACACTATCTTGCTCCAGCGCTGAAGCTGAATATCGAGGTGTTGCCAATGTGGTTTCTGAGTCCTGTTGGTTACACAATCTCCTTCTAGAGCTACATTGTCCTATCCATAAAGCTACATTGGTTTACTGCGATAATGTTAGTGCGATGTACCTTTCTGGAAATTCAGTTTAGCATCAACGCACTAAACATATCGAGATGGATATTCATTTTGTTCGTGAGAAAATTGCTCGTGGACAAGTACGTGTCCTACATGTCCCTTCGCGCTATCGATTGTCGATATATTCACAAAAGGACTTCCTTTGGTGTTATTTCTGGATTTTGGGGACAGTCTCAACGTATGAGAACCTCCCGTTTCGACTGCGGGGGTGTGATAGAATATATGTAATTATTCTTGTAAATCCTTTATATTAGGTGTAAATCATCTATATTAGGTTAGGCAATATTCTGTTATAATTAGTGAAAGATCTTTCTAGTTTCTAGCCTTGAATTACTCATGTATCTAATGTATATTAAGCAACTTAATCAATGAAAATACTCACGTAATTGATTTCATTCCATCCGAAATTCGATGGAAATTTGAGATTTCTGATGGAAAGTCAAAGGGAAACATCTCTGACAAGTGCATTTCCGATGGAACGCTCCACAAAATTGATTGATTTCTTTTGTGAAGGGGAAAGTCCCGAAGGCGAAACTCCCCCACCTGTACTAGAGGCCCCTTGGCCAGGTGAGATGTAAATCGAGGGATATATGCGAGTGACAGCCCTGCAAGGGAGAGGACCAACGGGACACGAACCCAGCAACAACCCTTGCAATATTTCAGCAAAGACTGTCACCACACGGATTCGAACCCGTGACGTCGGAGTGGTTGTACCCCAATCACCTTGCCACTTACCAACTCGCCTGTGCCCTTGGGGGCAAAATTGATTGATTTCTAGTAGTGTGAATTTGGACGACATTCAATCCTAGTTCAAATTCAGATGCCGGGTTTAAAGTTTAAAACGTTAGACCTGCATATCTAAAGTTAATGCTGTGGCTAAACTTTTAAAACTTTGTAAACTTTTGCTATCATGAAATGGTTATTTGTGCACTTTTCCCATATGTTTAAGTAGAATTCTAGCACATAAAGTATGTTTGTTAGGAAGAAAAATGATTTTCCAAGGTTGCCTTTTGAAAAATGACTCCTATACTTTAATATTTTTTAAGAATAAATATAAAATAGTAATAATAATGTTAGTAAATCGGTTAGTATTTTTATAATGTCCAAGTGTTGATTGGAGCAGTAATACGAAGTTAAAACTTGGAATAATTACGAAGAAAATTAAACAGTTCTCACCCAAAAGTGAGAAAAGCCATTTTCCTTATTTGACAAAGAATCTTTTCTGAAGAGAAAAAGTTTCGTGACAACAAAGAACCAAAATATGACTTATTGTCCGTCATATCTAATACACCTTTTCAAGTTGCGAATTTTCAATAGGCCTTGAAATTTATTTCTTCACCTATCAAATAGAGTAATATGGTGTACTCTGTACCAATTTGTTTGAAGGTTGACCAGTTTGAGGAGACAAATAACTCTTTCTTCGATTATGATTTTTTTCCATCTCTTTTTATATATTGTGAATTATTAATTATGCAGATTTATAGTACTTTTTATGTAGTTTTCAAATATGTAAATTTTATTATAAAATATTAAAAGAATCCTTTTTTAAAATTAAGTCAAAGATTATATTGTTTGACTCCTAAAACTGACAACAAATTGGGACGAAGGGAGTATTATTTTAGAAGTTAGATCTACAATTACAAATATTATAGTATATGGTCATCTGATATGGTTTCATAATACAAATCATGTTGAGACGCGCGTGACAGTTTAGGTATATCTTACGTCGGCACACGAATGTGATGAAAAATGTTAAGAATCCCACATCAAATATGGAATGAGAACATGTACTCCTTATATGGACTTGGACAATCCTCACCCTACAAGCTAGCTTTTAGGGTTGAGTTAGACCCAAGATCCATTCTTTACATGGTATCAGAGTCAGAGCCAGACCCATTCCAATTCTTTGTTCACCGATGGTGGACCCCCAAATTATATTATCCACGCTCCAGTTAACAAGGTCTGGGCGTGCGAGGGAGTGTTAAGAGTCACACATCAGATATGAAATGAGAACATGAACTCCTTATATGGACTTGGACAATCCTCACTCTACAAGCTAGTTTTTAGGTCGAAGATTGTCCAAGTCCATATAAGGAGTCCATGTTCTCATTCCATATCTGATGTGGGACACTTAACAAAAAATAAACAAGGTCTTCCACCACATAGCCGCCTAAGTGTGAGGGAATATGAGCAAGGCACGAGTGCAGATAAAGAATTTAGTTCCGCCATCAGCACACGAATGTGGTGCAAAATATGAAATTGAGTGTGGATAAAGACGCTAGTTTCACAACATAAATCCATGAATGTGGGACAAAATAAGAACGGCTTCATGCATCAGAGACAGACAAAGGTAAAAAAGATAGTCCAAGAGAGTTGCATTAAGATAGGTAGAAAGAACATAGACACTTAGACGGGGAGGTCAAATGTAATTAGTAAATACTCAAAATAGGAGGAGAGTTGATATTGCATGCTTTCAATAAACTAAATGGATAGAGCAAAAATCAAGAAATATAGGTAGCACATGTTATAAATTATGATATTGTGAAATAGATAAAAATAAGAATAGAGTAAGATTATTGTAGTGAGGCTTGTACCGGGGCAGGAGGCAATTAATTTTATCAATACCTATGCTCCGCAAATAGGATTAGACGCGGACACTAAAGCTAAATTTTGGGAGAATATGGATAACTTGATTCAAGGGATTCCAAGAGACCAAAAAAATCTTTATAGGGGAAGATCTAATTGGCCAGGTAGGTAAAGAAAGCGACGACTTTGAACGCATATTTTTACTTACGATTTAGTGATATCTAACACATTTTAAGAAAAGAGATTCTCACCTATATTACATATAATAAGTAGCAACATGAAGTGTCAGGTGTGCCTAAAGATCTAAAACCTCAATCATAGAAATCCTGATGGTGGAATGATGAGGTGCCAAAAGTTAGTAAAGATAAAAGAGAGTGTTAGATGAAGTTTCCAAAAGTAGAGGATGGAAATGCCTGTGAAGAATACAAGAGAATTAAGAAAGAAACTAATTAAGAAGGATATTAGTAAAGCTCGAGAGAAACCTCTAAATGGTTTGTATCAAAAGCTAGGGACACGAGAAGGGGAGAAAGAAATGTTTAAACTAGCAGGACCGGAATGAAGAAGGGCAAATTTTTTAATTATAAGGTGAAGTGTATTAATGATGATTCTCAACATGAAATGACAAGAGATAAGATAAGGAGAGATGGAGCGATTATTTTAATAAATTATTTTACTAGAACCACAAGAATAATATTTTAGACCTCCAAATATCTATGAAAGATGAAAAATTTAGCTACACTAGTAGAATTAGAAAGGACACTTATGAAGGAGTCGTTACTAGCATGAAAATAGTAGTATGTGATATAGAGGAGTTTTACATAACAATGAGTTTACATCGGTAATCAACATTGTGCCCCTACTTATTTACCCTAATTATGGATGAACTAACTAACATAATACAAGATGACGTCACATGTCGTATGGTATTGTTGATGATATTGTGTTATTTAATGAAACGAGCGAGGGTGTAAACCAAAAGCTTGAATTATGGAGAAGCACTTTAGGGTGTAAGGGTTTCAGGACAAATAGAAGTAAGACTGAATACATGCATTGTAGGTTTAATCAACAAGAGAAGAGAAGTTGAGGTGAGATTAGATGAAATTGCGGTGCCAAAATAAAAATCATTTAGATAACCTAGGCTCATTTTTTCAAGAGATGGGAATGATAGGTAAAGATGTTATTCATAAGATTAAAACCGGATGGTTGATGTGGGGAAGTGCTACTGAGATGTTATTGTTGGAAATTAGCTTTTGGCGGGGAGATGCGTCCACCCATCTTTGATGAATTAAACACTAGTGTTCCGCATGTTGGAGACCTTGTCTCTTCGCACATGCATGATCTACGAAGTGAGTAGATGATCGTAGGGCCTATGATCGTCTAATTTCGTTGAGAAATGAAAGAGATATTGGTCCATGAAGTAAGGTGTTTGAGACATGGAAATGTGGTGTGGGACAAATCTACCACATCGGTGGGAATAAGAAGAATTGCTCTTTATATAAGTCTCTAATTGGTAAAGGGTTTGGGACCCCAAGGGGTATCCCATGTGTTTAAAGGAGGGAAGACCTAGATGTGCTTGGGTTCAAGGCTAAGCCCACACGCCTGCCGCTTACGCCTGTTCTGATTCGGGTTCACTACTGTGGGTACATCTAATATTATCTTTTTGGACCAGAGAACTCTGCCAGATGTACAGTTTGATCCCTGAAGTTTCATATATACAGTTTGGACCAGAATTCTTTAATATGTACAGTTTGGTCCCTGAAGTTTCAATATTTATAGTTTGGTCCCCAGAATTTCTGGAGATTTTTTCTGCCTACCGTTGGACTGCGTTTTGGAGCATTAACCAGCCATTACTTGGCTGATTAACTCTCCATTAATAGCCCATTACTTGGGCATTTGGGCAGCCTCTTTCAATGGCCTTAATAGCCATTGCTTGGCTGTTTTAATGGCCTCCCTTAATGGCCATTACAGCCTTGTTTTGGCAGTTGGACAGCCCCTCTTGCATGCTATATATTGAGCAGTTGTTGGCTCAATTTTGGACTGCACAAAAATGCTGAAAACAGGCAGAAATATAGACGAAAACAGCCAGAAAAATAGCATTTTCAGCACAAAATAGTGGCTGAAAATTCAGCAAAACAGTGGCTAAAAATTCAGCAAAATAGTGGCTGAAATTCAGCAAAACAGTGGCTGAAAAACAGTGACCAAACCCTCACGTATACACAAGATATACACTACAGAGATACACTATATACACAGAGACAAAAGAGAAGAGTAGACATAAACTCTTCCTTCCTATTCCATATCTTCAGCAAGTCAAGTCATATTTGTTTTCTTCGCCAGGCTCAACCTATTGGCTTTGTAGCGTTGAGATTAAAGTGTTGTTTTATCTTGGGAGACTATTGCCCGCTAACGTAAAAGCATATATACGGGGCAATCTTGTCTTAAGGATAGAGGGCTATCCTCGACTCAACACACAACGTTATAACCATCCAGATTTAGTTGTTTCTTGATTTCAGGATATCAACATTCAAGACACAACAAACTTGCGGCAGTTCTCAACATTGGCTTTGCAAGGTGATCAAGATTCAAGACACAACACACATGCGTCCGTTTTGAAGATTGACCATTTATTTATCCTTTCGAACATTTGTAATAGTTATTACTTCCCGTACTGCTCTATAAAGTACCATAGAATACCAACAGTTATGTGATAGAAGGATGCCTACCAAAATAAAGGGAAAGTTCTATAGAATAACTATAAGATCGTCAAGTTATATGGTAGTGAATGTTAGGCTGCTAAAGTCCAACATATCCATAATATTAGTGTTGCAGAGATGCAAATGCTAAGATGCATATGTGGTCATATTGGATTAAATAAGATTAGAAATGATCATATTCGACAGAATGTACAAGTAGCATTTATTGAGGATAAAATGCGAAAAGGTCGCTTGAGATGATTTGGATGTGTTATGTGTCGACTTATAGATGCACCATTTCGTAGGCGTGAAACTATGATAAGTGAAAGTGTTAAAAGGGGACAAGATCGACCTAAAATCACGTGGAAATTTTTTTTCTCAAACGATAAAAAAATCATTGATATCAATGCAAACTTATCTAAAGGTATGACACAATGAAAGAAAATATTGTCCTACTAGTTGACGGTAGGTTTTCAGCTTGTTAGAGAACTTCTATATATAATTTATTTTTCATTTTTATGTAGTACAATGTATGAGCTTAAGTGTAGAAGTGAGAATTCATATAATTAATCTTAACTTGTTTGGGATAAAGATATAGTTATTGTTGTTATGGTCATTTGATGCATGATTGTCACGACCCAAATCGCGGTCATGATGACACCTATACTTAACCAACTAGTAGAAAACCATCCCTCAATTTGCTATAAAAAACCACGTTGAAAAGAAAGCGAAATTAATAATTTATATGTCTCAAATACCATAGCCATCGATAAATAATACAAACATGATCCCAAAATCTGGACTGAACGTACAAAATCTCTAGAATATCAAATCCGAAATACATGCTCAGTAGAGCGAAACATCAGTCTGTGAGTCAAATACAGAATGTAAAGATAGAGTGAAGGTTTCAGAAGCCACAAACAGCCGAGTAGCTCACCCTGAAAGCCTTGAAAGAATCTCCTCGCTATCAAGCACGAGGCCTGGAGCTGGATCATGAATCAATATTTGCACAAGAGTGCAGCAAGAGTAGTACGAGTATAATACTAGTACTCGTAGACATCATAGGTCGACAATGAAGGAAACATGTATAGACACATAGTCATGACCCATGGGGGACCCGTGAGGTCCATATATAGCTCACTACCATCCTCCATATATCCCTCAGACATGGTTGAGCCTCATTTCATATCAATTTCCTTATACCGGTTTCCTCATAACAGTCATATCATAGCACCCAAAATCATTTCCCTTCAGACTGCGAATCATCAATATCACCTATTTTCCACTCTCATGGACCATACCATACCTCAAATCCACAATGTATATCAACAAAATATAATGAATTCCAAGTATTTGTCATGTCATCAATTCCAAAGTATTCGTCATGTCATCTCATTTAAACATATCAATTCCAAGAATAATCATTTTCTCATGGTATTATCAAGACATAAAATGATGAATAGGAATCTGAATCAACAAGTACAAATAAGCATCAAATATGACTAACATAGCCCATATAACAACTGTCAAACCAATTCTATGTGGATTTATCATCACCTCCAATGCCCGAAGGCTCACATGCATAATCCGATAATAATTATACTCTATATACACGCCTCTAATTGGAGTCTAAAAGGGTAAGTCATAACCTACCTCAAAGGCCGAGCATGTGACACAAACCTCAAGCCAACACCTTTCCTTTTTGAGACGTTAACGCGTTCTTGACGAGTAAACGATTCTAACAATACCCATATTACCATATTTTTTTGAAAACTCAACATAAACTCAAAATATTCTAATTTGAGCCCCAAGGACAAAATTAAAATTTTATTTTAAAAATATTTTACCCATGACATAAATAGCTAAGATTCTAAAAATCGTGCCATTCCAATCCCATTTGAAGCTTCAATTTTATCAAAATACCATTCTTAAACTTAGGGATAAGAACCCTAATTTTCTAGTCTCAACACATAATTTAATTGCTAAATAATGAAAATAATCAATGGTAAGTGAAAGATATAAGGTCAAGACCTTACCCCCAAGCTCAAATGAGCAAATTCTCCTTGAATCACTCCCACCCGGACTCTAGAACTTGGAAAATGGAATTGGGGAAAATCTTTCTAAGTTGGGGATTAAATCACTGTTCCACGCGATTGCGAAGCTCAACCGCGACCCGGCCCACCTAGTACCTCGCGATCGCGAGGCCTTGGCTCGCGACTGCAATTTACCTGCCCCACTTACGCCCACACACACAACCGCAAATCAGCTCCACGCGATTGCATATGCTTGTTCCATCAGGCTAAATCGCGAGCCTCCCTTCCTCAAGATTGCGAAGAAGGAAACTAGAGGCTACTGAAACTAGCAACTCTCCAAAGTCACAACATACGATCTAATACTCGAAACCCATGCGGGATCCCTCGGACACAAATCAATTATGGTACCTGAGTATAAACGACGCTACTAATTTGCTCGTGCACTCAAAACACTCTTCCGACATCGTTATGACACATTTTTCCACAAAAAATCTCTTAACTTTCTCAAATTTCCAACTTAGATGACCAAGTACACAAAACACCCGAATGCCTCGGGACCCGAACCAAAGACTCGATTAAGTCATAAATGACGTTTCACACCTAATGGAATCGACGAAACGCAAAAACACGCATTTACCCAAAAGTCAACCCTTTCCATTTCAGAATTTAAGAAACCTCTAACTTAGAATTTTCCTTCTGAAATGAATTCGATTTACCTCGGGAGGCATCCCACCCCTCACTAAAACAAATTTGACTATCAATGCGGAATTATTTTGTCACTTAAAAATTATATTTTGTCGTAAAAACCTTTCGTGATGAAAAAGATTCGTTAATCCTTCGCCTCTAAACGTGGGTCGCTAAATGTATACAAAAATAATTTAGTGTTTCGTCTCCAAATAAAAATGCATTAACTAGGAAATTCTTTTTTGTCCCCAAATGTGTAGTATTTATGGCGAACTCATTCGTCAAAAGGTATAAAAAAATGTAGTTGATAATGTGTTTTCGTCACTAAAAGAGTTATTAATACCGACAAAACTACTTCATCACCAATTTTTTGATTTAGTTAGTGACGACATCAATTGTCACTAAAGTTATATATATTTCGTAGTTGAACAAAAATAATTTCGTCACTAAAGACAATCTATTATATACGAAAAGATATTTTGTCCCCAAATGTATAAATTTGTGAAAACTTTTATACAAAATGGCTTATAATTTTGTAGCTGAAACCTATAATGTCGTCACCAAAATTATTGTTTTTATTGACAAAACAAAATTATCACTATAAATTGTCTTAATTAGTGACAATAAAAATTATGATAGAATACAAATTTCATTCGTAGTTAAAGAATGAAGTATATTATTGATACTATGTTTTGTCACAAGTGTAATCAATTTAACAAAATAATTTCTAGGACAAAATATGATTATCTTAAAAAATACAATGTAATTTAATTATTATGTATTTCTCCTATCTTGTAAGCTCCTTCAATCTTGTGAACTCCTTTTGTTTGTTTGAAGCCAAAGAAAGTTTTGAGCTGTCATTTCCAACTCTATTGATAGCTTTGTTGATGTTGTTGACTTAACAGACCTTTCCTTTACCAGATGTGGCTGCATAATCACCAAATTTTTATCAATAAAAGTGAACTGGAAAATCCAATCCCCATACTCAAATGAAAATACTTCACCCCAAGAACATAGCCCCTTGGAGTTGCAACAACAGCCTAGTTTTATCAGTACATTGGGCAGATATCTCGACTATTGTCAATGATGCACACATCACTTGGCAGAGATTAGTTTTCTACAAGCATGACCTTCGAACTAAATAACTCATACACATGTTCCGCTTAGCTAAAAAACCCGAAGCATTAACAGATATTACACGTCAACTATCAATTATCATACCATTTATACCTTCCATTACAGCCTTGACAACGAGTCGAGCAGCTACTTCATAAACCTCCTGGGTACTTGTATCAGGTCTGAATAGTCTATTTACCATCATCAAATCACAATATGATCAAGATAAAAATTTAAACTTAGAATAACCATCTTAAAAGGCATTTCACTTTCTAAGCAATTATCGGGGAAACTATTTAAACTCCATACTGTTCTCAAAATAATTAACCAAGTTTCACAACCAGCAGAATCAAAATCACGAAATGAATGAAAGTGCTACGAATTGTACTAAAGGCATAAGCAGCCGCAGGATTATTACTCATTCCGTACAATTTTGTCACCATCTGCATAGCACACAATTTTATCCCCTTTCTTGTATTCTCTTTCACTGCCACCATATAACACAAAATTCTTACCGTGTTATCACAAAACTCAATTCAACCCTGCCCATACATTACATCTACATAGAATCAAGCACTACAGAGCAACATATAAAGTCAAGGACTTTGGAAAGCAGCATAAATATCTCAGATATAGATAGAATAACTTCACTGAAACATCAGGAATTGTTCTGTGGCTATTAAATTTAGGACTTGTAGATTTTGAAAATAACATGTGAGGAAATGAATGATCCCAATCTTTAAGCACTTCAAACTTAATCTGCTAGTTTCTGGTTCTTATTAATTACTAAACTTTTAAGAAATAAAAAGGGTATTCATATTCAGCCGATATCATATATAAGCTGAGAGACTAGTTTCTTGATAATTTTTTATGATTTCTTAGAAATGATCATCCCTGGGAGTACTGTATTATTTTCTGGTCGTGAAGTCCTCATATTCAAAAAGAAACATTTCAAAGAAATGAGATCAAACTACCAGAAATATAACTTTTGGATAATAGGCTAAAAGGACAAGTATTACATAAATAAAAGAAAGCTCCAATTTTTCTTACAATTAAATCTGTCACTTGGTTTAAGAAAAGATAACACGACTACAACTTAATATAATAAAAGAAGAGCTTAAATGAAGGTCCATATATGGAATAAGAACAGCAAAAGAGTTTCATTGAATCAATCAAGTTTAGATTATAGATCAGAAACAACCTAAGTTCTTGGCCACTAATAGCAAAGAATATTTTGATGAAACTTAAAGCAATGTTACAGTTCATGCAGTTGGAAAGGGAACTGTCATCATGTCAGATAACAAGCAATTGTGAATATTTCTGTGACTCTTTCAAAATATGACTTCTCTAAAATTAAAAGGTAGACACCGACCTGCTGAAAAATGGATGAAAGAAAATGAGAAATCAAGCATTTCAGTCAAGAAAAAACTCTAGAACATAGTAAGCAGCAATGTTTTGGAGCCTAATCATATATCTCTTGCAGTAATCTTTTTTATTTATTTTGATCAGGTATATTTTTTGCAGTAATTTTCCTTAACTATAGAAGAATGAGATAATGCTACTCCAAGGAAAATTAGCCCCACTAATTAGAACTGATAACAATTCAAAATTCAGTTTAACAGAAAAAGACCACCCTTCATTCAACAAAAACTAGCAAAACAAGAGGAATTAAATGTCCACATTAATTCTACAACCAAAAGCAATAGCACAAGTGAGAATGGTGATTGAAAGCAGTCACTGGTAGTTCCATACTGCCTTGTAGCCATCCAAAGATTGAATTTGCTTCACATTTTTCAGACAAGTCAAAATCATTACCAATAAACTCCGCCTCCTCAATACCTTTGACATTAAGAACTTCAGCATTGTTACTAGAGGCAAGATGTATTTATCAGAGGAGAGAGCAACATAAGGACTTCAAGGAAACAAGTAGCAACACTAAACCTCCACTTCGACATGTTGCATATTTTTTTGTGATCAGTGACATAAACGAGAATCTAAAGATTATAGCTGATATAAAATACAAGTTGAGGAAAAAAGAAGAAAAATCAATATATACAAATCTAGCTTGTAGCATGCTTTAAGGGGTCGTTAACAAATTAAACCGGGATTATAATGTGGTGATTATAATACAGGGATAGTGAAAAAGTTCATGTAATTATACGCTTGTTTCAAACCATCAAATATACAAAAGAAAATCATGCTTAGACGTCCGTACCTCTTTCTCTCATTTTCCATCAGTTTGTCAACAAAGGTGAGAACCGATTATGCAACACCACTAGTTACCAAAATCTATTTGATTAAATATTAACTAGAGTACAAAATTATTAAAGACTTCTCTATAGTACCTGGAAATCAAAATCCTCTTAATTGTCACAATTAGTAAAATAAAAAATCAATTCCTAGACCGTCAGACCATCAACACCAAGATGGACCAACTTACAAAAAATTAAAAAAATCAGAACCAGACCTCATTAGTGATTAAACTAGTTAGACAAAGATTTTATAAACAATCAATTACATGTTTCAATAGAAGTGCTGAAAATTAAAATAAGTTGTTGGTATGTTCGGTAGAAGTGTATTGATAAACACTTTTTTCTATTAAAATGGTTAAAACAATCTTACATCTATTAACACTATAAAGGAGTTGATTACAACAAAAAAATTTATTTCTAAATTGATACAAATCCAAATTAATTTATGTCTCAATCCACTTTTAGTACTAAACTTATTAACTAAGATTATTTTTAATAAATATAAATTATTTATTTGCATAACATATGATATCTAATTTGTTTTTTGAAGTGGAATTATAGATGCTTGACAGATCGTTTAGGAAAAGTTAAACAATCTAATAACTGCAGAATTATTATCTAATTGTCAATAAATTAATTTTCTCCAAACGACGAAATACTAACCTTTGTTGTTGGGACGGCACATAATTGCTCTGATGTGGAGAAGTTGAGAAGAGAGGGAGCTGAGCAAAATATTTGTGAGTCGAGAAAATCGTGATTGAGAAAAAAAAGAGGGAGGATTTACCATTTACCCGCATAGTATTTTTTGGTTTAATTTCTTAATTACCCTCCTAATCTATATATTATTAAAAGTCAAAGAAAAATACACCACATTAGCAGCCTAACAAAAAGCCACATGACATAATTAATTAAGTAGTTAATATACTTAGAACAAACTCCAAACAAATTGACATTTAAAATATATTTTGTTTAAAAAATAATAACAGAAGCCACGTTTAAATGAAAAAACCATGGTGAAGAAGTTGGACTCTTTTTTTTGTTCTAAAAGCCACATTTCAATTAAAACATTAAATGAGAAATTACTAATTAAAAGATCATAGTAGGAAAAAAATGTATAAGGAGGAGAATAGCTCTAAAAATATAATTAATATCTCATATATGTATAAAAGATATATTTGCTTATTGTGAGAAAAAATATTATTGTAAAATATCAATATACTTTATGACAAAATTAGTAAAATAATTCCTGGTTTCATACTTTGGATGAACTAACAATAAAATATTATTTTGAATTCTTTTTTCATACTTTGGATGAACTAAAAATAACAAATTAGTTTTGAATTTGACATTATTTCTATTATATAAAATGTAAAATTGTATCCTTCTATCTTCTATATATTATTAAAAGTAGAAGAAAAAGACATCACTTTAAGTCAAGTGACATATGTAAATCTTGACATGTGTAAAATTAGTTAATGTTCGTTATTACTTATTATATTTTGAATAAAAAATAGTTTAATAGTAAAACAAAAGTAAAAAAAAAATATATGCGGTTGAAAAAATGCTCCATGTATGCGCGGAGTCCTAAAACTATGGTAACTGATACACATGCGATAACTAATATTTTTCACAAATTTTGCCTATCATATTGAATTTTTAATGCAATAAAATTCGAAAATTGAATATATCTCCTACAAAATTTGTTATCTATATCTTTATAATAAAAGCAGAATGCTTGAAATTATGCCAAATGACGTGCTAACATAAAATTGGTCCGAAAGATAAAAAGTATTGCATTTGAATTAGAATTCTTTTAATTGACATAACAAATATTAAAGTTCAAATATTTCAACATTATATCTTCGATAACCCCAAGTCAATCCGCTATAAATTTACAGATTTTGGAGCATCAAAATAAAACTCATATGTTCACGATGAAGCTAGCCAAATGTCACCAAGTAATGAAATCATTGAAATTTATCAAGTCAAGTGTTAATAATCTGATAATTTTTGTTTTTAATTTCTACAATAATTAGATAGAATTCAAATCAATAAAAGAATTTTATAAGTTCAAATTATGATAAAGATGGTCCTTTCAGTTTTCAATTATGTGGAGGACTATTAAAAGCATACGTTCACTGATATAAATATATAGAAATAACAATGCACTTTTTTTTTTATTACTAAATTGTATTCAGGAACAACTTCGTTAGGATTGGGAAATTGCTGCGATTCTTTCTGAATAGCTTGGATTCTCCAGTCGAAAGTCACTTTGAACGTATTACCTAAAGTACCAAAAGTGACTTTACAAAACAGAATCTTAAAAAAAAAACATGACTTGGACAATGTCCCAAGCTTCAGAACCAAAACTATCTCAACTAGCTATACATCCTTTCACCTAACTACCAAAATCAAGGATAGAAATTTAAGAACTTCCTAGCCAATCTTGCCTTACCAGCTCCCTTGACATGCAGTGCTTAAATGATTTCTCTAACCAGTTCAGTAGCATTCCTGGACCCTGTGTTGAAAGACACGACAATTCCTCTCAATCCACAGGTAATAGACACATCCATATCTCCTACAAATTTGTGTTATCCATATCTTTATAATAAAAGTAGGATAGTTATGAGTTATGCGGAATGATGTGCTAATATAAAATTGAATTGAAAATTAGAAAATATTAAATTAAAATATTTTTTTCTTGACATGACAAATATTTGACACGAAACATATAAATATTTGAATTATTAATTTGAATACGACTTAAAAAATAGAGTATTAGAATTTTAATGGTTGTCTCGGATTGAATTAGCGTTATAGAAGATGTAGCACTGAAGTTTAAGCTCTCTTCATAAATAATATGCAAAAGTTTCATAAACATATTAGTTGAAGATAAAATATTTAAACCATAATTTGAATTTAAATTGAAAGAGAATATATAGTCCTAATTAATCTTTTGGAGTTGCATCACTACTTAAACGAGTTAATTTACCTAACATACTGACATAGTTATCTCAAGAGGAATAATTTAATTTCATAATTTCCAAATAAAGAATAAATTTATTCATAATGCACTTCGACTACTTTAATTCAAGTTGGAATTAATTTAAATGGTTAAAAATGTCTAATTTTTTATTAAAAGATAAAGTTGTTAAATTTAATTTCTTGTTGCACATAATACAAAAAACTAAAATAAAAATAGATTTTCTTAGAAAATAAAAAAGAATTATATATTTATATTTTAGTCTAATTTAAAATTTAAAATTTCAAATTAGAATATTATGAGATTATTTGAATTATAGGTAAAACATTAAATGAGACTATACAATTAAATATAATAGTAGCAAAAAACAATGTAAAAGGAGGACATGTCTTAAAATATAATCAAATATCATATATGAATTTTTAATAATTATAAATAACGCTCAAAATCTTTTATGAAAATAAATATAATAAAAATATTGATAATTATCACTATATTTTATGATAAAAAGGTTAAATAATTCTTTGTTTATACTTTGGACGAACTAAACATGACAAATTAGTTTTTGAGTTGACACTATTTCTATTATATATAACGTAAAATACTAAGGGATATGATTGCATCACGTTGCCTAAGGACCTATCCCAGGCTATGGCTATCGCTATCCGTACATTTTTCTTTTTTGCTTTTGGTCTTCTCTTTTTTGTTCTTGAGGTTAAAAAAGGCTATCCTGAGCAATTGCAATAATCAGGTTCATTGATATTCCTGGTATAGTAGATGCTATCACACATGCAATCATACTCAATGCTTTAATAGGAATCACACAAGGGTAGATTAGAAACCTCTAGTAAAATGTCCGCCCATAACCCAGCATATAAAGTACATTACAAATCTTTTCCGATACCTCCCAAGGAAATCTCGAATTTGGATCCCAAATTGACGGGTTAGTGTGAGCTTCTCCATGCCGTTATGCACTCTTTAGGTCAATCTAGTATCAATATATTTCTTTGTTCGATACTTGTTATATACTAGTCAATTAAATTGATTGAATTATTGTTCATATTGAAAGGAGTCAAGATTGATAAGGAGTTATTTAATGATTCTCGAACATATACTTGTTTTGAGTGCCATTTATTTTCTATCAGTATCTATGGTTGATCACAAGTCGAAATATGGTTCAAAACAACATGGACATGCAAAAGAGAAATGACATCTCCACTCGGACCAAGACATAATTTTTACTTATTCAAATAACAACTAAGGTGATGCAGGGTCAGGAATGACGAATCTCAATCTAGTCCGTATTTTGAGTATATCCAGAGAAAGAGATTCCTTGTCTAGAACTTCAAGTCAATTTAAAAATTCGTTACTCAAATTATTACTTTTTTCTTTGTTGGTAGAAATCCTGAGCGTATCATACGTCTATAATGCATTGTACGTCCCATAATAGGTCCCATTCTTCTACTCTTTTACGGAAGTCAATGACTATTCACAGCTATTACCTTGACACCAAAAAATGAAAAAACAAATACTAGCTAAAATATCAGAGTAGAAAAAATGTTCATACAAGGGAGACATAAATAATGTGAGGATGTTTATACTTGAACTAATTTTAAAAACTAAATTATTTAATATAATAATAGAATAAAAGTATAAAAAGTTCAGAGTAAGCAAATTACATACTATGCTATATTAAAATGAGAGTAGCCGATAAGGATATTAATTTAAGTGACCAGCGAATAAAACTCATATTTATTAATGTAATAAAAAAATATGGAAGAAAAAAGTTATTCTACGATTATATGATTTGTTTTTTGTAAGAATAAGAAAATATTGATATTGAGTACATGACACTGAAAAATGAGATGAGTGTCCAAAAAATTTATTTAAACAATATGATCTACTATGATCAAACAAATCAAATTAAAACTTTAATGTAATTTTTTTTTTCCTCTAGTACTTTTCGCGCATAGATGCGCGGGTGCTATATTAGTGTCCGTATTAAAACCTAGGAAGATGGTGGACACTATTATCTTTTACAACGTCTTTCTTTTCTCATTTTTTTCTTTTATTTCATTTTTACTAATTAAACAAAAGGAAATTTGGAAATAGAACCAACTTACTAATAAAACATACTACTACTACTACAACTACTTAAAATTAATCGATAAATATACTCCAAAAATATAGTAAAATGAAAATAAAATATCCAAACAAATAATAAAGTACAATATAGAAGAAACTAACAAAAATCCATCAAAGTTGTTAGGTCCGGGTATGCTATGGAACAATAAAAACAAACTAAAAATGAACTAACTTGAATGTCAATTCAGTTTCCGAATGTCGGCGATAATGTCGTCCGGCACCAGTGACAACAATTTAGTAAAACAGAAAACTTTAAAGAGCAATGCAACAGAAATTTAAAGAACACAAAAGTTTAATATTTACATAGGTTATATAAATATATATTATATAACATGACAGTCAGTGACCGAAAGTATTGTATATATTTATTATATACAAAAATTACAAATTCCTTTCTTTACAATTTTACAAGATGAAACGGAAAGGAATTAAATTTTGAAGTCGCAGATGACTTCTGCATAAAAAATCTATCTAAATAGACATAGACAACTTCTCATTACAATTGCTCAATACAAAGCTAATCTAGAATCTATATTGCAATTGTAATGTTGGATAGAATATTGTCAACACGCTCAGGCAACACTTGTGATCCAGTTTTCTGAGATAAATTCTCGAGAGCTCTCTTGATATTTTTGCAATCTGTTTCTGGATACCGATTCACTCTTGTAGCCTCTCTATTTATAGTAGGGAGTCTTCCTTGAAAAGCTCATCGATTAGTTGAGTAGGTTGAGGGAAAGGTGGGCAGCTGGTGTGTTTGTTGGAGAAGATCATGGAGTCAAAATCTCAACAACTTTGACTTGTTCTTCACTCGACTTCTTACCCAAGCTTTGACTCTTTCTCCCACGTTTTACACAGCTCCTAATTCACATGCCTAAGTCGTTTTTACCACTCAGTAAAACTGTTACTGCTTAACGTGAAATAACACAAAAAATGTTATGAAAAATGTTGGTCTGAATATTGTGACATTTGTCCCAACATTTTTGGCAATCAACAACAGTACTTCAGGGAATATGTTAGGTCAAATGTTACAACACCAAACCTAACATTACCAATCTCCTTTTTTTGCCTTTCTTCACAAAACCCATTATAACATATGCAAATGACTTAAGGCAACGTCATAGTTGTTGTCCAACAACTATGAATACAGTTATGCTCCCCTTTAACATGTGATGGTATACAAGCAAGACTTGTATACACTAGTCTGTAGGATTAGAAAATATATAGAACATAAAGAAAAAACTGTTAGCGCATTATATATCATCCATTTACAAGGATTTATATACAGACCACAAAAAACATATTCCCTTTGCCACATAAATCAACATCCATCTTGTCAAACATATAACTACTCAGAATGAGCAACCTTCATGACCTTCATACATTATCGCCCGGTAGCTAGAAACAACTCCTCCTAGCTCATCATACAGCAGCAACAACTTTCTACTCCTACGTGACTACTTCTCTGCACAAGCAACAACCTCTAACCTTCTTCATCAGCTCCCCCTACATCAGCACTTCCTCTGCTTCACCAACTAAATTATCTCTCCATTTTTGTGAAGAAAGCAGCAGCATGAGATGGTGTCTGTCTTGAATCAGGGCATTCCTCATATCATCAACCTGAGTGATTTGGTGGGTGACCTTTGCAATTTGATTCACAAACCATTCAGTGGACAGTGGAGACTGTCTCGGACTAGTGTTGCCAGGAATATTGGTGACATTCCTGTCAACATCTATACTACTTCTTTCCACTTTAAATGGTAGATCAATGACTCTGTCTCTACTTTTCAAAACTGCTTTGTTGACTGTGTATAGTTCAGGAGCCTTCCCTAATGTGTCTTCTCTCTTAGGCTTAAAACCTTGGGTAGATAAAACTTTGTTTATTAGAGAGGGAAAATGGAGGATTGACGTTGATTCTTTTTGTGCCAAATTGGCAACATGATGGAAGATCATTTTGCCCAGATCAACTCTCAAACCTTTCCCAATTTTATATAGCAGGGTGGCTTGTTCTGTAGTTACAATTGACTCATTCATTGAAGGAAGCCAATTGTGTATAGCAATTTTGTGAAAAGTGGAAAACATGACTGTTAATTTTGAGGCTAGACATCTAGAGATCCACTTATGCATTATACCTCCTGTGAGGTGCTCAATTACTTTATCTTTATTGTCCACTGCAAGGTCTGTTTCTCTAACATTACCCTCAGCATTTAATTTCATATATTGGTTTATAACAGCAGGTGTGAAAGAATACTCTCTGTTACGGAGATATACATTCTCAAACTTCTTTGAGGAGGTATCTTCTATAACAGAACCCAAATTAGCATAAAACAACCAGACTATTTCATCAACATATGGTCTTTTGTTAGTAACAAATTCTAGGAGCTATTTTTCTTTTAAGAACTCTACCAAGTCATAGTCTGAGCAGGAGGCAATGTCTAACACTTTTTCAGACCTAATGACTTTATTCTTGTACCAGTTCCAATTATCAGAATTAGTTTTAGAATAGAAATTATCTGAGTAGATAGATACCTCCTGGTCAGAATCAGATTTGGTTTTGTTGGAGGAGGATAGTGTTGGTGTCTTTTTTGAAATTTGTTGAATTGTTGCTCGAGATGTTGTGGCTTTGTCGGCAACATTTGGAGCAGCATCTGATTTATCATGTTTGGGAATTCCTTTTGGACAGAATCTCGTCAGTAGAGTATCATCAGGAATTTCATCATTTTGAGACACATTTTGAGGTACAGAGGCAGTAAGATCTTCTTCACTTTCTTCAGAGGATAGCTCAAAGTTCATGTCATCAGTGTCACTACTTGAGCAAGTAGGTATAGGTGTATCAAATCTGGACTTTTTGGTGCTCGGCTCCTGTTTGACTGTTCTCTCAAATACTCTACTCGATCTACGAGTAGGGAAAGAGGATGAACTTGGATGTTTACCTAGGTTCGAATAATTAGATGTTGCATCAA
Source organism: Anisodus acutangulus (assembly GCA_029783415.1). NCBI lineage: Eukaryota > Viridiplantae > Streptophyta > Magnoliopsida > Solanales > Solanaceae > Anisodus > Anisodus acutangulus. The sequence continues at coordinate 46,355,431 of CM056491.1, read as the reverse complement.
CATCTATGGGATTATTGTCATCCTTAGGGTAGCTGATATCGAGCAATTCCTCATCACTTCGAAGGATTATAGTAGTACACCTGTGTTTCAGGAAAATGTGAAGAAGAAGATATGCCTGGTTGTTGAGGAGGGCTTATACTCATAGGGGTGTTGTTGGATGTGTTGGTAGACATAGGCGTTGACATTGGGGAAGTTTCCATTGGTGAGTTTTGAGGAGATGGTTTTGAAGTTTTAGGATTTGAGATTGAGAGTGACGTTTGGAATGGTGAATCACTCATCTGGTAGGTGATGTTAAGCCCGATTTGTGATGTGATCCCCCCCCCCATTTTTTTTATATTTTCAATAGGGAAAATCGGATATGATAAAAAAAAATACAAATGAGAGGATTCTATATACATGAAAAATCATTCAAAGCAACAAAAATTCTTAGTTTTAGGAGTTTGAGATTTATCTAATAACTTACACCTAAATTTTTGGGATAAGTTGATAAGCATCACTGTAGGAATTTAATCTTATCATTTTAAAGTTTGAAATTCCTATAAAAATAAGGCATAAACATAGGGAGAAAAATATGATTTTTCTGGATTCAGTTAAGAACAACATCCCAACAAATATCACAAACTGAAAATGTCAACAGCAATGTTGGCAACATTGTGGACAACACAGGTATTATGATCCCGCAAGAACTTTTCATTTTGGCAACAAATCAAGATACGCTTTATATGTATTTTTATGAGTTTAACCACTGGACCAATGTAACATTTTTCCATCGTGTCCTTGATCTAATCATAAAATACATACAAAAATATTTTTTCGTGTCAAAAATAAGAATACTTATTTAGTATTCTTAAAATTCTTTTGAAGCACTCGATTCTCCTATAGAATAGGAACAATATCTTTTAAAGGGGCTTTGTCCATTTTGCACAGTTGCCAATCATTTGTTAAGGCTTTGCTTTATTTTGATACTACATTTTTATGATATATAATATCATCACAGAGAACGGTATCACGTTAAAGACACATTATTTATTGAGAGATCATGCTTGTGTGATAAAATATTAATGCACTATACATTAACAATAATCAGTTTATGATATTACATAGGTAAATGTCAGCTGAAATGTTAGACAATGTTTCAGCTGACATTCACCAAAAATGCCTTTTTAGAGATTACAAAGATCAAGAGATTTCTTCAAACTATAAAATCTCTCATGGTCTAAAGCTTTTGTAAAAATATCAGATAGTTGATGAATAGTGTCAACATGTTCAATATGAACTAGCTGTTTTTCGACTAAATCTCTTAAAAAGTGATGTCTAAATCAAAGTACAAAATCAAAATCAAAATCAGATAGTTGATGAATAGTGTCTGGATTTTTGGAAATATTTATAGCACTCAAATTATCACAGTACAAAATCAAAATATTGCTAGAAAATCCATAGTCGTCTAACATGTGTCTTAGCCATATTAATTGAGAGCAACAACTTTCAGCTGCTACATATTCAGATTCAGCAGTTGAAAGTGAGACACAATTTTGTTTATGACTATACCATGAAATAAGATTATTGCCAAGATAAAAACATTCTCCACTTCTACTTTTCCTATCATCTACGTCTCTAGCCCAATCCGAGTCACTAAATCCTATTAAGTCAGGATTAGTGTCTTTGGAATACCAAATTCCCAACTCACATGTGTCAGCAACATATCTAATAATACGTTTCACGACATTTAAGTGGGATATTTTGGGACAGGCTTGAAAATGGGCATAAACACAAACACTAAACATAATATCTGGGCGACTCACAGTAAGATAAAGAAGACTACCTATCATATATCGATACAAGGTTGGGTCGACATTTTCATCAACATTATCCTTACATATCTTCTGCGATGAACCCATTGGCGTTTTCATCTGTTTAGCATTCTTCAAACCAAATCTCTTAACTAGATTCTTAGCATATTTGCTTTGTGAGATAAAAATTCCATTTTCACTTTGCTTAGTCTGCAAACCTAAGAAAAAAGTTAGTTCCTCAATCATGCTCATTTCAAAAGTTGATGTCATATATTCAACAAATGACTTTAGATAAGACTGTGAGGTCGAGCCAAAGACTATGTTATCTACGTAGATTTGAGCAATAATAATATCTACACCGTGACGTTAATGAATAAAGTACGATCAGCTTCACCACGGTTAAAACCAAATTCAAGAAGGAAGTTAGTTAGACGACCATACCATGCACGAGGGGCTTGTTTCAACCCATACAGTACCTTTTTGAGCTTGTACACATAGTGTGGATGGTGAGGATCTTCAAATCCTTTTGGTTGTTCAACATAGACTTTCTTATCTAGATAACCATTCAAGAATGCACCTTTTACATCCATTTGGTGTAAAGTAATTTTTAGGCAACAAACAATATCAAGTAACAGTCTAATTGACTTAATTCTAGCCACAGGTGCGAAGGTTTCGTCATAGTCGATTCCTTCAACCTGAGTATAGCCGTGTGCAACTAGACGAGCTTTGTTTCTAATAAATGTTCCCAATTCGTCTGATTTATTTTTAAAAATCCACTTAGTTCTAATTACATTTGAATTATTGGACGTGGACCTAAATCCCAGACTTTATTTTGAGAGAATTGTTCAAGCTCTTCTTGCATTGCTTGAATCCAAAAATCATCTTTGAGTGTTTCTAAAATATTTTTTGGTTCTAAAGTAGATTTAAAACAAGAAAGACTAACCTTTTGGTTTATGGTAGACATACACACATACATTACCATTTCTCTATAGTTGAGTGGTTCTTTCCCTCTTGTTCTAATTCCTTCAAAAACACCCCTATCACCTGGCCTGTTGGTTGATTCTTCCTAATCCTTGATAAGGGGTCCCTTCGAACTTGATCTATCAATTCAGTATTTGACTCGTCATTCATGGCCTCTATTTCAGGTTCAGATGTTGCTTCGGGTGTGACAACATTTGGGGTAACATCTGATTCTTCAGCAATCTGCACATTTCCACTGAAACTATAGTATTATTTTCAGTTGTCTTTCCTGTAAGATCAGAAAAGTCATCAAAAATAACATTTACAGACTCTTGTATAGTTTTGGTCCTTAGATTGTATACTCGATAAGCATGACTATTTTGAAAATAGCCAACAAAAATTCCTTTGTCGCTCTTAGAGTCAAACTTTGCCAAGTGATCTCTATCATTTAAAATATAACAAGTACACCAAAAAACATGAAAGTAACACAAGTTAGGTTTCTTTTCATTTATCAGCTCATAAGGTGTCATCTTTGTTCCTGGCCTTAAGTAGACTCTGTTAGAGATATGACAAGCAGTATTTAAGGCTTCGGCCCAAAAATGTTTTGACAATTTTTTAGAACTAAGCATAACTCTAGCCATTTCTTGCAGTGTTCTATTCTTCCTTTCTGCTACCCCATTCTGTTGAGGAGTTTTGGGAGTAGAAAACTCATGGCAAATTCCTTTTTTCTCACAAAAGTTTGTGAATGAGCTATTTTTAAATTCTTTTCCATGGTAGGATCTAATCTGAAAAATAGGAGAATAGAACAAGTTCCTAATTCTAGAGTGCAAAATTTTAAACATGTCAAAAGTTTGTGATTTTTCTTTCAAAAACTATATCCATGAATATTTAGAAAAATCATCTACTATCACATAGGAATACCTCATGCCTCCTAGACTGTCTACTTCAATTGGACCCATTTGATCCATATGTAATAATTGAAAATAGTGAGAAGTATCTGAATGTTGTCTATCGTGTTGGACAATATTATGAGAGACACGAGTTTGCTTACCTTTCAGACAATCTTCACAGACAGTTTTACCTTTATGGCTAAGATTGGGTAAGCCCCTAACCGCTTCATAAGATACCAATTCTTCTAAATTGCGGTAGTTGACATGCCCTAAAATTTGATGCTATAGTGTTGTGTCATTGATCTTGAAATTATTGCATGTTTCTTGTCTTGCAATAAGATAGCAATTATCACCTATTCTAGTACCTGTCATGACACATTCATTAGCTTCATTCGTAACTTCACATGCATTCTTATTAAACTTTACCTCAAGATTTTCATCACACGGTTGACTAATACTAATCAAATTAGCCATTAAACCCTCAACGTGTAAGATGTTTCTTAAAGCTGGAAATCCAGGAACATTCAAGGTCCCTATTCCAATTATTTTGTTTTTACTGCCACCTCCATAAGTTACGTTACCTCCACTAAATGACTCATAGTTCTTTAGAAACTCATTTGTACCTGTCATATTGCGAGAACATTCACTATCAAAGTACCAAGAACCTAAAATGTTAGTTCTTAATGCAGTTATAGCAACTTTACATGTTACATCCTTTTTGGGAACCCAAACTCTCTTAAAACATTTTTGCCTTTCGACTCAGAAATGTTGCTTCGAATGTTATCCGACATGTTGGACAACCTTTTAGGCAACATTTTGCTCCAAGAATCTTGAAGTTTGAAATAGTATGGTTTTAAGTGTCCAGGGGAGTTACAGTGATGACATTCAAACTTCAAATTCTTTGACATTTATGAGAACCTATTATTTATTCCTTTTTTCTTTTACAAAGCATATTTTCTCATTTTTGTCAAACAAACTAGAGCATATAGTTTTGAGAGAGTTTTCGTATCCAATACCTGCATGTGAAGGTTTACTAAAGCTGAGTATCTCATTCAATTTCGAAGTTCCTGAGTTGAGCTTGCGGAGGGTTGCTTCGGCTAGATCCAATTTTACACAAATCTTACCAAATTCTGTATCATTTTTGGTAAGTGCACCTCTAATCGGGTTATTGTGCCTTTTAGATCTATATTCTCACGAGTTAAAGATTTTACCTTTTTATCAAGTTGTTTGAATTCTATGATTAAGGCTTTACAAATACTTTGTAATTCATTAATCATGTCATCTTTACATTCAACTTGATTCATACACTCAGCCTCACCACTAGAAATAAAATCACTAAAACAATTAACATCAGGATAGTAAAAGAATATGTACCTCTCGGATGTTGCTGGGGATGCAGATGTTGCTGCTGATGTTAGAGCAAATATCATGACATCCGAGGCAACATTACAGATGACATCTTCATTATCAGATAGAGAATGTTCGTAAACAGTGGTCATCATTGCTTGTGATTCAACTTCTTGATCTCCTTCGTCCTCACTAAGAGAGACCCATAGGTTCTTACCAAATTTTCTAAGAGTATTTGCAAATTCATTAGTATAATGACCCCAACCCTCAACGTGTAAGACATTTCTTAAAGCTGGAAATCCAGGAACATCCAAGATCATTTTTCCAATTATTTTGCTTTTGTTGTCTCTTCATAAGTCACGTTTCCTCCGTTGAATGACTCATTATTCTTTAAAAAACCTTTTATACATGTCATGTGACGAGAACATCCACTATCAAAGTACCAAGAACCTGAAATGTTAGTTCTTAATGTAGTTATAGCAACTTTACATGTTACATCCTTTTTGGGAACCCAAACTCTCTTAAAATATTTTTTACCTTTCGGCTTTGAAATGTTGCTCTGAATGTTATCCGAAATGTTGGACAACCTTTTAGGAAACATTTTGCTCACAAAATCTTGAAGTTTGAAAAAGTATAGTTTTAAGTGTCCAAGGGAGTTACAGTGATTACATACAAACTTCATATTCTTTGACATATATGAGAACCTATTATTTATTTCTTTTTCTTTTACAAAACATATTTTCTCATTTTTGTCAAACAGACTAGAGCGTATAGTTTTAAGAGAGTTTTTGTATCCAATATCTGCATGTGAAGGTTTACTAAAGCTGAGTATCTCATTCAACTTCTAAGTCTCGGTGTTGAGCTTGCAGAAGGTTGCTTCAGCTAGATCCAATTTTACACGAATCTTACCAAATTCTGTATTCTTTTTGGTAAGTGCAACCTCTAGTCGAGTTATTGTGCCTTTTAGATCTACATTCTCACGAATTAAAGATTTTACTTTTGTGTCAAGAGCTTGGATTCTATGATTAAGGCTTTACAAATGTTTTGTAATTCATTAATCATGTCATGTTTGTATTTAACTCGATCCATACTATCAGTCTCGCTAACAGAAATAGAGCCACTAAAGCAATTAACATCAGAATAGTTAAAGAAGTCATATCTTTCGGATGTTGCTGTCGATGTTCATGTCGTTGCTGATGTTGGATCAAATGTCGTTACATCTGAGACAACATTACAGATGACATCTTCTCAATCTGACAGAGACTGTTCGAAAACAGTGGCCAGCGTTGCTTGTGATTCGATTTCTTGATCTCTTTCATCGTCACTAAGAGAGACCCACAGATTCTTGCCAAATTTTCTAAGAGTGTTTGCACATTCATTAGCATAATGACTCAATCCGAGCATGCATGACATTGCACATACTCGAGTTGTTTGGGATCAAATTTAGTATGATCTGAGTTGGTTCTTCTTAGTGGACTTCCTTTTTAGCGCTTGGAAGGAATTTAGTGGGCTTTTGATTGAAGCCATAATTTTGATGCTGTTTAGATTTAGATTGATTTCTCTCATTGTTGAACTTCCTCACCATCGAATTGTATTTTCGAGCAAGTAAGGCAACATCAACACCTTCACCAACTTCTTCAAGATTTTCATCATCTTCTTCGATTTGATTCTTCGAGGATTGAACTTGAAGTGCCACGTTCTTGCTTTTATATAGTTCCCTTTGATTCTCACTGTTCATCTCATAGGTTTTGAGAATGCTCATCATTGTATGAAGGTCTATTGTGGCAAGATTGTGAGCTTCTTCAATGGAACAAATCTTTAAATTGAACTTTTGAGGAAGAGAACGGAGAGCCTTTTCAACAAGTTGAGTGTTGGTTAAAGGTTCACCAAGAACTTGTCATTCATTTGAGATGTCAATCAACTTTTCAAAATAAGATTTAATATCATCCGCTTCTTCCACCTTTAAACGTTCATATTTGCTCATGAGCATGCGTAGCTTTGTTCGTCGAACATTTGAGTTACCTTCACAATGAATTTGTAAAGTATCCCATGTGTCCTTAGCCGTGGGGCAGTTTTGAATGAGTTTGAACATGTACAGATCAACCCATCCGAAAATTGCATTTAAGGCCTTTTCATTAAAGCTAGCATTATTGGTTTCTTCCGTCGTCTATTCAGATTCAGGTTTAACAAGAATGTGACCTTCCTCATCCGGCGGCAACATTGGAACAACATACCCATTGGTTATAGATCTCAATGCCCTAACATCAATTGATTTGCTATGAGAATGTAGGCGAATCTTCCAATAGGCATAGTTTGAACCATCTAAAATGAGAATTCTACCAATAGTCGGATCCATAGCTTGAGACAACATGACCAATCACTTATTGTGTTAAGTGTCGGCTCTGATACCACTTGTTAGGTCCAGGTATACTATGGAACAATAAAAACAAACTGGAAATAAACTAACTTGAACGCCAATTCAGTTTCCGAATGTCGGTGATAATCTCGTCCGACACCAGTGACAACACTTTAGTAAAACAGAAAACTTTAAAGAGCAATGCAACCGAAATTTAAAGAACACAAAGGTTTAATATTTACATACCTATGACGGTCAGTGACCGGAAGTATTGTATATATTTATTATATACAAAAATTACAAATTTCTTTCTTTAAAATTTTACAAGATGAAACATAAAGGAATTAAATGTTGAAGTCGCATATGACTTCTGCCTGAAAAATCTATCTAAATAGACATATACAACTTCTCATTATAATTGCTCAATACAAAGCTAATCTAGAATCTAAACTACAATTGTTATGTTGGACAGAATGTTGTTAACACGCTCAGGCAAGACTTGTGATCCAGTTTTCTGAGATGAATTCTCGAGAGCTCTCTTGATATTTTTGCAATCTGTTTCTGGATATCGATTCACTCTTGTAGCCTCTCTATTCATAGTAGAGAGTCTTCCTTGAAAAGCTCATCGATTGTTTGAGTAGGTTGAGGGAAAGGTGGGCAGCTGATGTGTTTGTTGGAGAAGATCATGCAGTCAAAATCTCAACAACTTTGACTTGTTCTTAACTCGACTTCTTCCCCACGCTTTGACTCTTTCTCCCACGTTTTACACAACTCCTAATTAACATGCCTAAGTCATTTTTACCACTCAGTAAAACTGTTATTGCTTAACGTGAAGTAAGACAAAACTGTTATGAAAAATGTTGGCCTGAATGTTGTGACGTTTGTCCCAACATTTTTGGCAATCAACAACAGTACTTCGGGGAATATGTTGGGTCAAATGTTACAACACCAAACCCAACATTAACAAAAGTAACTCTTTTAATGCAAAATATCATTGATTAGATAAAATTTATAAATTATTAATTATTTAGCCTAAAATTTGCTTATTAGGTCAATCGTGTGTTTAATTCATAAAATATTCTGTCATAAATACTATATTAATGTATCAAAAAAATTTATCAAAATCTCTAAATCTATTATTGGTAATCTTAGAGATTATATTTCTATAAGATGATTAATCATTATATTACCAAAAGAAAAAAAAAGATAGATGTTATAGAGGTGTAATTTTACAAAGAGCCTATTGTTATAAAGATAGATGTTGTTGTTATAGGTAAAAATTTGTTATAAAGAGGTAAAATATAACATAAAAATTCAATTTTGAGAAAAACTTAAACGTTATAGAAAGGTGATGTTATATGAAGATGTCGTTATAGATAGGTCTGACCGTAACTAGAATAATATTGATGAGAGTATTTAAAAGTAAATAATTAGAAAAATAATATAGAGAGATTCTTATTGATTCTCCTAGATCAGATGGTGAATATTGCTAAAGAGCATAGATAAACAGTCATGTTTTCAGGGAATCATAGTAAAATTATTAGTTATCAGGTGAAAAATTAGATAGTACAATCATGGGGAGTGGGGACCTTTATAGGCTATTACAATTAAATATGTTTCGTGTTCTATGGCCTTTCAACTGTTACATGGCTAAGATCGTGAAAGTTAATAGAATTAAATAGACTATGTGGGATCTTGGAACCTGATCGTTACCTCAGTTATCCTATGTTCCTTTTCAGATAGAACGTTTCGCATCTCTCTGCTCCAGTGTTAGCGAGGCACATCCGATTAGTGACTCTTGGGGAATTTAACTAATTGATGGTTTAATGGCATTGACCGATTCAACGGTTGATTGTGGTCCTCGCTTCGCTTGTGTTCAATCAAATAATCTTGCTTCCGGTTTATTTCGGCTCGGTACCTATCTTCGATTCGGTCCGAAGACCATATGCATGCGTATACACCGGTATAATTTTTAACCACTACAGTGCCTAATCTTAATTATTTGAAATTCTAGTTGGCAGAATTTCTTTCATTAATGCTTTCATTTTTTTAGTATATTTCAAATTTTATGTTGGTGGTAAAGTTAATAAAAAATTCTCACACATTTGCAAAGTGTTAGCTTGCAAGTTGGCGTTATTTTATATAGTTGCTCTACATGGAATCACTACTAAAAATAGGTATTTTTTTACAAAAGTAAATAGACCAACTTTGTCAATACAGTTTACCGACCACAAAATCCATAGTCACGCTCGGAAAATGCAAATCATTTTTTAAAAAGCTTTTATGAAGTAACCGTCGGATGTTTTAGCATCAAAACTCCAAAAAATATTTTTTCTATCTTGTCTATCGGTAAAAGAGTATAAAAAAGCCTTAGACCAACAAGCACTAGCGATCTAGTGGTAGAATAATACCCCTCCACAGTACAGACCTGCAATTTATAATTGCATAATTTAAAAAAATCGATAATTTTTTTACAAAACTGACCAAATTCGTCTGATTTTAAGTTATTTTTCTCCACCAATTAACCGATGGACTCGATCGATTTCTTTAAAAGCACTAAAAAATTTAATCACTTGTAATCATTAACAACCATAGGAAAAGAAAATTTTATATTTAGCTATAATTTTTTCGTTGCAAATAATTCAATTATTTCAGCTACAAATTTTAAGTCGTCGCTATTTAAACATTGCATATTTAGTGACAAAACGTTGTTGCCAGTAAATAGTGGGTTTATTAGTGAAAGAAATAATCCCCTTGATTATTTTCATTGATTGAATAGATATATATATACAAGTTACAAAATAGGAGAATCCTATTCCTAAAACCTTATTCTACCATAATTCTAACTATACAATTATGGTAAGTGTATATCCTAATTATGGTAAGTGTATATCCTAATCTAGGTAACAAATACACTACAATATACACAAAATATACTTTCCTTAATATACAAATCTGCCCACTGCTTTGCTGGGGAAATCCCGTGATGGGCTTCAGCGTCTTGGGCCACTGCTTCTGTATACCTGTGATATATACTGCTGTATATTCAGTGTATATCACGGGTATATTACCTTTGTTTAACAATTAGAGACAATTAAATGAGTGTCACTAGGTTTTTATACTATTAGTGACTAAAACTAATGTCACTATAATATAAAATTTTGTAGCTAAATTGTACAACATTTATCTACAAACTCTAATTCGTCACTATTGTAACACCGTATTTTTTGTGACAATTTTTCGTATTCAAAATCTAACTAATTTTAAGACAAATAATAATTTGTCACAAATTGGATACATCATTAGTGACAAAATAACATGTCACCAATAACTTAAAAATCGTGGTTAATGTTACTCAATAATTGACGTCAATTATTTTTTGGTGGGAAACTTTAGAGGACAAAACGTTTGCTACGAAATTGTGTTTCGACACCAAAAGCATATGACTCATATATTTAAATACGAAATATTATTTTTGTCACAAAAAGTGAATAATTAGTGACGAATTCTGTGTCGTAGCTAAGAATTTTGTAGCTAAATATCACATTTGTTGTAGTGCCTCTCTAAAAGCTATTAACACCAAAAATAAGGTCACAAAACAGATAATTTAGGGGTAATAGATTGAAGGGGACTAAACGATCAAACATGTCGTTACAATGAACCTACCTAGAGGAGATGGTAATGACAAAAAGGAAGGATTGTGTAAAAAAGAAAAGAAATCCTGTATACATTTGAGGACAAATTAGCTTAGTCCATGTACAAAAATCTAACTTCAGTATAATAGTATATAAAAGAAGGAAGATTTACATGACCGTGGAAACTATAATAATAAAGCAGAAGTACCATGGGGTAATTAAAAACTTCAGAAAAACATATATAAAAACACACTAGGGATAGAGACTGCTACTCTTATATACACCTCAAAAAAAACCAAACCCCTTATTTTATCCACAAATTAATTCCACGTACACACCAACTATCGAGGGTGGGAGAGTTGGGGAGGGGGGATAGGAGATTGAGTGATGAAAAAAGAGTTGCAATAATAGAGAATGGTGTGACCGGCAATCATTCCTTGAATAATTTGAGAAAGTAACATTCATTTCATTTCATGTCAATTAAATTTATTTCTGCAGCTGTTTTTTATGAACCACAGGCCACAATAAATCCGACCAACGGATTCTTGCCCTTGGTATTTAGAGTCACATCCAAAATTTTAAAATGTACAATAACAATAATACGAATTATTTTATTTATATATTACAAGTACTCCTATAATGAGTATGTAAAAGTTTAGTGTAGATATAAATATTATTAAAATATTTTCACTTATATTTTTAAATCTTGAACTTAGACGAATTTATTGAAGAGGAGGCATATCATGTATAAGATAATATATTGGAAGGATAATATCACTTTGGTATTCTAGTTATTGGGAAATTATGATTTTGACCTCGTGATATAAGATATGTTTAAGCATATATAACCTTTAAATAATTGTAATGTGCACTTTGGGCCTATGCTCATGATTTTTCATAACTTTGATGAATTACTAATGGTTAAACTATTTTATTGCGCATTTATTATATTAAATTTTTATTGTTGCTCTATATTTTGAGGATACATAATTAGATAAAAATATATCTAAATGTAAAATAATTTGTATGTAAAGCGACAAAAATGACATATTCGTATAAACTAAAGGTTAAATGTGCTCAGATAAAATATTATAAGGATTAAAATTAAAATTTATTAATAATCAGAGGACGGAAAATGTAATTATCCCTATATAGAATCTGGTACAAATAGTATCAGTAGTTTGTGAATGTGTGCGCGTTGTTTACGTACGTCCATGGATGGCAGCCTGTGGAATTGACAAGTCGAGGTACTTCATACATTAGGTGATTGTGAAATGGCATATAAATGTTGAAAGCCTTCTTTAAAAATTGCTGAAAAACAATTGAGCCATAATATATATATGACTACCTTGAAAGAAATAATTTCTTTATTATTTTTATTAATGAAAAAGTATATATATAATATATAATTTATAATTTATAATTTTCAAAATAAAAAAATTATATTTCTATTCTACTTCTAAAATCTTATTCTACTTGTACAATAACTATACAATTATGGTAAGTGTATAATTCTAATTACAACAAAACATCTCCTAAATAGGCCACTAAACTGTGATATACACGGTATGTATACACCGTGTATATCACGGGTTTAACAGCCCATCTTTGCTAAGTCAGCCCGTGATATACATGGCCAATATACCGTGTATATCACGGGTGTTTATCACACCTCCGCAGTCATAGCGGAGGTCTTCGTACGCTGAGACTGTCCCTAAAATCTTCAAAAAGGACCTAGGGAAGACCCTTAGTAAATATGTCTGCAATTCAATACCTGGAAGGGACATGTCAGACGCGTACTTGTCCATCAGCTACCTTTTCGCGAACAAAGTGAATATCCATCTCGATGTGTTTAGTGCGCTGTTGTTGAACCAGATTACTAGAAATGTAGACGACACTAATATTATCACAATAAACCAAGATATCTTTCTGAATTGGCCAATGAAGTTCTAAAAGAAGATTACGTAACCAACAGGATTTAGAGACCACATTGGCTACCCCTCGATACTCGGCCTCTGCACTAAAGCGTGATAATGTAGACTGACGCTTCGAAGATCATGAGACCACGTTATTACCAAGAAACATACAATAGCCGGACGTGGAACGTCTGGTATCCGGATAGCCACCCCAATCAACATCTGATACGAGACAAGTGTAGACGTTGATAAAGGATATAAATGTAAGCCATAGTCAAGTGATCCCTGGATGTATCGAATAATGCGTTTGAGCGCATTCATGTGCTCAACCCTGGGATCATGCATAAACAAGCACATCTGCTGTACGACATACGTAATATCTGGTCTCGTGAAATTAAGATACTGAAGAACCCCTGCAAGACTGCGATAGTGGGTTGGATCCTTGTACGGTGAGCCAGCCGCAGCACCCAGCTTGGGTTTAGTATCAACTGGAGTGGAAGTAGACTTGCATGAGGACATACCAGCTGGCTCAATGATCTCAGTTGCATACTTCCGTTGTGATAAGAATAACCCACTTGCATGACGAGTGACAACAATCCCAAAAAAGTAACTCAAGGGCCCCAAGTCTTTCATAGCAAACCCGGAGCTGAAAAAAGACTAATGGAACAACAAAATAAGTTAGAAGAACTTACAATAATAGTAGATAAACCCCTTGCATATAATAGAGATATAAACCAACATATAGTAAGTTGCAGAATAAGTATAGATCTAATAGAAGAAAGAGATCAACGTTTACAAGAAAATTCTAAACAAATATATGAACAGGAAGAAACTATTAAAGAATTAAGAAATAGGATAGCATTAAAAAATGAAAAGTTTAGACAAAAAGAAGAAGAAAATTTGAAACTACTGGAAGATAAATTAAGAGAAATAATCAGAAAGGATAATGAATTAAAAGATCTAAATGATATTATAGAAGAACAATATAAGTACATCAACCTATTCAAATATGGATAAAGGAAAAGAAATAGTAGAAGACTCTAAAGAAACATATTATCAAATGAATACATATGAAGGAGGATCAACACAAACACTAAGCTTTAAACCAGAAATATACTAGAAAATACAAGATGAAAAAGAGGAATTATCTGTTAAGAAAATATTTAAAACAAAATGGTTTGAAAGAAATAAAGAAATAAGATATATAGCACACAAACATGAAAATATAATAGATACAATGAGTGTAAATGGAAGAACGAAAATAAACTTAATAACATATGAAGTAATAAAAAGAGAGTTAGCAAAACTATCTACTAGAGAAACCAGAAAATATAGAAACATATACTTTGGAGGAGTAGAATTTACTATAAAAGCATACTTTCAGAAAAAACATAAATATACCTATACAAATATACATATTAGATGATAGGATATTAAGAAATTTACAAGATGCTTTAATATCAGTAATAAAAGGAAATTTAATATATCAAAAACTAAAATTTACGGTACAACCAGACTTTAGTATATCATTAAAAGATGAACACAAAGACTTAGCCTTAACACTATATTACAAACTAGATGGAATAACAATGTCACCAGGAAGTAAAGTCATAAGTATTGAAACAAAAATGATATATACCCTAACCGGAAACCACCATGTAAAGAAACAACATGAAATGAATATATTAGTACCAAGAATGTACCAAGAGATATTAGAATAGATAGGAAAATTCCAAAATAACTATACCGGAAGAGATATATATGAATTTTAATACCAGAATCCTTACCCCATCAAAAAGATTAATACCAAAAATAGAAGGATCTAGATTAAGTATTACAAGGGAACCGATAATACCACGACATGCTAGTATTACACAACCTAGAATATTAGATTTAATAAACATAAACACAAATAGATTAAATATTAAGGTAATAATATTTAAAGGCATGGTAACAACATATTGCGTAGCAGAAATAAATACCGGAGCTATCAAAAGTTTTATACATATAAGTAAGATCAATGAAAACGATTGTGATTTAATAGACCCACAAACTTGTAATTATCCTGAAAATGAAAGAGAAATAATAATTACTAAAAGTGTCAAATTAAGATTCAAAATCCAGGATCTAGAATATAAAATAAACATAGGAGTAATAGAATAGGACAATTTCAATGAATTACTTTTAGGAAGTGACTTTTTAACAATGATAAATTATAAGATAAATAATAACGAAATAGAAATAAATGATCAAGGAAAAATGAGATTCGTAAATAAAGTATGAATATACAAAGGGAAATAATAGCGAAAAAGCGAAAATTAAAGGCAATAAGAACAACTTTATCAGAAGAGATATTTTCCCAACTAAAATACTTAAAATACAAGGCAAAAGAAGTAAAATTAGAAGAAAAAATAAAACAATTAGAACAACAATGTGATAAATTTGATAAAATATGGATAGGTATGGGAAATGGATGAAAAAAGAGAATAAATAATCCTGACTAATCCTAATGAAAAAATTAATGTGTTATGGGAAGAGATAGTAGTAAAAGAAAAGCTGAAAAACACGTTGATGATAATAGATGAAACAAAAGAAAATCAAACACAAATAAACGGATGATAAGGGAAGAACTGACTAACCTATGGAATGTATCTGAAATACCAACGTTTAAAATAATATTAGAAAAACTTAATGTGATAATGGAAGAGAAAAACAAAGGTAAACAGGTAGCAGGACATAATGAACCAAGTACAAGTAAAGAAAATACAATAATTAATACTACTACGCAACAACCAGAAATAGTACCAATCGATGTGTGGAGAAGAAGTAAAAAACCTATAATGATGGACATTAGTAAAATAAAACCAAAATTATCTACAGAAGTAGAAAAAATATTGGACAGTCTAGCGATATTAAATAAAAAAGGACAATTTTAATGGAAACACAAGAACCTAGTGTACCCAGTGTACTTACGTTTTTAAAAAACAATGGGAGAAAGATAGTAGAAAAAGAAAGATACAAATATGAACCTATAAGGATAAGAACACCAAAAGAAGATAAAAATTCAAAAGAAGAAAACATTTACTTAAAAGATGCAGAAAAGACAACCTATGAATATTTAAACCTAAAACTAAAGAAACAAGAATAATAGATATCTGAGTTAAAAACAGAGAATACTAGGTTGAGATTACATAGTAACGAAGAATGTTATGATAAGTACAAAAAATATAAACAAAAGTTTAAAGACACGAAGAAAATATTAAAGAAACCAAGGTAGAATTAAAACAAACAAAAGAAGAATTAAATGAAACTAAAGCAGAATTAAAACGAACAAAAGAAGAATTAAAAGAGGTAAAACAAGAACTAGAAGAATTAAAAGACGAAATGCAAATCCTTAGAGAGCAAATGAGAAAGTTAAAAGGAAAAAAGAAAGTGAGGAAAAATACTAGTGATGAAAGTACTAGTAGTAACGAAAAGACTGATAGTGATTCAGACAAAGATAGCAACGATAAACCAACTAACCAAGAAATACAAGTAGTAGAATTTATAGAAGAAGTAGAAAATAAAGAAAACTCATAAATAGTAAAAGAAAACAACCAGATAATAGAAGCTTTACAAAGAATAAAAAGAGTAAATGCTATCATAGAGGAAGAACCTGAAAGTGATATAGAAGAGGAATATAATAGACTTACAGAAACAGAAATAGAAACAGATGATGCAATAAATGAAGATGCAAATGATTATTCTGAGGAAGAATTAGTAGACCCTAATTTAGAAGTAATATCAACAAAACATACTAGATTACCAAACCATATACCAGTAGGACAACAAGCCGAATTTAAGGAATTTGTAGGATGAATGGCACAAGGAGTAAATTACAATGAATATTTTCTAGACCTAGATAATATTTATGATGAACAAGAAATAGGAAGAAGGATAACTGATTGAAATCTTGGAATGTATATAGCAATAATGAACTCTACACAAACAGAAAACTTAGAATATATGTATGAATTAATATCTAGAACATTAATTGGAAAAGTAGCATACTGGATAGAATCTATAGCATACCAATTAAGAGGAGAAGTACTTAGCCATGCAACGGATTGGAAATATATGTTAATAATATTTGATATTATACTAAAAAGAGAATTTTTAGGAGAAAGATGGTTAATAGCTAGAGAAAATGTACTTGCAGAAAGAAAAATTGAAATAGCAATGAATTTAAACAATATGAATTGTAAGATTAATAAACTACCAGAATACACAATTAGTTTTAGTAAGTTCTTTTATGAAGCAAGATTCTTACCAGAAGAAGGTCTGATATATCAACAACTTTATTATGACCACTTACCAACACCTTATAACACTGAGGTATCAAAAGAGTACACTCAATTAGAAATAAAAGAAAACACATTATGAGAAAGAATAAGAGTACTAAGAGCATACTTAATGCGGAAATGCGAAGAATTTAGAATGCAACAAAAGATCAAAAAAGATAAGAAACTAGGATTAAGAGAAGTATGCGGATTCACAGAAAGGAGACTAGTATTTGGATGCGATGATAAAAGAAAAGAAAAGAAATATAAAAAGAATAATAAAAGATATCAAACAAAGAAATATAGGAGAAATAACAATTATAAAAATTATAATAACAAACCAAATTATAGTAACAAATCTTATTACAAACCTTATAGAAAAAAGAGATTTAAAAGATATAAAAATACCCCTGAAACCAGAAAGAAATTTAGATAAAAGAGAAAATTTAGAAAAAAAAAATATGTGAAACTCGTAGAAACAGAAAAGGCTAAAGAATGTAAATTCTGGAATTGTAATGAAAATGGACATTATGCTAATAAATGTCTAAGACTAAAGAAAAAGGAGTAAAATACATAAATACGACACAATTCATAATGAGTTTACAACATATTAGAGAAGATAATGATAAATGGTATGAATGTGAAGACTTCTATGTCAGTCAAACTGATGAAGAAAGTGAATCAGAATTAGAAAATATTAACTTCATTAACCAACAATCAGAAAGTGAAAGTAGTTCTGAGTAAAATGAACATACTAGAAAAAGAAAAAAGAAAATTGCTAGAAGAAAGAAATTATTGGATACAATGTGTACAATATGTTCGCTATAAGCTTGTTAGAACTACAACTACAAGTGAAACATGAAATAAATATTATAGTGATAGATATAACAAGGTTACTAAAAACCTTAGTAGAATAAGAGAAAAAATAAGCGAGATAAATTGGCAACTTATTAGAATAAGGAGTATAGAAGAAATAATGGAAGACGAAAATGTTCGCCAAGAGAAAAGAGAATTAGAACAAGATGAAAACCTCCAACAAAGATTAAGAGAAATGAGTGTCGGATAAAATCCTAATACCTAATAAAATGGTAGCAATCTATATAGAAGCTCATATAGAATATAAGCCTAATAAAATGATAAAATAAAAAATCTTTATTGATAGCGGAGCAGATTTATGCTTAGCTAGAAAATATGTATTAGAATCACATAGGTGGAAGAGAACCAGATCACATAGAGCAAGAATATCATGATTTAATGAACAATCAAAAGAATTAGATGTGGTAGTAGAAAACATGAGAATTGTTTTAGGAAAAACAATATTCAGATTACCAATAATATATCAATTAGATAACATGAAACAACATGTATTGTTAGGAAACAACTTCCTAGATTACTTTAAGACACATGTTATAGACAACAATACATTTAGCTTACAAACACCTTGTAATAAATGGATAGTATTAAAAAGAATATTATCAATACATACGTTAAGATTATGTACTATAAAAACTGATAGGAGTAATAACCTACAACTATTAGTTGAAAAATATCTTAATATACTAAAAATAAACTTTGGAGAAAATCCAATTCAACTATGGAAAAAAGAAAAGATATATGCAAAAATCAAACTAATAAATGAAAATGATATAGTTAGATCCAAACCTATTAGATATAGCCCAACAGATCAAAAAGAATTTAAAACCAATTAAAAATAATACAAGAAAGTAAAAACCCACATAGTAGCCCAGCCTTTCTAGTAAGGAAACATAGTGAACAAAAAGGAGGCAAAACCAGAATGGTGATTGATTATAGAGAACTAAATAAAAAGACAACATTTGATGAATATTTTTTACCATATAAAATAAACCTTATCAACAGATTAGGAAATAAAAAATGGTTTAGTAAGTTTGATTGTAAAAGTGGATTTTGACAAATAAAGCTAACAAAAGAATCAAAATATTTAACAGCCTTTAGTGCCCCTCAAGGACACTATGAATGAAATGTATTACCCTTTGGATTAAAAAATGCACCACAAATATTTCAAAGAAGAATGGACCAAGTGTTTAGAAGATTAACAGAATTCTGTATAGTATATGTGGATGACATATTAATATTTAGCAATAATCTAGATGATCATATAAGACACCTAGAAGAATTCATAAGAACTATAAAACAACACGGAATACTATTATCTGAAAAGAAGTCTGAAATCTTTAAAAACAATATTGAATATTTAGGATATATTATAGATAACGAAGGGTTACAACTGCAAGAACATATAGGAACAAAGATAAAAAAATTTAAGGAAAAACTAGAAAGTAAAAAAGAAGTACACCAGTTCTTAGTAGTAATAAATTATGCTTCAGACCATATGAATGATTTACCACTCTTAAGAAAATCATTTCAAGAATTAATAAAGAAAAATGTAACCTTTGAATGGAAACAAGAACATATTGAGGCTATAAAAGAAATCAAGAAAAAGGTAAAAACATTACCAAAACACAGAATACTAATAGAAAAAATCAACTAGAACTTTTTACTAACGCTAGTGATATAGGACGGGGAGCAGTCCTCATAGCTTATGATAAATAAGATATAGATAAAGAGAAACCACTAATTTGTGGATATGGAGGAGGAACATGAAAATCTAATGAGAAAAATTATCATATTAATGAGAAAGAATTATCAGCAGTAAAATTTGGAATAAAGAGATTTCATTACCACTTATTAACAGTAAAATTTGTTGTTAGAACTGACAACACACATATAAGAGCTTTTATTACAAACAAGATAGACCCTTTACCAGAATTGAATAAAAGGAGAAAATGACAATTATTCTTTTGTTGCTATGACTTTATTGCTAAGAATATATCTGGAACTAAAAATGTTTTAGCTGATTTTCTTAGCAGATATAACAATGTCGATCAACAGTAATAAATTTGAAGAATACATTACCAACGCCATGTATTTCATTATACAAACCAATGAAATCCTAATATCCAGACTACAAGAGAACACCAATCTTATAAATCAACTCAGAGAAGCCATACAAGACTTGATAACCCTGAAAGCTTTACAAAATGAAACCCAATCAAAATTACCTATTACTACACCTGAAAGACCAAAAAACCATACTTCCAAAACTTTGGCACCATTTGTATCAAAACTGGCAACTATATCATCTTCAATACCATCCTCTTCATCAATAGTATCAATGGGCGACAAGATGAAATATACACTTGAATACATCAGTGCTTATGAAAAAATCAATAAATTTTATGATTATAAGACTAACCCTCATATTTTACGCAGTGCTAAACTGAGCAAGTATCCCAGATTCTTGTGCAGTGAACAAGCCAACCCGAAAATAGTATCAAAATTATTCACTTATAGTTTTATTGATAAACTAATAGTGGATGAAAACATGTACAACATTGCCAGACTACCAAGTATCAGCGGAGATGACGAAAATCTGCACATGAAAATACCATGCACTTTGGAAAAATTCCAAGAATGGCTCATTGCAAAAAGAACATTCGGATTATTGACCTTGAAAACTAGAATAGAGGACATGTTGAGAGCAAAGAAAGCATGTATCATTGGAGACTCGAAAGGAGGAGCAGTGGAAGATATTATCACCCTGTATTACAACAATGATATTATGACACAAGATACCATGAGACTAACGGAAATGCATGACAAAATTATAAACCTAAAATATAAACATGGAAAAGAAACAATAGACCAATACCAAAAGACAATTGGACAAAGTAGAAGGCCTGTAATAAATACTAGACCTACTACTATCACTAATGTAATAAAGAAAGAAGGAAATTCTGATCCTTTTGCATATAGATGTGAAAAAATTACTACTTTGATAGGGATCATGTAGCTTTGTTACTTGAAGCCCAACTGAATACTTTGATAGGGAGCCTGTAGTTTTTACTACTTGCAACCCAATTTACTACCCTGATAGGGAGCCTGTAGTTTTTACTACTTGCAACCCAATTTACTACCATGTATTACTACGTACTACCATGTATTACAAAACCATGACAAGGAAAAAAGAATCTGATGGAAAGATTAAAGAAGATATTATCAAGAAGGACACTTAGAAAGCAACCACAAAAGATGATATTATCAAGAAGGACACCTGGAAGCAACCGAAGGAAAGGACAAAAAACTTTTGAAAATATCAGCAGACAAACTGTAGCACTTTAGACTTTTGAAAAAGTGATTACTATTTACTTTATGAATTTTTGAAAAGCAGTTCTGTCATATTATTAGCCGAGGTTATCTATAGAAAGAGCCTCTTGTAACCAGATTATTCATTCGAAAACTTTCTATAGAAATACTTGTTTGAAAACTCTCTATGTCTAGCTAAACCCCTCCTTAGTCTATAATGCAGATCAATTGTAATATCATATTACCATTAATAGAACACTTTGAAAGATTATAATTAGAACCATATTAATCTTTAAACCTGCACCTTAGCAAGAATTTTAGAAGATAGTCTGTTGAGAACTCCGGGCACCTAGGCAAATTATCCCGCAAATTCGGTGGAAGAAGAAGGGAAGTAGAGCCAAGGGTGGGTTGAGATTTCCGGTGATCTAAAATTCTAATTAAGAGGTATGATTTCTAGACTATGTGTTTTTAATTATGATCTTGATAAGTGTTAAACTCTGTAATTATGATGTTCATATTGGTTAAAGATTATAGACTTTTATTTAAAAATAAATTTTGAGTTGATACTACCCGTCTCCTTACTACATGCTTATTATTTGATAAACTTAGATAAAACTTTATTAATATACCATCTATATTCCTACCCTCTTCAGGGTTACTAGATGATGAAAAGATTCGTCCGAAAATGCGCAAAGCATCAGAAGAGGCAGTAAAGATAATATCATCCACATATAATAGTATATAAGCCAGGGAAGTACCACGACGATAATGAATAATGAATTATCAGACCTGTTGTGTGAAAACCCAATAGATGAAACATAGTATGCAAATCTCTTATACCAAGCCCGTGGGGCCTGCTTAAACCCATACAAGGACTTCTTTAATAAACAGACATGATGAGGATATTTGGAGTCTCGAAAACCCAAAGGCTGATGCATGTAAACGGTCTCCTTAAGATCACCATGTAAGAAAGAATTCTTCACATCTAACTGATGAATAAGCCAAGCTTTCGAAAGAATCAGACTGAGAACAGTGTGAACGGTAGCCGATTTGACCATTGAACTAAAAGTCTCACCACAATCCACGCCAACCTGCTGAGTCTTACCATCACCTACAAGAAGAGCCTTATGCTTCGCAAAAGAACCATTAGAATTTTTCTTATGAGTAAAAATCCACATAGACCGAATAATATTAAAACCAGATAGACGGGGTACCAACTCCCACGTCTTATTTTCAATAAGAGCATCATATTCGTCGTTCATAGCCAATTTCTAATTCGGGTCATTTAATACGGACACTGGGTTACGGGGTAGGGGGATTTGGAGATATTAGAATTTAGATTAAAATGTCATTTTGATTTAAAAATACCCCTTGACTACGAGTGACCGGTCTATGACTCGGGAGAGAATTGAGTGGAGTTTGGGAAGAATTCGGATGTGGGGACGGGTGGCGGCCAGCGGTGGGCTCTTGGCCCAATCTGAAACAATGGCGGGACGAAGCAAGAAGCAGTTTTGGTATTGGGCTGGGCAACTGGTCCAATAGCCGAAACTGGAGTAGAAACTGTGGGATGTGGCGGAACAGTAGGTCTTGCGGGAAGTGGGTCTGTTGGCGAATTCCGGGTGCGGGACAAGTCCGATAAATGGTGGATAATATACGGGGAGAAGTAGTCATCCAAAAAATTATACGAACTAGGCACGGGACTACTCACTTTAGCAAACAGAAATTGAGTTTCATAAAAAATAACATGGCAACTAATGATGATTTTATTAGATGATAAATCAAAATATTTGTAACCACGATGATTAGACGGATAACCCAAAAACACACAAGGGGTAGAACGGGCCTGAAGTTTGTTAATTGTAGTTGACGAAAATAGTGGATAACATAAGCACCCAAAGACCCTAAGATAGGAATACGAAAGATTTTTATTATAGAGGACTTTAAGAGGTCTGCATTTGCCAACCCTTCGGTAGGAAGTATTTTAAGAAGATAGGTAGTCATTTGTAGAGCATGATGCCAAAAGGAAGGGGTACGGAAGCATGTATCAATATAGTTCGGACAATGTTATTAATGGTACGAATTTTTCGTTCGGCTTTCCCATTTTGTGAGGACGTACGAGGACAAGAGAAATGAAAAACTATGCCATTAGTATCACAAAAATCCCGAAACACCCCATTATCATATTCTTTGTCATTATCATATTCTTTGCCATTATCATATTGAATATTTTTTATTTTCCGATCGAATTGAGTACGGATGAATGCTCTAAATTTTAAAAATGTGGAAAAAGCTTGTGATTTTTTCGCTAATGGAAAGGTCCATAAAATAGAATAATCATCCAAAAAATAGAATATAGTAACGATGGCCCACAGAACTTAAAACAGGAGATGTCCATAAATCACTATGAATAATATCGAATGGCATTAAAGTACGAGAAGTAAAGGCTACAAATGATAATCTAACATATTTTCCTAAAGGACATGATTGACAAATTGAGTACTATGCGTACCCTTACAAGAAATAAAATTATTTTTACGCAAGGAAGAAATAATGGATGACCCAGGGTGACCCAAACGTGCATGCCACAAGGAAGGAGCTAGAGCTGCAAAAGTAGATGGCAAGGCTTGACTTGAGAGACTGGATGTGGGCGTGATAGGATAAAGATCTCCCCTACTATCACATCTCATGAGAGGTATTCCCGTCTTGAAATCCTTCACAGAAAACCCAAATAGATCAAAATCAACAGAAACCCAATTATCAGTGGTGAATTTACGGACAAACACCAAATTTTTAATCAAGTTAGGGGCATGAAGGGCATTTTTTAAGACAAGAGGTGGATGTGGGGGAGACAAAGTTTTATGACCGTAACCATGAATTGGAATTGATTTGCCCTCACTAACAATTATGCCATGCTTGTTGCTCAAATTGGAATAAGATGAGAGAGTACATTGGTCGGACGTCATGTGAGAAGTGGCGCCGGTGTCCATGTACCAATTTGTGTATGGAAGATTCAATCCAAGTGTGTGCATTGTGGCTTTAATATCGGTTGGAGTAGGGCCCGCAACATGATGGGCCTGTGGAGGCCGAGGCCCAAGCACACATGCTTGTTGCCCCGACCTAGTGTTGTTGCGGAAACTATTGGGCCATGTTGAATTGGGCCGAAAGGATGGCTGGGCAGCCCACTGTCCAGGGGCTGTAGTCGAAGAAAAATAGGGGTCGTTGGGCCACTAGCCACTGGCCTAGGCCCACAGCCTGGCGGCCCATAGCTGGGACCAGTTGGCCTGCAGCCCATTGCCACTGTACAAGGGCCCACCATCACTGTTTTGGCCGCCCCCACAACCACCGGAACCACCATGATTGCCACCATGATTTTTGCCATTATTCTTCCGATTTTTCTTGCCTCCACCGTGAGCACTGTTTTGACCCGAATTATCAACAAAACTAGGAGAATTACTAGAGGACGTCATCATCGCGACGGAACTGGCGGTGGTAGCCACCTTTTTAGCCAAGCCGACCTCTTCTAATGTGAGCATGAAATGGGCTTGATAAAAAGGTGGAAGTGGATTACTTTGACGTAGGAGAGTCCCAACGCCATTATAGGCCTCAGATAGGCCTGCAACTATTTGTAGAACAAGACAATTATTGGTAATCGAAGCTCCGACGTTACGGAGTTGGTCCGCTAATTCCTTGAGTCATTTACAATAAGCGAAAACATTCAGAAAATATTCTATGCTGACTTGGGAAAATTCCTGCTCAAGGGTGACAATACGAGAATGTTGGTTATCCTGGAATATATCACGCAATCTATTCCAGGTAGGCATAACCGTAGTGTCTGGTTCAATGATCGTTTGTAAGAGGTCGGTAGATATAGTGGAGTAAATCCACTGAAGGACGGTAGCATCAAGAGTAATCCATAACTGAGGATCCTCCGCAGGAGAATGGATAACTGGAGGAATTATGTGATGGAGGACTTGATGAGACATTGCGTGAATTTTAAACAACTCCGCCCACGTTGCATATTGGACGTTTTCCATCTCAAGAACAATAGGGATGTTGTTCTTGATGTTAGAAATAGTAAGGGCAGGATGAAACGTGTTCTTTGATGTAGTCCTAACGAAAGAACAAAGGGATTTGGAAGAAAATTTGGGAAGAGATGATGCAAATTTTGACACGAAATCCGAGAAAGAGGCACGGATTCTGATGCAGTTTTGGCCAAGAAGGGGCACGAAAATCGAGAATAAATTTGGAGAAGAGCGGAAGTAATTTAGTCCTAGACTTCTGATACCATGAAAAAAATAATCCCTTATACACCGTGTATATCACGGGTTTAACATCCCATCTTTGCTAAGTCACCCGTGATATACATGGACAATATACCGTGTATATCACGGGTGTTTCTCATACCTTATTGAGCTGATGGTCTATCGGAAACAGTCTCTCTACCTCCCAAGGTAGAGGCAAGATCTACGTACACTCTACCCTCCCAAGATCTCACTTGTGGGATTACACTGGGTATGTTGTTGTTGTAATATATATGACTGCCTTATAGCATCTCTATTATGGCAACAACCACAACAACAACATATTCAGTATAATTCTACGAGCGGGGTCTAGGGAGGGTAGAGTACGCAGAACTTATCTCTACCTCGTAAAGATAGAGAGATTGTTTCTGGACCCTTGGTTCAAGTAGCACAATTCAAAGCAGTTTGAAAAAAGGAAATACGAAAATGAAGGAGACATGATAACTAATAAGCATCTCTATTACGCCTTCCGTCTTAATTTATGTGATAGTGTTTGATTGTGCATGAAGTTTAACAAGAAAAAGATCTCAATTTTTAGTTTTAGCTTCAGTTATAAGCTTACAGTCTCAGTTTTAAATTTAATATCAGGCTTTAAATAATTTAACCGGTCATCTGTGAATGTATTCTCTTGCATATTATGTTTTTCCCGGAATGTCTCTGCTTCACTTTTTTAGGGGTAGTTAATAAGACTTACTAAGTATTTTGTCAGTTTAATATTTGCTGTCAGGATTCACGACTGGACTAACAACTTACAATTCAATTCTCGATTAACAAATATATCATGACCTTGCTTTACAGTTAAATTCAGACAACTCAGTTAATTAGTCTATTAGTCAGTCAGAATAGGGTTTGGTCGATGGACAGTTTGTGTCGGGTTTCAGCCATATTTCACTAGTTTGGGGCATGACAAGGTAGAATACAATTATAAGAGAGGTAAAAAATAATATGAAATATCGGTTCCAAAGAACACTTGAATGCTATAGTAAAATATTGTTGCAAATGATTATCATTATAGAGAGGTTTAATTTTGTAAATATTTTAACAATCGTTAGTGATTTTATTGAATTTAAACTCTAATTACAAATCGGTCTTGTATATCATTACTTTTCTGTCCCATTTTATTTAACACTCTTTCTTTTTTAGTTTGTTCCGAAAAATATATCACTTTTCTCTCTCTTAAAATTTAATAATCTAAGAATCTCCATTTTACTCGAAATAACATATATTTATAGTTATATAAATACACAACATATTTATGACCATAAACTTTTGAAGTCTTTCTTTTTTAAAGCTTTATCTCAAACCAAACACCTCAAGAAACGAGAGGGTGGGAGTATGAGTCAAGGCTTCCTTCTTCCACATTATGTGTAATAAACAGGGAAGGAGGAAATCAACACTACGACGGTGATGGTGTGGCTCTTTTCCGGATTCTGCTAACACGAAATGTTTCATGCATCGGGCAAGCTGTCCTTTAACAGTGACAGTACGAAAAAAATCAAATCGGAAATATAAAATGGATATTTTTGACTTTTAGAAAGTTGTGAGATTTTAAAAATTTTAAAGTGAAAAACTAAGTAGAGGAGGAAATATTCCCTAATAATAAGTGTAGTGAAAGTGAAACGAACAAAAAAGTGCATTACCTTCGGGTCTTGTCATATCACAGGAAAAAATAAGTGTGCCGTGACTATGTAGTTCCATGGGCTAACTTTTGTAGAACTTAGTCAGTACTAGATGTTGGATCCTATAGTGAATGTGGTCGTACCTATTGTCTTTTTCTCGAATTACATATATATAATTGAAAATTTTAAAAAACAAAATAAATATTATATTTATACTAGCTAAACTTTTTGATAAAGATTCTATTGCAAAAAGGAAGCAATTGCTTTGATAATAACAAATTTCCTAGATTTTAGTACTTACTATGTGCGTGTGTGAGGGGAGAGTGTATTGTAATACTAGACAAATGAGAGTGCTGGAAATTATTTGTGGGGAAGATATGATGAAAGGAACTAGACAAAATGATCCAGTAATTTCTAGAAGAAAATGTACGATCTTTAATTAGTGATACATGATATGACCAATAAGGGTTATGGTAGAGTGACAAATAGTCCTTCATCCTTAACCAGAGATATCGAGTTTGAGTCCCCCTTAGATGTGTAGTCACATTTGTTAGGGCGCGACCTTCCAATATGTGATTTTTCGGCACGAATTCAGATTAAATCGAATTTCAATGCGAATATCAAACAACGGGTAGAAAAAAAAAGATACACGACATGAACAGGCAAGTGTTTAGTAAGAACACATGACTCTGTTTAGGTGTACCTCTTGTACCTCCTTCTATTTATGAATCAAACAGTATCTAGGACATGATTCTCATATACACACTATGTGTAATACTATACATACATGCTCTTCAAATTCACAAGTACCACGAATTTATCAATCAATAGATAAAAGTTTTTGTTAATGTTGGGTTTAGTGTTGTGACATTCTACCCAACATATCGTTTTAAGTACTAATTTGAATTTAAGAAATGTTGAAACAAATGTCACAACATTCGGACCAACATTTTATGAAAAACAGTTTTGCCTTACTTCACGGAATGAAGCAATATTCGTGGAAATATTACTACGAAGTAAAAGTGACTTGGCAAGGTAAATATGAGCAGATGAAAAACGTGGGAAGAACAAGTCAAAGTCGTTGCTATGATTGAGGAACAAGTTCACGAAGTTAGAGGATTTTGCTCCATGATCTTCTCCAACAAACACACCGGCTACCCACCTTTGCCTCAACCCTCATAACAAATTGATGAGCTTTTCAAGGAAGACTCTCTACTATAAATAGAGAGGATGCTGAAGTGAATCGATATCCAGAAACAATTTGCAAAAATATCAAGAGAGCCCTCGAGAATTCATCTCAGAAAACTGGATCACAAGTGTTGCCTGAGCGTGTTGACAACATTCTGTCCAAAATTACAATTGCAGTTTAGATTCTAGATTAGCTTTGTATTGAGCAATTGTAATGAGAAGTTGTCTATGTCTATTTCGGTAGATTTTTCAGGCAGAAGTCATCTGCGACTTCAACGTTTAATTCCTTTCCATTTCATCTTGTAAAGTTGTAAAGAAAGGAATTTGTAATTTTTGTATATAATAAATATATACAATACTTTCGGTTATTGACATTCATAGGTTATATAAACCTATGTAAATTTTAAATCTTTGAGTTCTTTATTTTTCCGCTGCATTTACTCTTTAAATTTTCTGTTTTATCGAAATGTTGTCACTGGTGCCGGATGACATTGTCGCCGACATTCGAAAACTGAATTGGTATTCGAGTTAGTTTATTTCCAGTTTGTCTTTATTGTTCCATAGCATACCCGGACCTAACAAGTGGTATCAGAGCCAACACTTAACACAATAAGTGCTTGGTCATGTTATTTAAAGCTATGGATCCGGCAAATCCGACTATTGGTAGACTTCCCATTTTAGATGGTTCAAACTATGCCTATTGAAAGATTTGCCTATGTTCTCATATCAAATCAATTGATGTTATGGCATGGATATCTACAACTAATGAGTATGTTGTTCCAATGTTTCCGCCAGATGAGGAAGATGCCATTCTTGTTAAACTTGAATCCGAATAGACGGCGGAAGAAACTAATAATGCTAGCTTTAACGAAAAGGCCTTAAATACAATGTTTGGATGAGTTGATCTGTACACGTTCAAACTCATTCAAAACTGCCTCACGGCTAAGAATGCATGAGATACTTTACAAATTCATTGTGAAGGTAACTCAGGTGTTCGTCGAATAAAACTATGCATGCTCATGAGCAAATATGAACGTTTAAGGATGAAAGAAGCGGATGATATTAAATCTTATTTTGAAAAGTTGATTGACATCTCAAATGAATGTCAAGTGCTTGGTGAACCTTTAACCAACACTCAACTCATTGAAAATGCTCTCCGTTCTCTTCCTGAAAAGTTTAATTTAAAGATTTGTGCCATTGAAGAAGCTCACAATGGACCTTCACACCTTGATGATCATTCTCAAAACCTATGAGATGAACATTGAGAATCAAAGGGAACTATATAAAAGTAAGAATGTGGCACTTCAAGTTTAATCCTCGAGGAATCAAATTGAAGAAGAGGATGAGAACCTTGAAGAAATTTGTGAAGGTACTAATGTTGCCTTACTCACTCGAAAATATAATTCGATGGTGATGAAGTTCAACAATGAAAGAAATCAATGTAAATCTAAACAACATCAAAACCAAGGATTCAATCAAAATCCCACCAAGTTCATCCCAAGTACTCAAAAAAAGAAGTCCACTAAGAAGAACCAATTCAGATTGTACCAAATTTGATCCCAAACAAATCCAGTCTGTGCAATGTCATGCATGTTCAGGTTGGGGTCATTATACTAATGAATTTGCAAACACTCTTAGAAAATTTGGTAAGAACCTATGGGTCTCTCTTTGTGAGAACGAAGGAGATCAAGAAGTTGAATCACAAGAAATGATGGCCACTGTTTACGAACATTCTCTGTCTGATAATGAAGATGTCATCTGTAATGTTTCCTCGGATGTCATGATATTTGCTCCAACATTAGCAACAACATCTGCATCCCCAGCAACATCCGAGAGGTACATATTCTTTTACTATCCCGATGTTAATTGTTTTAGTGGTTTTATTTCTAGTGGTGAGGCTGAGTGTATGAATCAAGTTGAATGTAAAGATGACATGATTAATGAATTACAAAGTATTTGTAAAGCCTTAATTATAGAATTTAAACAACTAGATAAAAAGGTAAAATCTTTAACTCGTGAGAATATAGATCTAAAATGCACAATAACCCGATTAGAGGTGCACTTACCAAAAATGATACAGAATTTGGTAAGATTTGTGTAAAATTGGATCTAGCCGAAGCAATCCTCCGCAAGCTCAACTCAGGAACTTCAAAATTGAATGAGATACTCAGCTTTAGTAAACCTTCACATCCAGGTATTGGATACGAAAATTCTCTCAAAACTATATGCTCTAGTTTGTTTGACAAAAATGAGAAAATATGCTTTGTAAAAGAAAAAAAGAATAAACAATAGGTTCTCATAAATGTCAAAGAATTTGAAGTTTGAATGTCATCACTGTAACTCCCCTAGACACTTAAAACCATACTATTTCAAACTTCAAGATTCTTGGAGCAAAATGTTGCCTAAAAGGTTGTCCAACATGTCGGATAACATTCGAAGCAACATTTCTGAGTCGAAAGGCAAAAATGTTTTAAGAGAGTTTGGGTTCCCAAAAAGGATGTAACATGTAAAGTTGCTATAATTGCATTAAGAACTAACATTTCAGGTTCATGGTACTTTGATAGTGAATGTTCTCGCCACATGACAGGTACAAATGAGTTTCTAAAGAACTATGAGTCATTCAATGGAGGTAACGTAACTTATGGAGGTGGCAGTAAAAACAAAATAATTGGAATATGGATCTTGAATGTTCCTGGATTTCCATCTTTAAGAAACATCTTACACGTTGAGGGTTTAATGGCTAATTTGATTAGTATTAGTTAACCGTGTGATGAAAATCTTGAGGTAAAGTTTAATAAGAATGCCTGTGAAGTTACGAATGAAGCTAATGAATGTGTCATGACAGGTACTAGAACAAGTGATAATTGTTATCTTGTTGCAAGACAAGAAACATGCAATAATGTCAAGATCGATGACACAACACTATGTCATCAAAAGTTGGGGCATGTCAACTACCGCAATATAGAAAAATTGGTCTCATATGAAGCGGTTAGGGGCTTACCCAATCTTAGCCATAAAGGTAAAATTGTCTGTGAATATTATCTGAAAGGTAAGCAAACCCGTATTTCCCATAATGTTGTTCATTATGATGGACAACATTCGGGTATGTCTCACTGTTTTCAATTATTGCACATGAATCTTATGGGTCCAATTGAGGTCGACAGTATAGGAGGCATGAGGTATTCCTCTGTGATAGTAGATGATTTTTCTAGATATTCATGAATATATTTTTTGAAAGAAAAAATCACAAACTTTTGACATGTTTAAAATTTTGCACTCTAGAATTAGGAACTTGTTTTATTCTACTATTTTTTGGATTAGGTCCGACTATGGAAAAGAATTCGAAACAGCTCCTTCACAAATTTTTGTGAGAAAAAGGGAATTTTCCATGAGTTTTCGGCTCCCAAAACTCCTAAACAGAATGAGGTAGCAGAAAGGAAGAATAGAACATTGCAAGAAATGGCTAGAGTTATGCTTAGTTCTAAAAAATTGTCAAAATGTTTTTGGGCTGAAGCCTTAAATACTGCTTGTCATATCGCTAATAGAGTCTATTTAAGGCCTGAAACAAAGATGACACCCTATGAAAAGAAACCTAACTTGCGTTACTTTCATATTTTTGGGTGTATTTGTTACATTTTAAATAATAGAGATCATTTGGCAAAGTTTGACTCTAAGAGTGACAAAAGAATTTTTGTTTGCTATTAACAAAATAGTCATGCTTATTGAGTATACAATCTAAGGACAAGAACTATACAAGAGTCTGTAAATGTTATTTTTAATGATTTTTCTGCTCCTACAGGAAATACAACTGAAAATAACAATATAGTTTTACTGGAAAATGTGCAGACTGCTGAAGAATCAGATGTTGCCAGAAATGTTGTCACACTTGAAACAACATCTGAACCTGAACCAGAGACCACAGAGGGTGTGGATGAGGAGTCAAATACTAAATTGCTAGATCAAGTTCGAAAGGACCCCTCATCAGGGATTATGAAGAATCATCCAACATGCCAAGTGATAGTGGGAGTTTTTGAAGGAATTAAAACAAGAAAGAAATAACCACTCAACTACAGAGATATGGTAAGGTATGTGTGTATGTCTATCATATACCATGAGGTTAGTCTTCTTGTTTTATATCTACTTTAGAACCAAAAAATATTTTAGAAGCACTCAAATATAGTTTTTGGATTCAAGAAATGTAAGAAGAGCTTGAACAATTCTCTCGAAATGAAGTTTGGGACTTAGTTCCTCGTCCAAATAATACAAAATGTAATTAGAACTAAGTGGATTTTTAAAAATAAATCAGACGAATCGGGAATAGTTGTGAGAAACAAAGCTTGTCTAGTTGCACAAGGCTATACTCAGGTTGAAGGAATCGATTATGACTAGACCTTCGTATGTGTGGCTAGAATTGAGTCAATTAGACTGTTACTTGCTATTGTTTGCTGCCTGAAAATTACTTTACATCAAATGGATGTAAAATGTGCATTCTTAAATGGTTGTCTAGATAAGGAAGTCTATGTTGAACAACAAAAATGATTTGAAGATCCTCACCATCCACACTATGTGTACAAGCTCAAAAAGGCTTTGTATGGATTGAAACATGCCCCTCGTGCATGGTATGGTCGTCTAACTAACTTCCTTCTTGAATTTGATTTTAATCGTGGTGAAGCTGATCGTACTTTATTCATTAAATGTCACAGGTGTAGATATTTTTATTGCTCAAATCTACATAGATGACATAGTCTTTGGTTCAACCTCACAGTCTTATCTAAAGTCATTTGTTAAATCTATGTCATCAACATTTAAAATGAGCATGATTGGGGAACTAATTTTTTTCTTAGGTTTACAGATTAAGCAAAGTGACGATCGAATTTTCATCTCACAAAGTAAATATGCTAAGAATCTAGTTAAGAGATTTAGTTTGGAGAACGCTAAACAAATGAAGACGACAATGGGTTCGTCACAGAAGGTATGTAAGGATAATATTGGTGAAAATGTCGACCCAACATTATATCGATCGATGATAGGTAGCCTTCCTTATCTTACTGCTAATCGCCCAGATATTATGTTTAGTGTTTGTGTTTGTGCCCATTTTCAAGCCTGTCCCAAAATATCACACTTAAATACTGTGAAACGTATTATCCGATATGTTGCTGGCACATGTGATTTGGAAATTTGGTATTCCAAAGACACTAATCCTAACTTAATAGGATTTAATGACTCGGATTAGGATGAAGATGTGGATGATAGAAAAAAACAAGTGGATGATGTTTTTATCTCGACAATAATCTTATTTCATGGTATAGTTGTAAATAAAACCGTGTCTCACTTTCAACTGCTGAATCTGAATATGTAGCAACTGGAAGTTGTTGCTCTCAATTAATATGGCTAAGACACATGTTAGACAACTATGGATTTTCGAGCAACATTTTGATTTGTACTGTGATAATTTGAGTGCTATAAATATTTCCAGAAATCCAGTTCAGCACTCACGTACTAAACATATTGATATTAGACATCACTTTTTAAGAGATTTAGTTGAAAAATAGCTAGTTCAAATTGAACATGTTGACACTCTTCATCAACTTGCTGATATTTTTACAAAAGCTCTGGACCATGAGAGATTTTCTAGTTTGAAAAAATCTCTTGGTCTTTGTAATCTCTAAAAAGTCATTTTTGGGGAATGTCAGCTGAAACATTGTCTAATATTTCAGGTGACAGTTACCTATGTAATATCATAAACTGATTATTGCTGGTGTATAGTGCATTAATTTTGTTCATACAAGCATGATCCTTCAATAAGAATGTGATTCCAACGTGATATCGTTCTCTGCGATGATAAATAAAATCATATATATCATAAAAAAGAGTATCAAAATAAGGCAAAGCCTTAACAAATGATTGGAACTGTGCAAAATGGGCAAAACCCTTTGAAAAGATACCGTTCCTATTCTATAGGAGTATCGAGTGCTTCAACAGAAATTTTGAAAATACTAAATTAAGTATTCTCACTTTTGACACGAGAAACCTTTTTTGTATGTGTTTTATGATTAGACCAAGGACACGATGGAAAAATGTTACATTGGTCCAGTGATCAAACTCATAAAATATGTATAAAACGTGTCTTGATTTGTTGCCAATACGAAAAATTCTTGAAGGATCAAAATACTTGTGTCATCCAAAATGTTGTCAACATTGATGTTGACATTTTTCAGATTATGATATTTGTTGGGATGTTGTTCTTAACTTATTCCAGAAAAATTAGATTTTTCTCCCTATTTTTATGCCTTGTTTTAATAGGAATTTCAAAACATTAAAATGATAAGATTAAATTCCTACCGTGATGCTTATCAATTTATCCCAAAATTTTAGGTGTTAGTTATTAGATAAATCTCTAACTCCTAAAACTAAGGATTTTGTTTTGCTTAGAAATTTTTTGCCATGTATATAAATACTCCTTTTATTTGATGTTTTCTTTTCATCTCAGATTTTTCCGAAAAATCACATCACAACCTCGGTAAAACCCCTACCTAACCTATGGAACCTTCATCATTTCAAACCCCATCATCTTGCAAAAACCCTAAACCCTCAAAATCCTCTCAAAACTTACTGATGGAAACCTCCCTAATGTCAACACCTATGTCGACCCACACACCCAACAACACTCCCATGAGCACCAGCCCACCTCAATAACCATGCACATCTTCTTCTCCACACCTGCCTGAAAACATATGTACATATATTGTTCTTAGAGGTGATGAGGAACAACTAGACATCAGTTACCTTGGGGATGACAATAATCTCATAGATGTAAATGCTACATCAGATTATTTGACCCCAGGTAAAGGACCCAGTTCCTCCTCCTTCCCTATTCATAGATCGAGTAGAGTGTTCAAGAGAATAGTCCAACAGGAGCCTAGCACCAAGAAGTCCAGATTTGAAACTACTGTACCTGCTTGCTCAAGCAGTGACACTGAAGATATGGATTTTGAGATGTCCTTTGAAGAAACTAAAGAAGAACCTACTCCCTCTGTTCCTCAAAGTGTGTCTCAAGACGAGGAAATTCCCGATGATACCCCACTAATGAGATTCTGTCCCAGAGGAATTCCCAGTCGTGCTAAAACAGATGTTGTCCAAAATATTGTCGATGAATCCACAACATCTCAAGCAACATTTCAGCAGACTTCAGAAGAGACACCAACACCATCCTCCTCCAGCAAAACCGAATCTGACTCTGATTTTGAGGTATATGCTTTTTCAGAAAAGTTTTATTCCAAAGCTAAATTTGATAAATGGGATTGGTATAGGAATAGAGTTATCAGGGCTGAAAAAGTGTTAGATATAGCCTCATGTTCAGAATATGGTTTGGTTGAGTTCCTCAATGATAGAAAGCTATTTAAAACTGTAACTGAGAAAGAACCATTCATTGATGAAGTAATTAGGTTGTTTAATACGAACTTGAATTCTGATATAGAAGATGCCTCATCAAAGAAATTTCGGAAGGTATACCTCTATAACAAAATTTATTGGTTTACACCCTTAATTATTAATCAATCTTTGGGAATTGAGCCTGAAGAAAGAAGTAGCACTACAAAAAGAGCAACAGAGAATAGAGATGAGATAATTGAATACCTCGCTGGAGGTATAATGAAGAAATGGATCCCTCGATGCCCTGCTTCAAAGTTAACTGCATTATTCTCCACCCTTCATAAGATTGCCATTCACAATTGGCTCCCATTATTAAATGAGTCAATTGTAACAACCGATCAAGCCTCACTATTGTTCAAAATTGGAAAAAGATTAAAAGTTGACTTAGGAAGTATGATTTTCTATCAAGTAGCCAATTTGGCAGAGAAAGAGTCAACTTTAATCCTTCCCTTTCCCTTTCTAATCTACCAAATCCTAACTACCAAAGGCTTTGAGCCTAGAAGAGAAGATATTTTAGGGAAAGCTCCTTAGGTATATTCAGTTAACAAGGCAATTTTGAAAAGTAAAGAAAGAATTATTGACCTTCCATGGAAAAAGGAAGCTGACAGTGAGAATGTTGTTAGAAATGTTACACACATTCAGGGCAACACTGTATCTGGACAGTCATCTCTGACAACTGAATAGTTAGT
This sequence comes from Anisodus acutangulus, assembly GCA_029783415.1. Classification (NCBI taxonomy): domain Eukaryota; kingdom Viridiplantae; phylum Streptophyta; class Magnoliopsida; order Solanales; family Solanaceae; genus Anisodus; species Anisodus acutangulus. The sequence goes on along the minus strand of CM056491.1, from coordinate 46,318,805 downwards.
TGTTCAAATTGCCAAGATCAACCAACAAATTTCAGAGGTTGATACTTCCAGGGATGCATTAGTTCAGGCCAGGGACCAGTTCTTACTGTTGTTTTCTTTCCAAAAAGCGGGAGATGATTCTTCTGTGCAGGGGGAGCAAAGGGCTGAAAGTTCTGAAGGAAATGTTGTTGTTGCTGAAGAAGCTGTTGCTGCTGCTGTGCAGAGAGAAGAGGATATTGGGAGAAAAGTGTTGCTGAAGAGGTTAAGGCTTAGAGCTATAGCAGAAGCTGTCATGCAAAAGTAGAAAGCAGCTGGAAGCTACTACTTATGCATGATAAGCTAGGGGGAGCAGGCTGAGTTTCTGCTGATCTGCTATCTGACTGAGTTGCTTTGCTGAAAAATATTCTTATTTGGTTGTTTTAATTGGCTGAAGTGTTAACTGGATGATTGATTGTTGAGACATTGGTTTAAAATTGACATTTAAGTGTTTTCTTTTGTATATTGGATGATCGGTATATTAATGTATGTGCTAATATTGTGTTTAATCTTATGTCATGGTATACACTGGTATACACATGTTGTGATTGTATCCATCACAGGTTAAGGGGTATCATAACTATAATCATAGATGTTGGGACAGTATCTATGACATTGCCTTAAGTCATTTGCACAGGTCATAATGAGTTTTGTGAAGAAAGACAAAAATGGGGAGAATGTTAATGTTGGGTTTGGTGTTGTGACATTCTACCCAACATATCATTTTAAGTACTAATTTGAGTTTAAGAAATGTTGGAACAAATGTTACAACGGAAGAGATGAAAATTCTACATTCGTCTGTTCAATCAGTCAGTAGGTGAGCTTTTTTTCGGACCAACATTTTATGAAAAATAGTTTTGCCTTACTTCACGGAATGAAGAAATATTCGTGGAAATATTACTATGAAGTAAAAGTGACTTGGCAAGGTAAATAAGAGCTGATGAAAAATGTGAAAAGAACAAGTCAAAGTCGTTGCTATTCTTGAGGAACAAGTTCAAGAAGTTAGAGGATTTTGCTCCATGATCTTCTCCAACAAGCACACCGGCTGCCCACCTTTCCCTCATCCCTCACAACAAATCGATGGGCTTTTCAAGGAAGAATCTCTACTATTAATAGAGAGGATGTTGAAGTGAATAGATATCCAGAAACAAATTGCAAAAATATCAAGAGAGCTCTCGAGAAATCATCTGAGAAAACTGGATCACAAGTGTTGCCTGAGCGTGTTGACAACATTCTGTCCAACATTACAACTGCAGTTTAGATTCTAGATTAGCTTTGTATTGAGCAATTGTAATGAGAAGTTGTCTATGTCTAGTTAGGTAGATTTTTCTGGCAGAAGTCATCTGCGACTTCAACGTTTAATTCCTTTCCGTTTCATCTTGTAAAGTTGTAAAGAAAGGAATTTGTAATTTTTGTATATAATAAATATATACAATACTTTCGGTCATTGAACGTCATTGGTTATATAATATGTAAATATTAAACCTTTGCGTGCTTTATTTTTCTGTTGTATTTACTCTTTAATTTTTCTGTGTTATCGAAGTGTTGTCACTGGTGCCGGATGACATTGTCGCCGACATTCGGAAACTGAATTGACATTCTAGTTAATTTATTTCAAGTTTATTTTTATTGTTCCATAGCATACCCGGACCTAACAGTTTTCGTACCTATAGTGGCTGAATCGTGGTTCTTTTCTAACCAACACAGTTGAATTCCCTATCCCATACCCCAATTATTGCTGAAGAAATTTTTTAACTTGCAATCTTGTAGAACATATAAATAAGAGGATTGCAAGTTAAACATTTTTCTTTTGAAGGGTTAATTTCTCAAATGATCACTCAACTACTCCCTCCGTCCTAAAAAGATTGTCTTAGTTTGACTCTACATGAAATTTAAGAAATAAAGAAAGACTTTTGAAATGTGTGGTCCAAAACAAGAGTTAGATATTTATGTGGCTATAAATCATCTAATGAAGTTAATTTTTTTTAAAAATATAGAAATGTGTCAATCTTTTTGGGACAAAATAATAAGAAAAGTAAGACAGTCTTTTTAAAACGAAAGAAGTAATTGTTATTATCTCAAAAAGTCATTTTTTTTATTGAAAAGAATTTGAATCAAGAAGTTGAGTGATCATTTGAGAAATCAATTCTTGTTTTGGTTATTCATTTAACTAGCCGCCAACCAAAGGACTTGTAAGTTTAAATTTTCTTTTTTTGTTTTTCTGATGCACTACAAATAGAAATAACCTTGGTTATATATATCTATCCTAAATAAGGCTTCTGAACTTTGCGGTTCAAATTTTCCCTTCGTTAATGGTAGAGATCATATCTACCATTGCAATTATAAAACTGGGCTTAATTTTTCCTTAGACTACAGATATAATTTTCTCAACATGTGGACATTTTTAGAAAAAAAGTAAATTTACTCTTAAACTATATGAAATGAACCAGATTGCATGTATCATATTGTCATAAATTAAATTCTTTGTATGATTTTTCTAGAGGCAGGGAGTAGTTGAGAATATGAGTTGTTGTCTCATATGTAGTTTTACACAACTCTGACCTCATGAACTAATTTTTGATATTTTTATATTATTATTGTTCATTGTATAGGGGATTAGGGCGGAAGGAAAAAAAGGAGAAGGGAGTCCCCGGGGCACAGCTGGATGGCAAATGAGGGGAACTTAAAATTCAGTTGGAGGTCTGCAGCGTGGGTTCGAACCTTGGCGGGATCAATTTGCTCTCTTCTGGGGTAGGACCTTGTAGGTGATATCAGTTGCTCTGTTTTCAAACCGTGGTCATTTAGGCACATCCCGCGATTTACTGGTAGTAGTGCTGAGGGATCGGGTGTGACGACCCAAATAAGAGGGTCATGACGGGCACCCGGACCCTACTTGCCGAGTACCACTAACCATATGTTTAGCATATATCCGTAATTTTTTATGGCCCACAAATGACGCCACGAGATATCCTGCTGACACATGGGAACAACAAACTGGAAAGGTACTGTGTAAAATCCTGCAACCAGAAGGACCCAAACTATGCATATATATATACTAAGGCCGACAAGGCCATACATGACTACTACACACAGGACAACTGTCTACAAGCCTCTAAAGAGTACGTAACATAATAAGGTCAGGACAGGGCCCCGCCATACCCCTATGCATATCAAAAATATCATACCACGACTAGACTACAACTCTGGGACAAATAGAGTTCTCTAATATCAACTGAACCAGCAACCTACTAGTGCGGACCATCGCCTTGTCTACCTGAGCCTACGGGTATGAAACATAACATCCCCCGATAAAAGGGACGTCAATACGACTGATGTACCGAATATGTCAGGCATGAAGAATAGTATAATAGAGACCTGAAAGTAACATGAGACAAGAAACAACCAACCAGTAGAGAATGCATCTGAGGGCCATAATATGCCTAAGTATCATGTCAGGGCCATAATATGCATATGTATCATGTTTGTGTAGAATGCCTCTGAGGGACATAATATGCCTAAATGCCATGCACAATGCGGTCATGCACATATGCGTATATAACGTCGTCTCCATTTAGCCTTTATGGGCATCATATCATATTGGCCTCTGTGGGCATAATCTTCATCGTGTATATCTATACCAGCTGCAGGTGATGTGCGTATATAACGCCGTATCCCTTTTCCAATGCCCCATACATATATAATGCATACATATAGTAGAGTATATAACTCCTTTGAGGTCAAGGTATATACATGAATGTAATGCATGAATGATATGATAATATGACACTATAAGTTTGTTGGAGTGATGTAATGTTGCTCCACCTCCGATTAACATTATGAATACTAACATCATTTCTATACACCTCAATAAGGATTTAGGAACATATTTAGACATGCTTTGACAATAGGAATGAATAACATGAACATCCTTAACTACTAAGAGTATAATCATTTATGGGACAATATTACGTTCACGTTTCGTACATAGAACATGCCAAAAGAAGAAATGATTTGCCTTGACATACCTTGAATATCAACCCTCCAACAACTACCACAAAATCAACCGTCCATTATGAATTAATCTTAAACAACGACGAATCAGCCTGCTTTGCCTCCGAGCGTACATGAATGATTGACTACTTCAAATCATAAAAAAAGTGAGAGTTGGCCGAGAACTTTCACAAAGAAATTATCTAAAATAACACATCGCTGGAACTTTTTTGTTCTTAAAAATTAAGTTGTCCCAAAGTAACAAGTTGCTAAACAATTTTTCTCTTAAAAAAGAATTATCCCAATGGGAATCGTTGCTTCCAACAGATGAAGTAAATCTCTTCTACATCTCTTTAATTACCTATGTTGAACGAGAATGAAACCACCACAAATAAGTGATTAGTCACTAATAGCTTACTCCCTTGATGCCATGTGGAAGTGTTGTCATCCAACACTCTTCCACTGGTATTATTTAATTCTTGACTCCAAATACAATCCCACATCTAATTAATTATACCCATAATTAATTTCTTAATCTTAATTCACTTAAATCTTAATGACCTACAAATCCTTCATAAACTCAATGTCATAATCGTACGATATAGCATCAGTCCATAACCTCTTTGGGGACATACAACTATTATTGTTAATCCCCGTCATCACATTTGATTGCCCAAACTTTTTTGAAATGATCTTAAAAAATTAGTTGTGAACTGCGCACCTCGTTCAGATATAATAAAAATAGGCATAAATCTTCTTAACATACAACTTTTCGTAGTCCTCAGCTGTGTAGGTAGTTTTTACCGCCAGAAATTAAGCTGATTTGGTCAGTCTATCAACAATCACCCAAATAGAATCAAACTTATGATAATAGCGAGGTAAATCGGTAATGAAATCCATATTAATCATTTCCCATTTCCACATCTGGATCTCTATATTCTGAGTCACGCTGTCGGGCTTTTGGTGCTCCACTTTTACCTACTGACAATTAAGGCACTGCATTACAAACTCCGCAATGTTCCTCTTCATGTCGTTCCACCAACACATACCTTTGAGATCATGATAAATCTTAGTATATCCAGGGTGAATGGAATATCGTAAGCAATGAACCTCCATCATAATCTTGTCTCGGAATCCTGCTACATTGGGAATACACAAATGGACCTTCCACATGGGGTCCCTCCCCCATTATGCTCGAAAGTTTTAGTTCTCTTTTGTTAGATATCCTTCCCGATAGTCCCTAAAAATGAGATCTTTGTCATGACATTCCTTTTCTTCCAGTATGAGGGATGACCCTGCTGTATTTTGAGTCATAGGGATATCACTATCTGAATCCTCCAATCGAACTCCCATTTAGCTAACTGATGCGTTCTCTCAGATCAACTTCTCTCCTCAGTCCTCGCATTAGTCAAGCAACTTGTGGGTGAATGATTCTAATGTCAACTTAGCTTTGTTTATGAACTGGTGTACTGGAAACTCTTATATTTGTAGTATCTCGATCATGACCACTTTATGGACATTGTCATTGAATCTGAAATGCACGTATCATCGTAGTTAACTCTCATTCATGGTTTGAAAGGAATTTTTTTTCCTGTACTTTCTCACTACTCGCAATTATAACTAACTTCCTTTCTTTACTCCTTTTGACACTTGCTAAATCATTTTATTACTTGTCATACTCGTCTTAATTTTATAATATTCTGGTATACATATGTAATCTCAAACATTGCTCCTAATTCCAATCCTTGGCGTTACTACCCCTTAAAGGATGAGTTGTTAACTTATTCCCTCATTCAGTACGTGGAAGATTCTGAAGAATTTGCATTACCTGACGTTAGCCTACTATATCAAAATCTGATTATTATATTTGGATTCGAATTCCTTCACTTGCCTCATGGCTAAGACTTTCTGTCAATGGCGCTTTGGTAAAAGATTTCCTCGATCTTGTTAAGATGTTAACCCATTACTTTATCTATCTCGTAGAACCTTTGGTCAATTCAATAATACTCATAGACATCTGTATTTGCCTGATATTTTATCTTCATTATAATGTCATTATTTCTTGACATATATCTTTAATGTCTATCTTATATCCATAGGCATCATTGGCCCCCTTTTCACATGTTTAGGTGCTAATCTCGAACTTTACTCACCGTTACTTTCGTTTACATACTTTCTGAGATGTATGACTGCATATGTTGTAGAACTAATGCTTCGTATGTTTAGATCCAATTCACGATATTACATGATCCCATGACTTGTCAAGCTTTCTCGTCATATCATTATTAGATTTCCTATCGACCGAGTGCTCATTCGTCTTACTTTACATTTCCATTTCAAGTTGCCTTGTGGGGTCTCTTATCTTAAAGTATTCCTCATACTATCTTCCTAAACATCAGAGGTTTATCACCTTTGGCCAAAGAGTTCTTACTGTCCTTCCTCTACTATTGGTCCTTACGCTGTTCTAGATTAGTCATACCTTTGTCGTACTCCTTTCCTCTACCATTTATCCTTCTTGTCGTAATCCTTTCTTCTACTCGTTATTAAACGAAAAATATTTCTTCTTTGATACTTGATCATACCATTCCATTCATACTTATGAACTGTTTTCATATTTCCTACAACCATCCTTCGATTGTTCCATAGTTCTTGTCCTCAATAAACTATTGTTATCCAGAGGTTATTTGGAATTGTTACATGCTGCATAATGAAGCCGAAAACCTTACAAGTCCAATACATATAACATAGCTTAGCTTACTATCATTGATACATGTAACTCTCAATAATACGCGGTATCGCCCTTTACACAAAGACGAGAGGCTTATGTCCCCTTTCACTACCATGGATAACTCAATCCTTATCTATGACTTGGACTCACTATTCTAGTTACGTCACTTTATGTGATCTCCTTGAATTTACTAATGGTCACACTTCACACGATTCGATTCGGGCAATTCATTCTCGCTAATTATGTCCTGGGATAATTCCCAATCTATTATGCGTAAGACATTACAATCTAGGTCGCATGTACATAACATATTCCCTCATTCTAATCAGCAAGGGTCACTATAAAACGTGTAGATTTTCATCACCTACTAAATCTTCCAATGATTTCTTCTGTTTTTCATTTGTATAACTCATAATCATCTTATATTTACCTTTGCGCATCAACGTAGGACACTTTGGAAATTTGTGGCCTAGGCTGCCACATTAAACCAACCCCCTATACCTTTGCAACATAATCCGGCATGCACTCGACCATACTAATTACAAGATGGTCGGGGTGGTCTTACTTGACCTTTACAACTTTGATCCTAAGATATTGGCATCTTTGAACTCTTTAAATATCGGCTATTCCTGAGTAATAAACTCCATAGGTTATGAGCTTCCTAACCCCTCAAGGGCCTATCTCTATCGGATGCTCTAGGATGAAGTCGTGTCTGAGAAGCAACCAATTGCTTCAATGCCTGCACCGCTCTCCTTACATCCTTATCATACAGAATCGGTGGTAGGACTGATGGTATATGAGCTTTCCTTAACTTCTCTGGTACTACTAGATTCGTCGATACCTGGGAAAGCAACTTACTCATATCCTCTGACGGATCTGTCTCAATAGAGAGCATACTACTCGCATTTACACTCAATCCAATATCAATATCCCTGCTAATCATAGCCCTATTAGAAGAAGGTATTGTTGTATTCATAAACACGATAAGATTTACAAAGAGAAGTCTTACAACTCAGCTCTATGGCACGATTCTAGATCAAGAAGGAAGGTAACCATCATCCTAAATGCCCTGTAGCCTCCTGTCTATAAGTGTGGTGTACAATACACCCATAAACAAGACTCTACTAGACACGACTTGTAGACTCCTAGGACAGACATGCTCTGATACCAAGTTTGTCACGACCAAAACCGGAGGGTCATGACGGGCACCCGGACCCTACTTGCTAAGTACCACTAACCATATGTTCAGCATATATCCGTAATTTCTCATAGCCCATAAGGGCCGCCACGAGATATCCTGTTGACACATGTGAACAACAAACTAGAAAGGTACTGTGTAAAATCCTGCAACCAGAAGGACCCAATGCATATATATGTACTAAGGCTGATAAGGCCATACACGACTACTATACACAGGACAATTGTCTACAAGCCTCTAAAGAGTACGTAACATCATAAGGTCAAGACAGGGCCTCGCCATACCCGTATACGTATAAAAAATATCATACCACGACTAGACTGCAACTCTGGGACAAATAGAGTGCTCCAATTTCAGCTGAACCAACAACCTACTAGTGCAGACCGTCGCCTTGTCTAGCTGAGCCTGCGGGCATGAAACGCAACGTTCCCTAACAAAAGAGACGTCAATACGACTGATGTACCGAGTATGCCAGGCATGAAGAATAGTATAATAGAGACCTGAAAGTAACATGAGACAAGAAACAACCAACCAGTAGAGAATGCCTCTGAGGGCCATAATATGCCTAAGTATCATGTTTGTGTAAAATGCCACTGAGGGCCATAATATGCATATGTATCATGTATGTGTAGAATGCCTCTAAGGGCCATAATATGCATATGTATCATGTCTATGTAGAATTCCTCTGAGGGCCATACTATGCCTAAATGTCATGCACAATGCGGTCATGCACATATGCGTATATAACGCAGTCTCCCTTTAGCCTCTATGGGCGTCATATCATATTAGCCTCTGTGGGCATAATCTTCATCGTGTATATCTGTACCAGCTCTAGGTGGTGTGCGTATATAACACCATATCCTTTCAAATAGAATTATCCCAATGGGAATCCTTGCTTCCAACAGACGAAGTAAATCTCTTCTACACATCTTTAATTACCTATGTTAAACGAGAATGACACCACCACAAAATAAGTGATTAGTCACTAATAGTTTACTCCCTCGCTGCCATGTGGAAGTGTTTTCATTCAACACTCTTCCACTAGTATTATTTAATTCTTGATTCCAAATACAATCCCACGTCTAATTAATTATACCCATAATTAATTTCTTGATCTCAATTCACTTAAATCTTAATGACCTACAAAACCTTCATAAACTTAATGTCATAATCGTGCGATATAGCATCGATCCATAACCTCTTTGGGGACATACAACTATTATTGTTAGTCTCCGTCGTCACACTTATTAAGTCCTAAATTATTTTGGGACTGCATCCTTTTATATACTAAGCTCTTTATTTGCGTACGTGAATATGACATAAATCCTCCAAGGCTCGGGTTTATTTGCATATGTCTAGCTGTTCAAACCATCGTCCGAAAGTACGGGGTGTTACACCGGGACTATTATCTCCAGGAATAATCTGGCGTAAGCCGGCAAACTGGATATAAAAAAAAAGGAGAAGGGATGGTGAGAATCGGACCACCCTATTTAATGGGAGGCTCCCACCAATAATACTATTGGGATATACACCTTGGTGATAGTATCAGAAATTGAGAGGTCCAATATTCATTTTTTTTATCGTCACATTAGAGCTAAAGCAACTGTTATTTTTAATTAACCTGATTTCGACCTCATGTTATATTTTCTACATTTCAAATATTCAGTTATACGGTAGTGGGAGATTGAGAGATGTTAGAGTCCAGGTTGAGCTATAAGTTATATTCTCCTTGTATGGTCTTGTAAAATCATCCTTCATGAGCTAAGGGTTAAAGACAAGATTTATTTATTTTTAAATTTCAAGTACCTAATCTCTCTCTCTATCTATATCTATCTATGAATTTTCTCTGACTGCTCTACACATTTAAATTCTTACCGTTAGTTTGACCATCATATAATTAATAGTGGATTCCTTTTTCACCAGCTCCACCTCCTCCCCCTGATTTACCGCAGAACAACTAACCACAACTCAGTTCAGACTCATGCCAATCCAAATCCCGAATACCCCCGTGGATTTCCCTTTCTAAAAAGCGTATAGAATATATCTCAGGCTCCTCTGAATAAACCTTCCAAATCCCCTCGAGGATATTACCATTTACAGAATATACATAATCTACCTCAAATTTTTGTCACATAAGAGGTCAGCTGACCTGGTACCCAGCTACATCAAAGTTATCTCTTGTGAAACAAAACTGTAAATCACCTAAAGGTTCTGAAGGATCTTAGAACTGCTTTTTCTAGTGAACTTGAGATTAGACAGTTAACAATTCCACTCCTGAGCCAACTGAACTTAGCAATAGAGGAAGCCTCATTCATACATCTGAAAGTATATTTATGTCCTAGAGACAATCTGTATTAGGACAAATGTACTTTATACACATTCATATTATTATTAATGGAGATTAGTATTTTGGCATTTGCAATTATTGAATTATTATTTGATTGTTTGTAATTATTCATTAATGTGCATCCCTTGAGCTTACGTTGTCATTAATAGAGTGAGATATTTTATGATGAGCGTAACTCTTAAAATAGCCTCGACTAATGATCATCGAGAATGGGATATCGATGATATGTGATAAGTTGATACGTGGTCTGCATCACATCCTTAGACGACGTAGTATGTCTCACCTGCTACGAGTAATGGTTACTCGTTGTGGACACATGGATACTTTGGAAGTATTGGTATACCCTGCTGATATACTGTTTGTTATATTTGTCTAACGTATGATCAGCGTGTGGGAGATAGAAGTCCTTAGACTTGAGGTCAATACGCGTCGTATCTACAAAGTAATGTACTTTGATCCCGTCCTAAGCTCAAATACTTTGTAGGTTGAGATACAACTTGTATTGGGTACATTACGATGTTGATTGAAGGTGGTAGTTGAGCCAAGATTAGGATTCATTCCTCGAATGTATGTTCGAGAGAACTCTCGGATTCTCAATGATATTAGGTTGACTAAGTCGTTAGCCAACGCAATAGACATATTTAGAATATGGTCTAGTCGTCGACTAATATAGATGAGATACAATGATTAAGCCATTTGGATAGACACTTGACAAATCCTAAGCTTGATCGGGTGTGTCGTGAATGAAAAGATTTTGTCTTACCACATAAATGTTAAGTTTACTGGATTCGCGTAAACGTACTTCACATATTGAGTTCGTCTTCCGGCGCCGTCTAGGAGTTTCGCATAGACCTTAATTTGATTAATGTCAATATGAGAAGGCCTGTTGGGTCACACTATGTCGATTGTCCGTTTCGATCTAAGGATGTATTGAGAGAGTAATTAAAATGTTCGATTTGGAATCGAGACATTTAAATGAATAATGATTACATTAATTAAGACAAAATTGGATTTTGAATTTAATTAAGAATGCACGGAAATTAAATCGAGGCAGTGAAATTGCACGTCGAGCGCAGCGGCGCCCATACCCTAGGGCCGCGGCGCAGTGCAAAAATTCATCAAGCGCCGCGGCGCCTCTGCGTCTATTTTGGGTCAGGCCCAAGGTCAAACCCTAATCCGGTGTTTGACCTAATTTTCAACTATAAATAGAGGCATTCACTTTCATTATTCTATACCAATTTTCAGAATAACATTCTAAGCCTTAGAGACATAGAATAAAATACTCTCTCGAACCTCTGCCGGATTTTCTAGCTTTCCGAAGGAGGAGTACATTGAAACTTGGAGCTTGCAAATTGGAAGGGCAATCGCGTGTGCACCTAACAATAGAAAAAGATTCCAGATTATTGTAACTTGTAAGTAAATGTTTTTATGTTACAAGTTTCATCGTTGTATAACCATACCGGAAATTATTGTTTGGGTAAGTAAGAAACAAATATTTTAAAACTTTCGCTGTGCCTTACTTATGTGATTTGTACCCAACAAAATCCTACAGTGGTATCAGAGCACAGGTTGGTTTAATGGTTACATAACAATTGAATAAAATAATAATATGAGTTGAACATAAAATTGAATTAAAATGAGGTTCCTTGAAATCCTACGTATCTTGAACAAATGTTGACCTTTTTGATGTTACCCTAAATTATCTCCTATGCTAACTCGAGGAAGTCATTCCAATCTAACTCGAACTAAGCCAAAGTGCGTTGTCCGGCTCATTGCACGGTGCACGACTAATAACGGATGATGGTCGAATGGGCATTATTGATAATGGTGGGTGATGATTAAGGTCCTGTGAATTGATCCCTAAATTGGATTTAGGGGTTGAATGATTTTTTTGAAAATCAACACATAAACGTTTGTCAGGACATCGACGTCGTGATTCTTTGATAGGGCGCCGCGGCGCTGGCTAGGGTTTCAAGGAGGCGTCGTGGCTCCATGGTGGAGCGCCGCAGCGCTGATGCATCATTTTGGAAAATATGAACTCACTGGACAACAGCGTCGCGGCTCCATGGTGGAGCGCCGCGACGCTAATGCAATTTTCCAGAAGTCGAAAGGCTACTGCCACAATGGCGCCGCGGTGTTATCAATAGCGTCGCGGCCCCACCTTTCCAGAAACAAAAAAAATTGAGTTCAGAATGTTTAACCCAAGATTATTATTATACAATATATTATTTGATAAGTATATTGTTTATGTGTTAAATGTAAAAAATGTTTGTCATTTACATTCCTAGAATAATGTCTGTTATAACTGTCTGGGTAGGCGGCGCCCAGTGTTTGATTAAATCTTCTTCTATTATGCATATTGGGTTGACGGTTCCCAAACTATATGTGTTATTAGTTTTGCATGATGTTAAAATGTCATATTAGATGTGGAATTAAAGTGTTGATCTTGGTGAGAACCCTGAATTAAAATATTCTCCAAAACTTTAAATACAAATCTAACTTAAATGTTCGTCCATTATAATTGTTAGAGTGCAAAATCCTCTTCGGCGATACGAGTATTTATGCAAAAGCATTTGCTCTAAGTCTATGAGGACCCAGACTCTTTCATAGATGTGTTTTAACGTAAAAGCAAATGATAAACTTTTGTGGGTATTTACACCAAAGTGTTTGCTTACAAAGGCCAACTTTGTTTAGATACATAAAAACAGTCGTGTAATGGGGTTGACTTGCTTAGACAAATCTTGGCGCCAAAGTGTCAGACTAATCTAAGAACGCAAGATTAAATGTAATAATTTGATCAACCAAGAGTTGCGAATAAGTTTTGCAATTGGTTTAGAACCACCAAGATATGTTGTTGATGTTATCAGCCAAAGCAAACGCGAAGATAACATAGGCTTGGATCTTGGCCCAGTATGACCTAAATTAAAGTAGGTTTGTATTCTACCATGGGATCGTGGAAGCATGTTAAAATAGTGGGAGCTAATTAAACAAAAGGCCTTGTTGATTAGCCTAAATGAATGTGTATAATAGGAAATAGATTTTGAATTTGATTTTCGGTCTATCTAATTCTTCAGATTATAAAAGATGTCGAGCTTGTCGTTGAAAATGTTGATTGAGATGAATAAACTTACTGAACCGAACTACCTTGACTGGTTAAGGAATTTGCGAATAGTGTTGAGATAGGAGAAAATTGAATACATGTTGGACACAGTGTTCCCTACAGTCCCTGCGACAGATTCTGAAGATTATGCCTCTTTTGATAAAGTTGCTTACTAGAAACATCTAGATGATGCCACTTCGGCAGAATGCGTGATGCTGTCTTCCAGGCCTATGGAACTTCAGAGACAGCATGAGAGCATGGGGCCCAATGAGATGCTCGAACACCTGAAGAGCCTCTATGACTCTCAATCCCAAACAATGGAATATGAGTTGTTAATAGAACTCTTCAAGTGTAAGCTCAATGAAGGGGGCTCGGTTTCGCAGCATGTGCTAAAGATGATAGGGCTGATAGAGAGGCTTGCTTCGATTGGAATGAAGCTTGAAAAGAATATCGCTACCACACTCATCCTAAACTCTCTCTCTCGTTCCTATGAGAACTTCATAGTGAACTTCAACATGAATGGAACGAAGGCGACCTTGCCAGAGCTGCACAATATGCTCAAGACCTTTGAGTCCTCCACTTCCAAAGGCAAAGTTGTGCCCATGGTGAGCTCTTCTAGCCGACCCAAGTCAAAAGGCAAGGATTGGCAAAAGAAAAAGGGCAAGGCAATCGTTGCGCTCAAAGCTATGAAGCCCAGGGGAGGTGTGAAGAAGAAGGTGAACGCGACTAAGAATGAGTGCTTCAACTGCTATAGGAAGGGGCATTGGAAAAAGGACTGCACGGAACCAGGAGGAGGAAAAGCACCAGGTGCTCCTGCCTTTGGTGGACAAGGTATGTACGTCATTGAAATAAATATGTCTATAAACAATTCTCATTCCTGGGTATTGGATACCGCTTGTGGCCCACACATTTGTACAAATGTGCAGGGGCTAACTGATAGCTGGAAGGTTGGACCAAGAGAGGTAGACCTACGCGTTGGAAATGGAGCACGAGTGGATGTTGAGCGATTAGGGACTTATAGATTAAATTTACCTTTCGGCTATTATATATTGTTGAATGATTGTTTTTATGTTCCCTCGTTAACGAGGAATATTATTTCTATCCCAGTGTTGGACATGGAGTGCTTTTCCTCGTATATTTTTAACGGCAGTCACGTACTGTCTTTTAATAATGTTATATATGAAACTGCTCCTCTTGTGGATGGATTATATACACTGAACTATAGCCGAGCGATTTTTAATGTACAAAATAAGAGCCAAGACAAGTAATAGAAACTCTACCTACCTATGGCACTGCAGATTTGGTCATATCAACGAATCAAGGATAGCAAGATTGAGGAAGTTAGACTACATCGAACCATTTGACTTGGAGTCTTATGGAAGCTGCGAATCTTGCTTGAGAGGAAAGATGACCAATAAACCACTTTCTGGAAAAGGTGTGCGAGCCAAGGAGGTGCTTGAGTTGGTCCATACTGATGTATGTGGGCCATTCTCTACTCAAGCTAAAGGAGGCTTTCCATACTTCATCACTTTTACTGACGACTTCACAAGGTATGGGTATGTATATCTTATGAGACATAAATCCGAGGCCTTTCAGAAGTTCAAGGAATACAAATCGGAAGTAGAGAAGCAACTTGCAACAAGTATCAAGACCCTTCGATCGGATCGATGAGGTGAGTACTTGAGCAAGGATTTTCTAGATTACTTAAAGCTATATGGAGTCCAATCTGAATGGACACCTCCAGGAACGCAACAAATGAATGGTGTTGCCGAAAGGAGAAACATAACCTTATTAGATATGGTTCGATCCATGATGAGCTCCTCAGCTCTACCTGCATACCTTTGCGGACATGCTATACAAACCTCTATATACATTCTGAACAGAGTTCCCTCCAAGTCAGTAGAAAAGACACCCTATCAGATATGGTGTGGCAAGAAGCCAGCTCTTACGCATATGAGACCCTGAGGGTGCCCTGCATATGTCAAGAAGATGCTCACTGACAAGTTGGAATCTAAAAGTGAGAAATATTACTTTGTGGGGTATCCAAAGGAAACTAAGGGATACTACTTCTATCTTCCTGGAGAACATAAGGTCATTGTTTCCAGGAACACAACTTTCCTTGAAGAAGAATATGTCTACAAGGAACATAGCTGCACAAAGATAGAACTTAAAGAAATTCAAGAACCACAAGATAACACAGAAAATGAACCCTTGTCGAATGACCTAAATAAGGATTCAGTGGGAGTATCCAGTGAAGATTGGGTAGTTAGAGTACGCCCTTCAGCCAGTGGGAGAGTTGTGAGAGATAGTGCAGAAATACAAGGCTCTCATACACAACCAATGGAAGATGATACAATGGTTGTAGATCATCCCATTCAGGAAATACATGAAAATGACATTCCTGAAAACTCTCAAGGTGATGGATTGTCCAACACACAAAGAAATTCTCACACTCAGAATGCAACAAACATTGAAACACAGAATACTCAACTCCGTAGGTCCACTAGGACTTATCGTCCACCTAAAAGACTTAATCTCGTTGTTGAAACACACAATGAGATAGATATTCCTGATGACGATGAAACTACAACGTACAGCGAAGCTATGTTAGACATTGATTCACATAAATGGCAAGAAGCCATGAAATCTGAAATGGACTCGATGTACATAAATCAAGTTTGGAACTTGGTTGATTTTCCAACAGGAGTTAAACCCATAGGATGCAAATGAGTCTTCAAGAAGAAGATTGATACATATGGCAATGTACAAACTTATAAAGCAAGACTGATGGCTAAAGGTTATAATCAACGGCCTGGGGTCGATTATGATTAAACCTTTTCACATGTTGCTAATATTAAGTCCATTCGGATTTTTCTTGCAATAGCTGCATATTATGACTATGACATTTGACAGATGGACGTCAAAACGGCATTCCTCAATGGTAATCTAGTTGAGGAAGTGTATATGAATCAACCTGAGGGTTTTTCAATTGAGTCCAAACCAAATGCCGTATGCAAGCTACAAAAGTCCATTTATGGGCTTAAGCAAGCCTCGAGGAGTTGGAACATTTGCTTTGATAAGGCTATCAAATAATTTGATTTCGTTAGAAGCAAAAAAAATCCATGTGTTTATAGTAAATACAAGGATAGGAGTATTGCCTTCATTATCATATATGTAGATGACATATTAATAATGGGAGATAATAAGACTCTCCTGCAGTCAGTAAAATAGTGGTTGTCCAATACCTTCATGATGAAGGATTTGGGTGAAGCCTGCTACATTCTGGGGATTAGGATCTATAGAGATAGACCTAACATATTGTTGGGGCTGTCACAGTCAGTCTATATAGACAAAATGCTTAGACATTTTTCTATGGAAAATTCCAAGAAAGGCGGTCTACCTATGGGACAAGGCATCAAGTTATCTAAGAAGGATAGTCCTTCTAATTCTATAGAACTTGAACGCATAAAAAGGATCCCATATGCTTCGGCTATAGGATCGATCATGTATGACATGGCCTGTACTAGGCTAGATGTGGCCTTTGCACTTAGTATGACTTGAAGTTCCAGCAGAATCCTGGGGAAGAACACTGGAAAGCAGTCAAGAGTATTCTTAAGTATCTTAGACGAACTAAAGAATATTTCTTAGTCTATGGTGGACAAGAGAAGCTGGTATGTACTGGGTACACTGATGCTAGCTTTCAGACAGATGTTTTGATGACTACAAATCTCAATCAGGTTACACATACATTTTCAATGGTGGAGCAGTGAGCTGGAAAAGTTTCAAACAAGCTATAACTGCCGACTCGACAACAGAAGCTGGTAAAGAAGTTGTCGCGATATCTGAGTTCTTGAAGGAACTAGGGGTTGTTCCAAGTGCCACTTGTCCAATAACGGTTTATTGCTACAACACTGGTGCGATTGCGTAAGCTAAGGAACCAAGATCAACCAACAGAAAGAAGTATGTACCAAGAAAGTACCACATACTCAGGGAGATGGTGGAGACTGAACAGATTAGATTAGACTATGTTCCCACAGACGATAATCTAGCGGACCCATTCACTAAACTATTAAGCTTAGTCAAGCATAATGGTCATTTTGAGAATATGGGCATTAGATATGTTGGAGATTGGCTCTAGGCCAAGTGGGAAATTGAAAATATATTTATATCCTAGAGACAATCTGTATTAGGAAAAATGTACTTTATACACATTCATATTATTATTAATGGAGATTAATATTATGGTATTTGCAATTATTGAATTATTATTTAATTGTTTCTAATTATTCATTAATGTGCATCCCTTGAGCTTACATTGTCATTAATAGAGTGAGATATTTTATGATAGAGCGTAACTCTTAAAATAGCCTCGACTAATGATCATCAAGAATGGGATATCGATGATATGTGATAAGTCGACATGTGGTCTGCACCACATCCTTAGAGGATGTAGTATGTCTCACCTGCTACGAGTAATGGTTACTCGTTGTGGACACATGGATACTTTGGAAGTATTGGTATACCCTGCTGATATACTGTTTGTTATACTTGTCTAACGTATGATCAGCGTGTGGGAGTTAGAAGTCCTTAGACTTGAGGTCAATACGCGCCGTGTCTACAAAGTAATATACTTTGATCCCGTCCTAATCTCAAATGCCTTATAGGTTAAGATACGGCTTGTATTGGGTACATTACGATGTGGATTGAAGGTGGTAGTTGAGCCAAGATTAGGATTCATTCCTCGAATGTATGTTCGAGAGAACTCTCGGATTCTTAGTGATATTAGGTTGACTAAGTCATTGGCCAACGCAATAGACATATTTAGAATATGGTCTAGTCGTCGACTAATATAGATAAGATACAATGATTAAGCCATTTGGATAGACACTTGACAAATCCTAAGCTTGATCGGGTGTGTCGTGAATGAAAGCATTTTATCTTACCATATAAAGGTTAAGTTTAGTGGATTCGCGTAAACGTACTTCACATATTGAGTTCGTCTTCCAGCGCCGTCTAGGAGTTTCGCGTAGACCTTAATTTGATTAATGTCAATATGAGAAGGCATGTAGGGTCACACTATGTCGATTGTCCGTTTCGATCTAAAGATGTATTGAGAGAGTAATTAAAATATTCTATTTTGAATTGAGACATTTAAATGAATAATGATGACATTAATTAAGTCAAAATTTGATTTTGGATTTAATTAAGAATGCACGAAAATTAAATCGAGATAGAGCAAGTGCACGTCGAGCGTCGTCGCGGCGCCCATACCCTAGGGCCGCGGTGCCTCTGCGTCAATTTTGCGCCAGGCCCAAGGTCAAACCCTAATCCGGTTTTGACATAATTTTCAACTATAAATAGAGGCATTCACTTTCTTTATTCTACACCAATTTTCAGAATAACATTGTAAGCCTTAGAGACTTAGAATAAAATACTCTCTCGAACCTCTACCGGATTTCCTAGCTTTCCGAAGGAGGAGTACATTGAAGCTTGGAGCTTGCAAATTGGAAGGGCAATCGAGTGTGCACCTAACAGTAGAAAAAGACTCCAGATTATTGTAACTTGTAAGTAAATGTTTTTATGTTACAAGTTTCATTGTTGTATAACCGTACCAGAAATTATTCTTGGGGTAAGTAAGAAACAAATATTTTAAAACTTACGCTGTGCCTTACTTATGTGATTTGTACCCAACAAAACCATACAACATCATGGGTTAAGCGCCCTACCCCCACTCAACCTGGAAACCATATCCGGAGAATACTTGGCTAATGAGATGAACTTGAGATGGTAATTGTTCATACTCATGTCATTCTATTTGAGCAGCTCGAAGTCTAGGGCCTTACCTTGCCTGATCTCTATCGGCAGGAAGTGATCAATAAATGCTTCTGAAAATTTATTTCAAGTCGCATAAGATACATCCTCCCGTCGGGACTCATCCCATGACTTATACTAGATATTAGCGACATCATTCAGTTAGTAAGCATTGAACTCCATTGTCTGTGTCTCAGTAGCATGCATAACACAAAGAGTCATTTGAACCTCATCAATGATGTTTTGTGGATCCTTAGTCTTGCTGGACCCTATGAAAACTAGAGGATTCATACGGAGGAACTCTCTAATCCTAGAAGTGATGACCCCTCATGAGTATCAGTACTTGGACGATCCCGATGCATAGGTTCTGTAGAAACAATCTAGTGAGCAACTAGATTGCTCCTCTAACATCTAGTAGCACTAGGCGGCGGAATGACTGTAGTACAGACCGCCGCAGGCCTCTCAGTCGTCGTGGGGATGAAGTCTGGCTACTAAACTCGAGATAAGTCCTTGAGTCCTGGTGCGAACTCCCTGAGTCTGAGAGTCCACTTCTCGAGCAACATCAATAGCAGCCCTTTGTCTAGTAGCTGACTTTCTCTTGACATTTTCTGAAAAAAATGTAATACACACGACTTAGAATTATTCATGAAGGCATACTCTAATTGCACGATTTAGAGTATGAAAGAAGTGAAACAATACTAAATGTCTTGATGGTCAACTGTTTACATGTGTGACGTGCACATACACATAAATGAGACCCCAATGGAAATGACTTCATAGACTCCCAGGACACTTGAACCTAGTACTCTGATACCAAGCTTGTCACGCCCCGAACTTGGGCCTGGACGGACCAACACTTGTGTCGAATTTGACTGAGTGAACCATTATACATGACGTGATACAACAAACATGACTGAGCGAAATATAAATTCATGAATAATTTAAAGTGTTGGAAACCTAAATAAGTATCATAAATATAATAATGAAATAGTTTTCAAAGGCATAACGTGCAGCCACATTAGCTAGAGGCAACATCAAAAAATATGAAATAATATGTTAATCTAGTCTATGAAGCCTCTAACATGAATATGAATACTAATTATTTATCCGGATAAGGCTCCGGCATACCTGATCTCCTAACATGACATGAATACGAAAATAAGATCACACCCCGAATAAAATGAGACACACCAAAAGCTGATCCATGTCAATCCTAATGTGTGGTTCTGTCATTCTGCAAATCTGTACCGGCATCATGAAATGCAGGACTAGACAAAAGGGACGTGAATACTATAAATTGTATTTGTATTAAAGCAATTGAATGAAATAAGTAAACAATGGATGCTCGGGGAATAGGCATCCCAACGTGAATAAATGAAGTAATATTGGACCAAAACTGAAAATGTCACGCCCCAAACCGGAGGGCTGCTACGGTATCCGGACCCGACCCGTCGGGTACCACTAACCACACACTTCACACTTAATCATAGTTAATTACAAATTGAGCCGAGATAGATTATATAAAGTTCCAAACCGAAGGCCCCACCTTATAAATCTATATACCGAGGCCGACAAAGCTATTTATGACAACCAACCATAAGACACCTATCTAGTAAAACATACCACGACCAGACCGCAACTCCGAAACTAATAGAGTGCTCCAAATACCAGCTGAGCCAGCAACCTACTAGTGTGAATCGTCACTCTCTCAATATGAACCTACGGGCATAAAACACAGCGTCCCACAGCAAAAGGGACGTCAGTACCACTGATGTATTGTGTATGTCAGACATAAGAAATAACATAGCAGAGATATATCATAATCTGAAATAGAAATAGCTGAACATTAGTAAATGCCTTTGAGGGCCCTAATACAAATGCCTAAATAGTATGCACAATGCCATATACATATACCTCAGCCTCTTTGGGCATCTTCCTTACCATAACAGCCTCTGTGGCCATCATACCATATAATGGTAAATGAATGTATACATGATGAAAATGCAATATATACATGTTATTGTTGCGGATCGTGCAACCCGTCCCAATATATGTTAGTGTTGCAGATCATGCAACCCGTCCCAATAAGCCATACAGGCATCACCTCATATCATCACATCATATTGGCCTCTTCGGGCTCTTTTGTGATAGTCTGTACCAGCTGCAGGTGGTGTACGTATATAACACATTTCCCTTTCCCTATATCCCTTATATATATAATATTTACCATATAGCAATGTGCGTAGCACAAGTGGTCCAGGGTAATATATGAATGCAATGCAAATGAAAATGCATGAATGACAATAACACATCCTGGCCCAATATCCTTGTACATTTGGCTAACACTGTGAATATCAACATCTTTTCCATATGCCTAATAAGGACTTATGAACATACTTAAATAGGCTTTTAACATAAGAGTCAATAATATGATCAGTCTTAACTACTAAGAGTAGAGTACGTTATGGAACAATATTTCGGTTATGTTTTGTACGTAGAATATGCCAAAAGAAAGAAAGAGTCTTGCATACCTTGTTGTCGAAATTATCTAAGTTTCGCGGGTTCTCGTAAGCTCTATGAACGATTATCTACACCATATGAACGATTTAAGTCATAATCAGACCAATACACCATTAATAGAGTCATTGAGACATTTTATCGAATATCTTATACACGTAGAACCTATATTCCTTCTATATCGAAACCTATGCATGTAGCGAAGCACCTAGCCTTTTTAATCCTTCTTCTTACTGCTACAATATCCAAAATAGTACAACAATTTCACATGCAACCCCAATACCTTACAATTACGGCAGTCCCGACAACACCCAACCCAGGCTTAGTATTTTCGATAATCGTCTTAGAACTAGTAAGAATCATGTTCTGTGATTCGTATAAACCAAAGAATAAGAAGAATTACCTCAGTTAGAATCAGCAATGGGAGTCATCGGAAAATCTTTCACTTAAATTAGTTTTCGACATACAGAAACAGGACCCAAACTCGATTATGGGTCACGACTTGGGTTTCTGAGTTCTTAAACTTGTTCAAGGCTTCAATACACTGTGAATCACGATCCAGGACACCATGAATTTCCCCCTTTTTGTCTATGTGAAAGCTTACAGAAATCCCAAATGAAGTCGAGAATTTCAGAGAGTTTTAACTATGACTTACTTCCTTCTAATTAAAGTGTAGTGGTCTCTTCTTTATGAAAAGGTTCTACAAAAGAAATTGAAAGAGATGAAATCTCTTTAAGAACATAGAAGAGAATGAATGTCTGGAGACTTACATAGCTGCCACCGGTCGACTAATTTGGGCTTAGTCACCCCATAGTGTTTTATAAGAGTACACGTAATGTTTCACTAAGTGTTGTCCCCTTTTTAATTAATTGATCCCATAACTAATTAATTATACACACAATTAAATTACTGATCCAAATTCACTTAAATTCTGACAACTTATAAAACCTTCTTATACTCAATGTCATAATTCTTGTAATATGACGCTAGTCCATCACCTCCTTGGGGATATGCAATTATTATTATTAATCTCCATCGTCGCATTTGTTAAATCCGAGATTATTTCGGGATCAAATTCTTTTATATACTGATTTCCTCATTAGTATACGCAAGTACCACATAAACTTCCTGGGGTTCGGGTCCACCTGCCTACGTTTATGTGCTCAACCCGTTAACCCGGAAATACAAGGTGTTACATCCTCTCCTCCTTAGAAACATTCGTCCTGGAATGTCAGGGTGACATATCCAATTCTTGTATATGCTCAACTTAGGAAATGAACAAATCATTTCAACTTAACCCAATTAATCCTAAGACACAACACCAACTATATACAATAGGATCAAACCCAAGTCTTACTTAGCCAAATAACTACAGACAGGTTGACGCTTGCATTATCTCATATTTTAGGGGATTAAAAGTAACTTAGAGACATGGCTTGGAAGTCAAGATAGGGTAACTTAGACATGTTTATCTCTAGTTTCAACAGATAGAAGTAAAACTCTCATCTTAATACAAATACCAGCAAATAAATATATGTTCTAAAATTAACATGAGACTAATCTAAACATGGATTATCTAATAGATCTTGAGCACCATGGGATATGCAAACATGTTCAAAGTCTCATTTCTAATTAGATACTTAAGCCTAATGATACATCTCTAGCTAATAGGGATATTGGTCAAGGATTCCTTTAGCACATAAGCATATAAACACAGAACATATACTCCAGTTCTTGGTTTTCCTTGAATCTGAACTATGGCATAAACATGCTACCCAAATAGATCTTCAGTTAATATATCAAGGTAAAATAGGGTTGTGAACTAATGTTATTAAACATAGAGTTTTAATCAGGGACAATATTCACATAGGTGATTAAAGTTTTAGCAGATCTGCAGAGTGTTCATATTGATCCAAACACAAAATGATATCATTAAAAGCAATCAAAAACTTTATGTGACATATAAAAAAAATGATATGTTGTACATAATCTTAGATTAAACAGGTTAACAAAATAGCCAGTGAGGTTCAAAAATATATATGAAAAGGGCATACATGGCTTCTTAAGCTCTTAAACATCTTTAAGTTTGAAACATAACATATACAGGCTACTCAAGTAAGTCCTCAGTTAATATAAGTAGTGATAATGTAGGTCTGTGTGATCTGATACTATCTACTAGACATCATGCAGAGGAATCAAAATCAGTTCAATCCTACTCAAGGGTAACAACAACATAGCAGCAACAGTGATCTGCCAAACCACATGCAACAAAGATCCTCAAAGCACAACAGCAGCAGTACCTTCCTAATATTTCAGGAGAACCAGTTACCAGAACTCAATAAATGGGACTATTTAGATGCAATTAATAGGTTGACATATGATATCAAATGCTGGAATTGAACATATACCATTTTCTGGCCAAACAGCAGACACAAGAAAATATTTAAACCAAGACAAAATAGAAACACATGATAAGACACTTAATCTAAACATCATGATGTCACAGATATATCACTCTGCCCTGTTCTTATTTGAATCAGGTTTAACAAGTCCTATATAATCAAAGAAAATACTTAAAGTAGTCTAAGAGTCATGCACCTTTATTAACATCACATCCCAGGATTCAAATCACACCTAGTTAGCCAAGTATCATTTCATATGCTCTTGGATAGTTATTGGAACTTAGGCAAGTCATACACCACTAGAAACAGGTACAAGAGTAGATATCTGGATTCCTACATAACTCAGACACATCATAGATGACTCAAATCAAATAAGTGTTAATGGCTAAGGTACAACAATCTCCAAGCCTCAAAACTGTCTTAGGACATGTAACTTATTTCAACTTAAAATACAACAACTATTTACACCATAGCACAACAGATCAACAACATTTTCAGCACAACAGGGCAGTCCTACAAAGCTATATGTGCAGCAAAATAACAATAATACATAACCATAATTTATCTCAAAGGCAACAACAACCTTACCAAATCTACAACAACTAAGGGGAATCATGACAACAGGTAATAACAAATAGTAACAAAGCAGCAGCCATAACTCAAAGTGCACTATCTTGAGAGCCACACAAGTATTAACAAAGGTTACAGATAACTAAGAGGGCACAAAATGTTTGAAAATAGGACGTTTGAGACTGAAAAAGAGCAGCAACATCTGTCACAAACTGAAGCAGCAACATATGTTTGAAGTGTAACAGGGACAGTAATATCAGCAACAAAACAACAGCTAAACAGTATAGCAGGGGATATCAAATAACAACCATAATAACAACAAGTATGATAGGTAAATGCCTCAGATCTTAATTTCAAGATGGATCATATATAAGTTGGTCCTTAGGCAAGTATTTGGACTGAATGAATGGACTAGGAGGTAAGCAATGAAAAAAAAACATAGAAACAAGTAATTAAATGCAACCTACTTTGGTTAGGTACTCTATTTAGTTTTATCTAAATATGTATGCAGAAACAAGGCTTGGCCATGTTAAGTTGTTCTAGACATGGTTGTGCAATCTCATCTATGGACATGGTTATGTAGAGCATGACATCCTAAAATGTAAACAACTTGACATGCCAATCCTAAGTCAAATAACCATTATATCACAGTTAACAAACATCAAATACCTGCTGAATTAATTACAAGAACTTATCAAGACAACTTGCTTCAATATGTGCACCTAACCCATGATCACACCATGTCCAGGGGTCAAAACAAATACATTAAGAGGCTACGTACCAACAGTCTACATAATCCATATCCTGTTGGTGTATTTGTGTTATAGCAGATACCAAATCCCAAGAACTCCCAATACACCCATGAATCAGTAAAGCAGGCTCAAACTAATTTTAAGAAGAATCATTTAAAAGGTATTCATAACTCACAACCATCACATATACTATATACTTCAACCAAGATCAAGCATAAAATATCATATTCTTATACAGAAGGAACTAAGTTCAACCTTTGGTGGCAAGATCTATAGGTTCAAGTAACTTTATCTCTACACTGTCCTATTTTGGTCCTATATATGACCCTCGATCCGACATACTTCGAAGTGGAATTCTCTTATCCTTACTAATTGCTCGCTTTATCCTGACCTGTCTTCTTTCCTCCTCCAGCACGTATCCAATAACATGGACCGACGAGCCCTGATTAACAGACCCCCAAGATTGTAGACTATCTAGAATATCAGAAGGGTCAGGGTCATTGAGCGACATGCATACCCGGTCATGGCGTGATGTCTGAGGAAAATCTGATTGTACCCATCCCTGTGCTGTTCCACCTATCCTAAGGTTAGTGGGGCCCGATACTGACACTAAAGTCCTTGGTGAAGTCGGAACTCCCCTCACCCCACTTCCCACCGGAAGAATCGAGGGTGTTCGAGCGGGTGACTCATGTGGATCTTCAATTGGATCCTCCTCTATAGAGTCCATGATTTATGATGGATCTGAGTCTATAGTATAACTCATCTCTCTTCTTTCAACTTCTGTAACCCTCCAACCTGTGCCAGCGGGTGGTATATGTCTAACATCTTGTCTTGCGACAGTACCCGCATCCTTATTATTCTAGGTGTTTCTCATTGTAGGCGTTACTGCAGTTTCAAATGAGAAAATTGGATTAGGAACAAATACTCTTATGACTCAGCTCTATCAAACAATCTAGATTATGAAATAATGGGAACCATTCTTAGATGCCTTGCATCCTCCTATTTTAAGTGTGTCGTGCTACACACCCATAAATAAGACTCTACTAGACACGGCTTGTAGACATCCCTAAGATAGAACCAAGTTTTTCACTCACTAAATCGGACGGTCGCGACGGCACCAGGACCCGACCCGTCGGGTATCATTAACCACACATTTCACACTTAATCATAGTTAATTACAGAATGAGCCAAGATAGATTATATAAAGTTCCAACTCGAAGGCCCCACCTTATAAATCTATATACCAAGGCCGACAAAGCCATTCATGACAACCAACCACATGACACTTATCTACAAGCCTCAAAATAGTAAAACATACCATGACCAGACCATAACTCTGAAATGAATAGAGTGCTCCAAATACCAGCTGAGCCAGCAACCTACTAGTGCGAACTGCCACTCTCTCAATATGAACATGCGGGCATAAAACGCAGTCTCCCCCGGTAAAAGGGATGTCAGTACGACTGATGTACTGAGTATGTCAGGCATAAGAAATAACATAGTAGAGATATATCATAATCTGAAACAGAAACAACTGAACATCAGTAAATGCCTCTGAGGGCCCTAATACATATGCCTAAATAGTATGCACAATGCCGTATACATATACATCAGCCTCTTCGGGCATCTTCCTTACCATAACAGCCTATGTGGGCATCATACCATATAATGGTAAACGAATGTATGCATGATGCAAATGCGGTATATAAATGTTAGTGTCACGGATCGTGCAACCCATCCCAATATATGTTAGTATTGCGGATTGTGCAACCCATCCCAATATATGTTAGTGTTTCTGATTGTGCAACCCGTCCCAATAATCCATACAGGCATCACATCATATGGGCCTCTTCGGGCCCTTTTGTGATAGTATGTACCAGCTGCAGGTGGTGTGCGTATATAACGCCTTTCTCTTTCCCCATATCCCCTATATAAATAAAATATTTACCATATAGTAATGTACATAGCACAAGTGGTCCAGGGTAATATATGAATTCAACGTAAATGAGAATGCATGAATGAGAATAACACATCCTGGCCCAATATCATTGTACCTTTGGCTAACACTGTGAATATCAACATCTGTTTTGTATGCCTCAATAAGGACTTAAAAACATACTTAAACAGACTTTTAACATACAAGTCAATAACATGATCATTCTTAACTACAAGAGTAAAATACTTTATGGAACAATATTCCGGTTATGTTTTGTACATAGAATATGCCAAAAGAAAGAAAGAGTCTTGCATACCTTGTTGTCGAAATTATATAAGTTCCGCGGGTTCTCGTAAGCTCTATGAACGATTATCTACACCATATGAACGATTTAATTCATAATCAGACCAATACACCATTAATAGAGTCATTGAGACATTTTATCGAATATCTTATACGCGTAGAACCTATATTCCTTCTATATCGAAACCTATGCATGTAGCGAAGCACCTAGCCTTTTTAATCCTTCTTCTTACTGCTATAATATCCAAAATAGTACAACAATTTCACATGCAACCCCAATACCTTACAATTACGGCAGTCCCGACAACACCCAACCTAAGCTTAGCATTTTTGATAATCGTCTTAGAACTAGTTAGAATCATGTTCTGTGATTTGTATAAACCAAAGGATAAGAAGAATTACCTTAGTTAGAATCAACAACGGGAGTCATCGGAAAATCTTTCACTTAAATCAGTTTTCAACAAACAGAAACAGAACCCCAAACTCGATTGTGGGTCACGACTTGGGTTTCTGAGTTCTTAAACTTGTTCAATGCTTCAATCCACTGCGAATCACGGTCCAAGACACCATGAATTTCCCCTTTTTGTCTATGTGAAAGCTTACAGAAATCCCCAATGAAGTCGAGAATTTCAGAGAGTTTTAACTATGACTTACTTCCTTCTGATTAAAGTGTAGTGGTCTCTTCTTTAAGAAAATATTCTACAAAAGAAATTGAAAGTGATGAAAGTTCTTTAAGAATAGATAAGAGAATGAATGTCTGGAGACTTACATAGCTTCCACCAGTCGACTAATTTGGGCTTAGTCACCCCACAATATTTTATAAGAGTACACGTAATGTTTCACTAAGTGTTGTCCCCTTTTTAATTAATTGATCCCACAACTAATTAATTATACACAATTAAATTCCTGATCCCAATTTACTTAAATCATGAAGACTTATAAAACCTTCTTATACTCAATGTCATAATCTTGTAATATGACGCTAGTCCATCACCTCATTGGGGATATGCAATTATTATTATTAATCTCTATCGTCGCATTTGTTAAATCCAAGATTATTTCGGGATCAAATCCTTTTATATAATAAATTCCTCATTAGTATACGCAAGTACCACATAAACTTCCAAGGGTTCGGGTCCACCTGCCTACGTTTATGTGCTCAACCCGTTACCTAAAAATATGAGGTGTTACAGAAACTATAAGCTGAAGTTGAACATGTACATGAGCATGCGTATAAACTGATATAACTGTAATGACATGTATAAATCTACTTGCATGTGGGAGAGTATTAGCAAAACCGACATAAACCACCATAAACCACCATGTAGGTACGTGGCGTCTGGTCTTTGAGTTGACTTGTTGAGCCATCACATAACTTACCACAGTATAAGATAAGAACATGACATGACTGGATCCATTAATAAAAATGCCATAAAGATACATGAAGGGACCGTCCTAATTCAGCGGAGTGATCCTTATCCTACGTTGTCATAAGTAGTTTCATATATTAAACTTTCTCAGTAGTATGTGCTACTCTGAAAATATGAACATGAACATGGTTGGCTGAGAAGCCCATGACTTGTATAATATGACTTATATAACATGATTGCATATGTAATTTAACATGATTGAATATGGATTACGGATAGATTCATGAAAATCATAATGAAATTCATGAATACAAATAACTGAAACTTGGTTAAACATGATAATATATATATATATATATATATATATATGATCGTGTATCTAGGGTTTTATCATGAACTGAGACATAATTTCCTAACAATGAAGAGACATCATGTTTTCATGCGTTAGACGTGGCGTGGGGAAAAAATAATAATGTTCTCACATGTGGATGAATTCCTACATACCTTAATCTCTCCAAAACACTCAAAGAAGAATCCAACTTTGATGAAGATTTCCAAATATATGATCTTGAACCCTCGAAAAGGGTTTTTTTGTAAATCCTAGGGGTTGAAGAACTAAAGAATAGAATGAAAAATAAGGAAAAACACACTTAAAAAGGTTGTAGGGATTGCACGCCGTGGAGGACGCATCGCGTGCCAGCAGCGTGCGCTACCTTGCTTGTGCCTGCATGAGCTCGCCCTGTCACTCATGATCGGCCTAACTTTGTTGTCTGACCGCGCACGACATGGCTTGGGACGCTAGTCTGCTCGCGTCGCGAGCTTGTGGACGAGCATCACTACCAACTCTTGGGTAAAACATACGTAATTTTATGTACATAGCTCTGATTGACATGATCTTTATATGAATAGAAAGATGTTTCAAAGGATACAACTTTCATCCAATGAGTTTTCTCAGATTCTCAACTAATAAGGGCATTATACTCACTTGAAGTAAGGCCTTGTTCAAATTTATTTGAAAACATGGTCCATAGAGCAGCTTCCAATTTTAATTTGTCCAAATCTCTTCTTATACCTTTTGTAAGTTTCAAAACATTTTCACACTTCCCTTCTTAGTTTCATTATCCCCATCTTACACGTCAAACCTTAGTCCGAAGGTACGAGGAGTTATAACCAATACTCCCCAAAGATGCAACAAAAAAACCCAGCCAGCACATATAAGTACAGTCAACAATAAAGAAACGACTGTAATTAGATTTATACATCGCATATAGTTAGTTTGTGAACTACATATAACAACAACTTGACAAGTGGAGAAGGTTTTAGTGGCTCTATCTCGTAGAGCTGGTACCTGAACCTGTTCATCCTGTAGGACCGGAGAGCTTTCCTTCGTAATTTATTGTCCTTTAAGATCATCTTGTCATGAACTGTATGACTCCACTTGGATAGGCCATCCGCAATCTGGTTTGTTCTCTATAGCAATGTGGGAACTTACATTATTGGTGGTGGTGACTCAATTGTTGGATCTCTCTAGTTTTATCTTCTAAGTGCCATGCGAGTTTGTCCTTTTCGCGAATAATATCAATCACTGATGTGAAATAACTTTTTAGAATAATTCTATGGTAGGCATTATCTTAGCACCATCTCAGACCAATAAGTGTAGCTATAGCCTCGACCAATTTGTTAGAGCCATTTTCGAGCTAGCCCATGAGCGAAGGCCATTATAAGGTCTCCATTATGATTCTGAACTATCCCACCAGCTCCAATTGATCCATCATCCAATCTACTTCCACCTGTATTAAATTTTCACCTAACCGAACAAAGAAAACTCCCATACAAAAGTGTTACAAGCAATGCAGGAAACAAGGGATATAAGGAGATACACAAATTCTATTTCAAGTGTAAATCCAATCGATGTTGAAAGGGCAGCCCGATGAACTAAACTCCCGCTATGCACGGGGTCCGGGGAACGGTCGAACCACAAGGGTCTATTGTACGCAGCCTTACCTTGCATTTCTGCAAGAGGCTATTTCCACGGCTTTAACCCATGACCTCCTGATCGATGTTGATGTTATGTTTTTGAATGACCCACCTAGGATGGTTTGGAATAGAATAGTGTACTCTAGCAAAATATATATATATATATATATATATATATATCCTTCCTACCCGTTTCATCGTGCTGATCAAGGACACAACTTATGGATGCTTCCATTACTGACAGATACACCAGGCTCTATATTTCGCGACACATCTTGCTTTCTAGAGTTCCCAGCAAATAATAATACGAGTGGCATTCTTGATGTTCTAAATGATATAATATTATGATTGTTGTAGCTCCACCAAGTGTTGAAAATAGAAAGGATGGGACGATCCCCCCATCGGATACCAAAAGATCCTCCAAAGATTTTTCAAGTGTTTTTGGCCATATCCCCATTTACAAAATTATGAAGCATTGTTTATGTTTCCTGCAATAGCTGCAAATAGAAGCAATATTTTGGTAGAACTGGGAATAAAAAATATCATCAGAAGGAAACTTTTGCTTAATCAATCTCCAACTTGGGAAAAACATTTTAGAAGGAAAAAATTTATGCCGAACTCTTTTTAAAACATTAAAATTGCTTCTTGATTCCCTAATCTGTTGCCAAGCAGTAGTAGAGGTGAAAAGCCCGGATGGATAATAAGCCTAATAATGTAATCGGGCAACTGTTGAATTTTATCATATTGAAAGGAGTTGTCCATTCTAATCTGCTTGAGCTGGATGTTGTCATGGGACATCTATTTGAACAGTATTTGCTAAGGCACCAATGTCAACAAATTATCCCACCAGAAGTTGATGTTGCCCGCATTGCTCTTTCATAAGATGTTTCTTTCTGTTTTATCCCAAATCTCAAGAAGTTCTTTTTAATTATGAGATTGTCCTTCGCCCCATTTCTTTTTAACAGGATGAATTCTTCTTTAGTACTTGACCATAATAGTATTAAATTTCGAATGATAACTAACTTTGAGATTCTCCAAAGTCGATTAAGAAGTGGTAGATGATATTATTCGATTTCCAAAATACACTAGCCCATGTGTGGACAAATATTTCATTGCATAAAGCTAATTATGATTAAATTGGATGATATCATTGCTTGATTAATCTCAGATAATTTAGTAATTCAAATTAAACTTACGAGTATTTTATGGTCCATATATAGATATTTTAATCAAAATCAGTCTGGTAATCTTAGATGGCACTTATGGATGAGAAACAACTTGGTCTTATCTTTTTATGTATTTGCAAAACATAAAACAGAAACATTCCTTTTACGGGTTTAAACTTTAAAGTTATTGTCCATTTCATTTGATTGCAATATCACGTGTTCGAGAGCTGACAAAGGAAAAAATATCTTAGTAAAAAACGCTTCTTCATTTAGTGGACTGTACGTACGTATCCGAATTAGTGGGGGCTCTAAAATAAATGCCGAATATCATATGGAAAACCTAGAAAAAAATATACATTGACCTTTATCACAATTTGATATCCAGGTGTAGGAAGTAGGAACCATCTGTTAGAAATTTAACTATGTTGGATTGAATTTTTTCCGTCTTTAGTGACTTGAATACGTGGGCCTCGCATGTCGGAAATATCATTTCTTCGCACATGCCTAATCTACTAAATGAGTAGGTGATATTAGTGCCAAGTATCGTCAAATTTAGTTAAGGAATGAAAGAGATATTATACACAAAGTAAGATGTTTGAGACATGAATAGATGAATTGTGTTGGCTAAAATGATTAATCTCCCACATAGGTAGAAGATGGAAGTATTGCGCACTATGTAAGCTCTAATTTTGAGTAAGGGTTTGGGACCCCAAGGGGTAACCCATGTGTTAAGAAGAGGGAGGACCTAGGTGAGCTTAGGTTCAGGGCTAAACCCCACACGCGCGTCGCCACCTGTACGGTCCAGTCCGTCATGGGTCATGGGCTCTCTTTCAGAATTTCTTTTTGGTCCCTGAAGTATATCTTATTTATACTTTGATCCCTGAAGATTTCAGAAACGTTGCAACAACCCTCCTCTTCAACTATAGATTGAACAATAACGTTCAATTTAAAGATACACCGAAATACTCTTCTATTTACTTCAGAAACAAAAAAAAAACTCAAACAGAAACACAGTTCTGTTCAATTCAATTATGTTCGAAATACAGAAACAGAAACATAGAAAAGCTTCTCCTAGAATCAACAATCTGTTCTATATTTATTTCTTCGCTAGAATCAACTTATTTGCTTTGTATAGTTGATTATTGTTGTTTTATCTTGAAAGACTATTGTCCATCACCGTAAAAGCATCTATATGGGACAATTTTGTCTTAAAGACGGAGAGTCATCTCTCAACTCAGTCTTTATTCGTTTAACCTTTCTGACACCAAAATTTACCCTACAATTTAAGATAAAATCTCTGAGTGTTTGAAAGATGTCTGTTTCAAATTTTGCTTCTGGTTCTACTGCTGCTGCCACTCAAGGAAATGTTGTTGTCCTTGCTCCTGCCACTTTCCAAGGTGAACACCCAAAAACGTTTCTGGGTACAAATTTCAAGAGATGGAAACAAAAGATGTTTTATCTTAATACGTTGAACATGTCACGCTTTCTGACAGAATATCCTCCTTCTGGAGGGGATGCAATAGACACTCATTCTAATACAATGATTGAAGTGGGCGACGATGTCCAGGTCACAAATGCCCTGAAGTTAACATTGGATTCCTGGAATCATAGTGATTTCATGTGCAAAAACTGCATTCTGAATGGTCTGTCGGATACACTCTATACTATGTATTGCACCGTGAAGATGGCAAATGAGTTATGGGGAAAACTTGAGAAAACGTATAGCGCACAGGATGCAGGTACTATAAAATTCATCGTTGGAAAGTTTCTAAAATTTTAAAAGGTGGATGGTAAATCAATGATGTCCCAAATCCAAGAGTTTCAAATGATTCTTCATCATCTGAATTTGGAAGGAATGAAGCCAAATGAGCAGTTTCTGGTTGCGTCTTTAATTGTTAAATTGCCTCCCTCATGGAACGAGTTCATGAGTTATCTCAAACTAAAGACAAAAAAATGGGGTTTGAAGATCTTATTGTCAAACTGCAAATACAAGAGGACAATAAAAGGGCTATATCTAAGGGAAAGCAGGCAATTGAAGCAAAAGCGAATCTGGTTGATTTAAAGGGAAATGCCAACAAAAAGTGTAAGTACTAGGGAGACGGCAAAAGCCAAACGATAGAGAAGTTCAAAGGAAATTACCATCACTGTGGAAAGTCTGGCCATATGATCAAAGAGTGCCGCAAACTGAAGCGAGAGCGAAAGGAAAAAGCCAAGAACAAAGGCAAGGCCCAGCCTAACGTTGTGTAAGACAAGAATGATCTTTCGAACCTTGACAACATGATTGTGGACTTCTCAGCTGAAGTGCTGGAGGCAAATCTGGTGGAGAATACAAGGCAATAGTGGATAGACACGAGTGCAACCCATCACATCTGCTCTGACAAGAGTGCATTCTCCTCTTACACCCCAATCTCGGGCATAAAGCTGTTTATGGGCAACGACGCTACCTCTGAAGTGAAAGGCGTTGGAAAGGTTGTCCTCAAAATGACTTCAGGCAAAGAGTTTACTCTGAATGAAGTGCTGCACATCCCTGACATCCCCAAGAACTTGGTTTCATGGGCACTGTTGGTCAAGGCTGGCTTTAGACTAGTTTTTGAGTCCAAACAAATTTGTAATAACTAAGAATGGTATATTTGTAGGAAGGGGCTTCGTATGTGATTGCCTCTTCAAAATGAATAATATGTATGTAATTCGTTCGTTTAATGAGATAAAGCCGTCTACCTATTTCTTGAGTCCTCTAATTTATGGCATCATAGATTAGGACACGTTAACTACAAATCCATTTAAAAGTTAGTAAAGTTAGAATTGTTGCCTTCCTTCGATATAAACCCTCAATATAAATGTGAGGTATGTGTAGAAGCAAAATTAACCAAATCATATTTCCATTCAGTCAAAAAAAATACTGCTCCTCTAGAACATATTCACGCCGACATATGTGATTTATAGTATCATGACCAAAATCGGAGGGCCGCGACGGGCACCCAGATCCCACTCGCCTGGTACCACCAATCGTACATTCAACACCTAATCATAATCCAATACGGACTAAGTCGAAAAAAATTATAGAAAATCTTAACCAGAAATTCAATTTTCATATATACACCCATACCAAGGCCGATAAGGCCACATGACAACTAACCACATGACACCTGTCTACAAACCTCTAAAGAATACAAGACATCACAAGGATATGACAGGATGCCGCCATACCCATATGTGGATGCAAAAATATTGTACCATGACCAACTGCAACTCTGAAACAAATAGAGTGCTTCAACATTAGCTGAACCAGCAACGTACTAGCGTGAACCGTCACCCTCTTCAACTAAAACTGTGGGCATAAAATGCAGCGTCCCCCAACAAAAGGGACATCAGTACGACTAATGTACTGAGTATGTCAGGCATGAACAATATCATAACAGAGATATAACAACAACTGAAACAGAAATAACTGACCAGCAGTAAATGCCTCTTTGGGCCCTAATGCATATGCCTAAATGTTATGCACAATGCGGTATACATATACATTGGCCCAATTAGGCATCTTCCTTACCATAACAGCCTTTATGCGCACCATACCATGTAATGATTAATGAATGTATGCATAATGCAATTGCGGTATACTAATGTCCACACAGGAATCCTCTCATAACCGCCTCTGTGGGCATCAGGTTATATCACCACACAAGGGCATCACATCATATTGGCCTCTTCAGGCTCTTTTGTGATAGTCTGTACCAGCTGCAGGTGGTGTGCGTATATAACGTCTTTCCATTTTCCATATCCCTTACATATATATACAATATTTACCATAAAGTAGTGTGCATAGAACAAGTGGTCTAGGGTAACATATGAATGTAATTCAAATGAAAATGCATGAATGATAACACAATATTCCAATCTCAACGGGAGACACAATACCTTTGTACCTTCGGCTAACATTGAGAATATCAACACCTTTTCCGTATGCCTCAATAAGGACTTAGAAACATATTTAGACATGCTTTTAGCATAGGAATCAATAACATGAATATCCATAACTACTAGGAGTAGAATAAATTAGGGAGCAATATCACAGTTATATTTCGTTACATGGAACATGCCAAAAGAAGGAAATAATTTACCTTAACATACCTCGGTTCACGATGACGGGTTAATCTCCCTTTAAATCATAATTTTGAGGGCACGCTTAACAGTTGAGTAATATATGTGTGCTATGCCTAAATAAGCAAGTTTTTTCCCCAATTTTTTTAGATCTAATTTTTGCGAAACTGAAAGAGCATTTTGACAATGTTTGGACATTGTTTGGCGACTGAAAGACTATGTTGCTTAGACAGATCTTGATGTCTAATAGATTGTTACTGGACGTTGTTGAAAAATGAAAGGAGAGTACACTAAGCGAAATTTCCATTCTCAAAGTAAAATAGCCAAGGATGTGAAATTCATTAACTGTTAAAGGGACTTTACATGTACGAAAAGTTAGGCACCTGTTTACTACAAATTGACACTTCACCATAAATGCATGTATACTAATATTCTTTGGCTTCCCCCTATTAAATAGCCCACATAATAACTATTCATTAGTTTTTAATTAATTATGTGTCTTCCACTACAATCCTCAATTTAACCACTAATCATTTATACACATAATTTATATTTTATACCAATGACACTAGTCCATAACCTCATTGGGGATATACAACTATTATTATTAATCCCCATCATCATACTTGTTACGTCCAAAATTATTTTGAGGCTGCATCCTTTTATATACTAATCTCTTTATTAGTATACGTAAAATATAACATAAATTCTCTGAGGCTCGGGTCTACTTGCATACGTCCAAATGCTCAAACCATCGCCCAAAAATACGGAATGTTACATCCTTCCCCCTTAGAAACATTCATCCTCGAATGTTCGGGTGACATATCAAATCTCCATTACGTATCTCGAAAATAAAACTACCTTCATAAATCACTACATCAGACCTCTCATGGTCTCCAAGCATTAATTAAAATACCATGAGATAGAACTCACCTTATGCTACTTTTGGAACCTCGGCGTTGGTCTGGAACATGTGTGGATATTTGTGCATCATCTCCTCTTCCGCCTCCCATGTCCTTTCTTCCACGTTTCTATTTTTTCGCAGAACATTTACAAAGTCTACTCCCATAGTCCTCAACTTGCGGACTTGTCGATCTAGGATAGCAATAGGAACCTCTCATACTCCCTTTCTGCACAGCAAAGAATCGCCACTTTTGGTCGTAGAGTTCCTTTTGTCCCTCCTCCACCATTGATCCTACGCCATTCTAGAATAATCATACCTTTGTGAGACCTGCATAACCATAATCTCATTCACCTTTATTCTTTTTGTTCTAATTATTCATTCTATTCATTCCTAAGCGGAAAATATTTCTACCTTGATACTTAATCATATCATTTCATTAACTATTTTCATGTTCCCTACCACCATTATTTGATTGTGCCATACTTCTCATCCTAAATGGTCAGCATAACACTCATATTTACACTCAATCCAACTTTAATCTCCCTGCTAATCATAATCCTTATGGAAGAAGGTACTGCTGTAATCATAAATATGATAAAGTCTAAAAAGAAAAATTCCTTACAATCTCATGCGTTCCGATACTTAGTATTTCTTTTACCTTACTAAAAACTTTGCTTTCCAGGCTTGCATTATTTCTTCCATCTTTCGTATATGAGTGAAATAACTTTTTATAATCTCGAATTTTAACAATAAGACTGCCCCTTCTAGCATATCCATCATCTTGGTAGAAATAGCTCATTTACTGGTTACGAGTACAAACTAACCGAACTCTTTTTGGTAACAGGCATTACTGAAACGGTATAAGGCGTGATTCAAACTTGAATTCCTAAGACTCAGCTCTTCTGCACGATTTATGAGATGAAATAATAGAAATCATCCCTAAATGTAAGATAGCATCCTGTTTATAAGTATGGTGCACAATATACCTATAAACAAGACTCTACTAGACACGACTTGTAGACTCCTAGGACAGACATGCTCTGATACCAAGTTTGTCATGACCCAAACCGGAGGGCCGCGACGGGCACCCGGATCCCACCCACCGGGTACCACAATCGTAAACTCAGCACCTAATCATAATCAAATACGGACTAAGCCGAAAATGATTATAGAAAATCTTAACCAGAAATCCTATTTTCATATATACACCAATACGATCAACTGCAACTCTGAAACAAATAGAGTGCTTCAATATCAGTTGAACCAGCAACCTACTAGCGTGAACCGTCACCCTTTTCAACTGAACCTGTTGACATAAAACGCAGTGTCCCTCGACAAAAGGGACGTCAGTGCGACTGACGTACTGAGTATGTCAGACATGAAAAATAGCATCACAGGGATATAACAACAACTGAAACAGAAATAACTGACCAGCAGTAAATGCCTCTGAGATCCCTAATGCATATGCCTAAATGTTATGCACAATGCGGTATACATATACATTGGCCCCATTGGGCATCTTCTTTACCATAACAGCCTCTGTGCGCACCATACCATGTAATGATTAATGAATGTATGCATAATGCAAATGCGGTATACTAATGTCCACACAGGAATCCTCCCATAGCCGTCTCTGTGGGCATCAGGTTATATCACCACACAAGGGCATCACATCATATTAGCCTCTTCAGGCTCTTTTATGATAATTTGTACCAGCTGCAGGTGGTGTGCGTATATAATGCCTTCCCTTTTCCCATATCCTCTACATATATATACAATATTTACCATATAGTAGTGTGCATAACACAAGTGGTCCAGGGTAACATATGAATGTAATGCAAATGAAAATGCACGAATGATAACATAATATTCCAATCTCAACGGGTGACACAATACCTTTGTACCTTCGGCTAACATTGAGAATATCAACACCTTTTCCGTATGCCTCAATAAGGACTTAGAAACATATTTAGACATGCTTTTAGCATAGGAATCAATAACATGAATATCCTTAACTACTAGGAGTAGAAGAAATTATGGAGCAATATCACAATTATATTTTGTTACATGGAACATGCCAAAAGAAGGAAATAATTTACCTTAACATACCTCGATTCACGATTTTGGAAATAACTATGACGGGTTAATCTCCCTTTAAATCATAATCTCCAGGGCACGCTTAACAGTAGAGTAATATACATGTGCTATTCCTAAATAAGCAAGTTATTTTTTTCCAATTTTTAGCTCTAATTTTTGCGAAACCGAAAGAGCATTTTGACAATGTTTGGCAACAGAAAGACTATGTTGGTTAGACATATTTTGATGTCTAATAGATTGTTACTGGACATTGTTGAAAAATGAAAGGAGAGTACACTAAGCGAAATGTCCATTCTCAAAGTAAAATAGCCAAGGATGTAAAATTCATTAACTGTTAAAGGGACTTTACATGTACGAAAAGTTAGACAACTCTTTACCACAAATTGACATTTCACCATAAATGCATGTATACTAATATTCTTTGGTTGCCCCCTATTAAATAGCCCGCATAATAACTATTCATTAGTTTTCAATTAATTATGTGTCTTCCACTAATAATCCTCAATTTAACCACTTATCATTTATACACATAATTTATTTTTGATTTCAATTCACTTAAATCTTGATAACTTATAAAATCTTCATATACTCAATATCATAATCTTGTGATATGACACTAGTCCATAACCTCATTGGGGATATGCAACTATTATTAATAATCACCATCGTCACACTTGTTACGTCCAAAATTATTTTGAGGCTGCATCCTTTTATATACTAATTTCTTTATTAGC
The DNA here is from genome assembly GCA_029783415.1 of Anisodus acutangulus. Taxonomy (NCBI): domain Eukaryota; kingdom Viridiplantae; phylum Streptophyta; class Magnoliopsida; order Solanales; family Solanaceae; genus Anisodus; species Anisodus acutangulus. Next base: position 46,278,787 of record CM056491.1, on the reverse strand, counting down.
TCACGTAAAATATAATATAAATTCCCCGAGGCTTGGGTCTACTTGCATACGTCCAAATGCTCAAACCATCGCCCGAAAATACGGGATGTTACTTCCTTCTCCCCTTAAAAATATTCATCCTCGAATGTTCGGGTGAAATATCTAATCCCCGTTACGTAGCTCAAAAATAAAACTACCTTCATACATCACTACATCAGACCTCTCATGGTCTCCAAGCATTAATTAAAATACCATGAGATAGAACTCACCTTATGCTCCTTTTGGAACCTCGGCGTTGGTCTGGAACATGTGTGGATATTTGTGCATCCTCTCCTCTTCCGCCTCCCATGTCATTTCTTCCACGTTCCTATTTTGCCAAAGAACATTTACAAAGGCTACTCCCTTAGTCCTCAACTTGCGGACTTGTCGATCTAGGATAGCAATAGGAACCTCTCATACTCCCTTTCCGCACAACAAAGAATCGCCACCTTTGGCCGTAGAGTTCCTTTTGTCCCTCCTCCACCATTGATCCTACGCCATTCTAGAATAATCATACCTTTGTGAGACCTGCATAACCATAATTTCTTTCACCTTTATTCTTCTTGTTGTAATCCTTCATTCTATTCATTCCTAAGCGGAAAATATTTCTACCTTGATACTTAATCATATCATTTCATTAACTGTTTTCGTATTCACTACCACCATTCTTTGATTGTGCCATACTTCTCATCCTAAATGGTCAGCATAACACTCATATTTACACTCAATCCAACTTCAATCTCCTTGCTAATCATAATCCTTGAGGAAGAAGGTACTGCTGTAATCGTAAATATGATAAAGTTAAAAAAGAAAAATTCCTTACAATCTTCTGCGTTCCGATGCTTTGTACTTCTTTTACCTTACTAAAAATTTTGCTTTCCAGGCTTGCATTATTTCTTCCATCTTTCGTATATGAGTGAAACAACTTCTCATAATCTCAAATTTTAACAATAAAACTGCCCCTTCTAGCGTATCCATCATCTTGGTAGAAATAGCTCATTTACTGGTTACGAGTATAAACTAACCGAAGTCTTTTTGGTAACCGGCATTACTGAAATGGTATAAGGCGCGAGTCAAACTTGAATTCCTAAGACTCAGCTCTTCTGCACGATTTATGAGATGAAAGAATAGAAATCATCCCTAAATGTCAGATAACCTCCTATTTATATGTATGGTGCACAACATACCCATAAACAAGACTACTAGACACGTCTTGTAGACTCCCTAGGACAGACATGCTCTGATACGAAGTTTGTCACGACCTAAACCGGAGGGCCACGACGGGTATCCGGATTCCACCCGCCGGGTACCACCAATCGTACATTCAGCACCTAATCATAATCAAATACGGACTAAGCCAAAAAAGATTATAGAAAATCTTAACCAGAAATCCAATTTTCATAAATACATCCATACCAAGGCCGACAAGGCCACACATGACAACTAACCACAGAACACCTGTCTACAAGACTCTAAAGAATACAAGACATCACAAGGACGGGACAGGACCCCGCCATACTCATATGCGGATGCTAAAATACTGTACCATGATCAACTGCAACTCTGTAACAAATAGAGTGCTTCAACATCAGCTGAACCAACAACCTACTAGCGTGAACCGTCACCCTCTTCAACTGAACCTGCGGGCATAAAATGCAGCGTCCCCCGATAAAAGGGACGTCAGTACGACTGATGTACTGAGTATGTCAGGCATGAACAATATCATAACAGAGATATAACAACAACTGAAACAGAAACAACTGACCAGCAGTAAATGCCTCTATGGGCCCTAATGCATATGCCTAAATGTTATGCACAATGCGGTATACATATACATTGGCCCAATTAGGCATCTTCCTTACCATAACAGCCTTTATGCGCACCATACCATGTAATGATTAATGAATGTATGCATAATGCAAATGCGGTATACTAATGTCCACATAGGAATCCTCCCATAACCGCCTCTGTGGGCATCAGGTTATATCACCACACAAGGGCATCACATCATATTGGCCTCTTCAGGCTCTTTTGTGATAGTCTGTACCAGCTGCAGGTGGTGTGCGTATATAACGCCTTTCCCTTTTCCCATATCCCTTACATATATATACAATATTTACCATATAGTAGTGTGTATAGAACAAGTGGTCTAGGGTAACATATGAATGTAATGCAAATGAAAATGCATGAATGGTAACACAATATTCCAATCTCAATGGGTGACACAATACCTTTGTACCTTCGGCTAACATTGAGAATATCAACACCTTTTCTGTATGCCTCAATAAGGACTTAGAAACATATTTAGACATGCTTTTAGCATAGGAATCAATAACATGAATATTCATAACTACTAGAAGTAGAATAAATTATGGAGCAATATCACTGTTATATTTCGTTACATGGAACATGCCAAGAGAAGGAAATAATTTACCTTAACATACCTCGGTTCACGATGATGGGTTAATCTCCCTTTAAATTATAATCTCGAGGGCACGCTAAACAGTTGAGTAATATACGTGTGCTATGCCTAAATAAGCAAGTTTTTTCCCCAATTTTTAGATCTAATTTTTGCGAAACCGAAAGAGTATTTTGACAATGTTTGGACATTGTTTGGCGACAGAAAGACTATGTTTCTTAGACAGATCTTGATGTCTAATAGATTGTTACTGGACGTTGTTGAAAAATGAAAGGAGAGTACACTAATAGAAATTTTCATTCTCAAAGTAAAATAGCCAAGGATGTACGAAAAGTTAGGAACCTCCTTACTACAAATTGACACTTCATCATAAATGCATGTATACTAATATTATTTGGTTGCCCCATATTAAATAGCCCACATAATAACTATTCATTAGTTTTCAATTAATTATGTGTCTTCCACTACAATCCTCAATTTAACCACTTATCATTTATACACATAATTTATATTTTGATCCCAATTCACCTAAATCTTGATAACTTATAAAATCTTCATATACTCAATATCATAATCTTGTGATATGACACTAGTCCATAACCTCATTGGGGATATACAACTATTATTATTAATCACCATCGTCACACTTGTTACGTCCAAAATTATTTTGAGGCTGCATCCTTTTATATACTAATTTCTTTATTAGCTCACGTAAAATATAACATAAATTCCCCGAGGCTTGGGTCTACTTGCATACTTCCAAATACTCAAACCATCGCCCGAAAATACGGGATGTTACTTCCTTCTCCCTTTAGAAATATTCATCCTCGAATGTTCGGGTGACATATCTAATCCCCGTTACGTAGCTCGAAAATAAAACTACCTTCATACATCACTACATCAGACCTCTCATGGTCTCCAACCATTAATTATAATACCATGAGATAGAACTCACCTTATGCTCCTTTTGGTACCTCAGCGTTGGTCTGGAATATGTGTGGATATTCGTGCATCCTCTCCTCTTTCGCCTCCCATGTCATCTCTTCCACGTTCCTATTTTGCCAAAGAACATTTACAAAGGCTACTCCCTTAGTCATCAACTTATGGATTTGTCGATCTAGAATAGCATAGGAACCTCTCATACTCCCTTTTTGCACAACAAAGAATCGCCACCTTTGGCCGTAGAGTTCTTTTTGTACCTCCTCCACCATTGATCCTACGACATTCTAGAATAATCATACCTTTGTGACCTGCAAAAACCATAATCTCATTCACCTTTATTCTTCTTGTTGTAATCCTTCATTCTATTCGTTCCTAAGCGGAAAATATTTGTACCTTGATACTTCATCATATCATTCCATTAATTGTTTTCATATTCCCTACCACCATTCTTTGATTGTGCTATACTTCTCATTCTAAATGGTCAGCATAACACTCATATTTACACTCAATCCAACTTCAATCTTCCTGCTAATCATAATCCTTGTGGAAGAAGGCACTGTTGTAATTGAAAATATGATAAAGTCTACAAAGAAAAATTCCTTACAATCCCCTGCGTTCCGATGCTTAGTACTTCTTTTACCTTACTAAATATTTCGCTTTCCAGGCTTGCATTATTTCTTCCATCTTTCGTATATGAGTGAAACAACTTCTCATAATCTCGAATTTTAACAATAAGACTGCCCCTTCTAGCGTATCCATCATCTAGGTAGAAATCGCTCATTTACTGGCTACGAGTACAAACTAACCGAAGTCTTTTTGGTAACCGGCATTACTGAAATGGTATAAGGCGCGAGTCAAACTTGAATTCCTAAGACTAAGCTCTTCTGCACGATTTATGAGATGAAAGAATAGAAACCATCCCTAAATGTCAGATAGCCTCATGTTTATAAGTATGGTGCACAACATACCCATAAATAAGACTCTACTAGACACGGCTTATAGACTTTCTAGGACAGACATGCTCTGATACCAAGTTTGTCACGACCCAAACCGGAGGGCCGCGATGGGTATCCGGATTCCACCCGCCGGGAACCACCAATCGTACATTCAGCACCTAATCATAATCAAATACGGACTAAGCCAAAAAAGATTATAGAAAATCTTAACCAGAAATCCAATTTTCATATATATACCCATACAAAGGTCGACAAGGCCACACATGACAACTAACCACAGAACACCTGTCTATAAGCCTCTAAAGAATACAAGACTTCACAAGGACGGGACAGGACCCCGCCATACCCATATGCGGATGCAAAAATACTGTACCACGACCAACTGCAACTCTGAAACAAATAGAGTGCTTCACCATTAGCTAAACCAACAACCTACTAACGTGAACCGTCACCATCTTCAACTGAACCTGTGGGAATGAAACGCAGCGTCCCCCGAGAAAAGTGACGTCAGTACGACTGATGTACTGAGCATGTCAGGCATGAACAATAGCATAACAGGGATATAAAAACAACTGAAATAGAAACAACTGACCAGCAGTAAATGCCTCAAAGGGCCCTAATGCATATGCCTAAATGTTATGCACAATACGGTTTACATATACATTGGCCCCATTGGGCATCTTCCTTACCATAACATCCTTTGTGGGCACCATACCATGTAATGATTAATGAATGTATGCATAATGCAAACGCGGAATTTTAATGTCCACACAGGAATCCTCCCATAACCGACTCTGTGGGCATCAGGTTATATCGTCACACAAGGGCATCACATCATATTGGCCTCTTCGGGCTCTTTTGTGATAGTCTGTACCAGCTGTAGGTAGTGTGCGTATATACCGCCTTTCCCTTTTCCCATATCCCCTACATATATATACAATTTTTACCATATAATAGTGTGCATAACACAAGTGGTCTAGGCTAACATATGAATGTAATGCAAATGAAAATGCATGAATGATAGCACAATATTCCAATCTCAACACATTTTTCGTATGCCTCAATAAGGACTTAGAAGCATATTTAGACATGCTTTTAGCATAGAAATCAATAACATGAATATCCTTAACTACTAGGAGTAGAATAAATTATGGAGCAATATCGTATTTATAATTCGTTACATGGAACATGCCAAAAGAAGGAAATAATTTGTCTTAACATACATCGTTTCACGATCTTGGAAATAACTATGATGGGTTAATCACCCTTTAAATAATAATCTCCAGGGCACACTTAACAGTAGAGTAATATACATGTGCTATACCTAAATAAGCAAGTTTTTTTTCCAATTTTTAGCTCTAATTTTTGCGAAACCGAAAGAGCATTTTGACAATGTTTGGACATTGTTTGGTGACTGAAAGACTATGTTGCTTAGACATATCTTGATGTCTAATAGATTGTTACTAGAAGTTGTTGAAAAATGAAGGAGATTATACTAAGCGAAATGTCCATTCTCAAAGTAAAATAGCTAAGGATGTGAAATTCATTAACTGTTAAAGGGACTTTACATGTACGAAAAGTTAGGAACCTCCTTACTACAAATTGACACTTCATCATAAATGCATGTATACTAATATTATTTGGTTGCCCCCTATTAAATAGCCCACATAATAACTATTCATTAGTTTTAAATTAATTATGTGTCTTCCACTACAATCCTCAATCTAACCACTTATCATTTATACACATAATTTATTTTTGATCTCAATTCACTTAAATCTTGATAACTTATAAAATCTTCATATGCTCAATATCATAGTCTTGTGATATGATACTAGTCCATAACCTCATTGGAGATATACAATTATTACTATTAATCTCATCGTCACACTTATTACGTTCAAAATTATTTTGAGGCTGCATCCTTTTATATACTAATATCTTTATTAGCATACGTAAAATATAACATAAATTATCCGAGGCTCGGGTCTACTTGCATACGTCCAAATGCTCAAACCATCGCCCGAAAATACGGGACGTTACATCCTTCCACCCTTAAAAACATTCATCCTCGAATGTTCGGGTGACATATCTAATCCCCGTTACGTAGCTCAAAAATACAACTACCTTCATACATCACTACATCAGACCTCTCATGGTCTCCAAGCATTAATTATAATACCATGAGATAGAACTCACCTTATCCTCCTTTTGGAATCTCTGCGTTGGTCTGGAACATGTGTGGATATTTGTGCATCATCTCCTCTTCCGCCTCCCATGTCATCTCTTCCACGTTCCTATTTTGCCAAAGAACATTTACAAAGGCTACTCCCTTAGTCATCAACTTATGGATTTGTCGATCTAGAATAGCATAAGAACCTCTCATACTCCCTTTTTGCACAGCAAAGAATTGCCACCTTTGGCCGTAGAGTTTCTTTTGTACCTCCTCCACCATTGATCCTACGACATTCTAGAATAATCATACCTTTGTGAGACCTGCAAAAACCATAATCTCATTCACCTTTATTCTTCTTGTTGTAATCCTTCATTTTATTCGTTCCTAAGCGGAAAATATTTGTACCTTGATACTTAATCATATCATTCCATTAATTATCTTCATATTCCCTACCACCATTCTTTGATTGTGCTATACTTCTCATTCTAAATGGTCAGCATAACACTCATATTTACACTCAATCCAACTTCAATCTCCCTGCTAATCATAATCCTTGTGGAAGAAGGTACTGTTGTAATTGAAAATATGATAAAGTCTACAAAGAAAAATTCCTTACAATCCCCTGCGTTCCGATGCTTAGTACTTCTTTTACCTTACTAAATATTTCGCTTTCCAGGCTTGCATTATTTCTTCCATCTTTCGTATATGAGTGAAACAACTTCTCATAATCTCAAATTTTAACAATAAGACTGCCCCTTCTAGCGTATCCATCATCTTGGTAGAAATCGATCATTTACTGGCTACGAGTACAAACTAACTGAAGTCTTTTTTGTAACCGGCATTACTGAAATGGTATAAGGCGCGAGTCAAACTTGAATTCCTAAGACTAAGCTCTTCTGCACGATTTATGAGATGAAAGAATAGAAACCATCCCTAAATGTCAGATAGCCTCATGTTTATAAGTATGGTGCACAACATACCCATAAATAAGACTCTACTAGACACGGCTTATAGACTCCCTAGGACAGACATGCTCTGATACCAAGTTTGTCACGACCCAAACCGGAGGGCCGCGACGGGCACCCGGATCCCACCCGCCGGGTACAACCAATCATACATTCAGCACCTAATCATAATCAAATACGGACTAAGCCAAAAAAGATTATAGAAAATCTTAACCAGAAATCTAATTTTCATATATACACCCATACCAAGGCCGACAAGGCCACACATGACAACTAACCATAGAACACTTGTCTACAAGCCTCTATAGAATACAAGACATCACAAGGACAGGACGGGACCCCGCCATACCCATATGCGGATGTAAAAATATTATACCACGACCAACTACAACTCTGAAACAAATAGAGTGCTTCAACATCAGCTGCACCAGCAACCTACTAGCGTGAACCGTCACCCTCTTCAACTGAACCTGCAGGTATAAAATGCAGCGTCCCCCGACAAAAGGGACGTCAATATGACTGATGTACTGAGTATGTCAGGCATGAACAATAGCATAACAGGGATATAACAACAACTGAAACAGAAACAACTGACCAACAAGTAAATGCCTCTGAGGGCCCTAATGCATATGCCTAAATGTTATACACAATACAGTTTACATATACATTGGCCCCATTGGGCATCTTCCTTACCATAACAACCTTTGTGGGCACCATACCATGTAATGATTAATGAATGTATGCATAATGCAAATTCGGAATTTTAATGTCCACAGAGGAATCCTCCCATAACCGACTCTGTGGGCATCAGGTTATATCGTCACACAAGGGCATCACATCATATTGGCCTCTTCGGGCTCTTTTGTGATAGTCTGTACCAGCTGTAGGTGGTGTGCGTATATACCGCATTTCCCTTTTCCCATATCCCCTACATATATATACAAATTTGACCATATAGTAGTGTGCATAGCATAAGTGGTCTAGGCTAACATATGAATGTAATGCAAATGAAAATGCATGAATGATAACACAATATGCCAATCTCAACACATTTTCTGTATGCCTCAATAAGGACTTAGAAACATATTTAGACATGCTTTTAGCATAGGAATCAATAACATGAATATCCTTAACTACTAGGAGTAGAATAAATTATGGAGCAATAACGTATTTATAATTCGTTACATGGAACATACCAAAAGAAGGAAATAATTTGTCTTAACATACATCGATTCACGATCTTGGAAATAACTATGATGGGTTAATCACCCTTTAAATAATAATCTCCAGGGCACACTTAACAGTAGAGTAATATACATGTGCTATGCCTAAATAAGCAAGTTTTTCTTTTTCCAATTTTTAGATCTAATTTTTGCGAAACCAAAAGAGCATTTTGACAATGTTTGGACATTGTTTGGCGACTGAAAGACTATGTTGCTTAGACATATCTTGATGTCTAATAGATTGTTACTGGACATTGTTGAAAAATTAAATGAGAGTACACTAAGTGAAATATCCATTCTCAAAGTACAATAGCCAAGCATGTGAAATTCATTAACTGTTAAAGGGACTTTACACGTACGAAAAGTTAGGCACCTTTTTACTACAAATTGACACTTCACCATAAATGCATGTATACTAATATTCTTTGGCTGCCCCCTATTAAATAGACCTCATAATAATTATTCATTAGTTTTCAATTAATTATGTGTCTTCCACTATAATCCTCAATTTAACAACTTATCATTTATACACATAATTTATTTTTTGATCCCAATTCACTTAAATCTTGATAACTTATAAAATCTTCATATACTCAATATCATAATCTTGTGATATGACACTAGTCCATAACCTCATTGGGGATATACAACTATTAATATTAATCTCATCGTCGCACTTGTTACGTCAAAAATTATTTCAAGGTTGCATCCTTTTGTATACTAATCTCTTTATTAGCATACGTAAAATATAACATAAATTCCCCGAGGCTCGGGTCTACTTGCATACGTCCAAATGCTCAAACCATTGCCCGAAATTATGGGATGTTACATAAAGTTTGTACAAACTAGAGGGCGGAACAAGTACTTTGTGAATTTCATTGATGATAGTACAAGGTATAGTTATGTTTACTTGTTGAAAAGTAAAGATGAAGCGTTTGACGTATTTAAATGTTACAAAGCAGAAGTTGAAAATCAACTAAACCTACGGATTAAGGCAATTCATAGTGATAGAGGGGGATAATACATAACACCATTTGAAGAATACTGTGCTCAATTCGGCATTGTTCATCAAGCGACCGCTCCTTACTCGCCTTACTCTAACGGTATTGTCGAGCGCAAAAATCGTATGTTAAAGGAAATTATGAATGCTTTACTTATCAATTCCGGTTTAGCCCAAAATATGTGGGGCGAAGCGATTCTTACCGCTAATAGAATTCTCAACAGAGTTCCGCATAAGTGTAAGGATAAAACTCCATATGAATCATGAAAAGGAAAGAAATTGTAGCATCCCGTACTTTCGGGCCATTGTTTGAATCGCTAGACGTATGTAAATAGACTCGAGCGTTGGAGGATTTTTGGTCATATTCATGTACGCAATACGATCTTGGTATATAAAAGGATGCGGTCCCGAAATAATTCAGGATTTAAGAAGTGTGATGACGAAAATTGAAAATAATAGTTGTATGTCCCAAAAGAGGTTATGGACTAGTGCTATATTGCATAATTATGACATTGAGTATATGAAGGTTTTATAAGTCATTAAGATTTAAGTAAATTGAAATCAAAAAATTAATTATTCGGATAATTGATTAAGTTTGTAATTTAGCTTGAGACAAGGATTTAAATAAGAAATGTATAGATTAGTGTAATGTGGACATCATGTGCATGTGGAACTATGCATGGAATAACAAGTGACTAGTGTAATAGAGGAATATGTAGGTGGCACCCTTAGGATAAGAATATACTTTAATCATGTAGTTGCTAATGGTGTGGGGCCCGTGGTCTTTAATGTTTCTACCAACTTTCTATACAAATAACTTTTTTTTTATATTTTGAAAGCAAAAACAATGGTTTCTGGACAATATTTCTCTAGCATTTACTTAGTATTACATAAATATGGCAACCAAAGTTCTTGAACGTTTCCTTCCAATTGTAGATTCTTGATTTTAGATCTTTATACAAAAATATACCAGCAACCACGTAAATTCCTTGTCAAGAACCAACAGCCATGTTTCTTTTATTTAAAGGGAAAAAGTGTAATCCCTCGCGTAGAAAAATAGGGGGATTTTTTTGTCTACGTCGATTTCATTATTCCATTTTATCACGGGTTGAATCTGGGATTTCTTGGTAGTGAAGTAAGGTGGAAGAAGAGGATTTCTTGAAAATTAAGATTTGGATGCATTACGGGCTGCTTTAGTTGTATTGTGGACACAAAATGACTAAGATATGTTAAGGCAAATCCATCTTTCTTTTGTCATGTTCCAAGTAATGAAACGTAAATGTAAAATTGTTTCATAAATGACTCTACTCTTAGTAGTTAAAGATGTTCATGTTATTCATTCATGTTGTCAAACCATATCTAAATATGTTCCTAAATTTCTATTGAGATATATGGTAAAGATGTTAGTATTCATAATGTTAATCGGATGTGAAGCAACATTACATCACTCCGACAAACTTATAGTGTCTTATTATCATATTATTCATGCATTACATTGGTGTACATACCTTTAACCTCAAAAAAGTTATATACTCTACTATATGTATGCATTATATATGTATGGGGAATAGGACAATGGAAACGACGTTATATACGCACGCCACCTGCAGCTGGTATAGATATACACGATGATGATTATGCCCACCGAGGCTGATATGATATGATGGGATGCCCACAAAGGCTTGATGGCATTATATACACATATGTGCATGACCGTATTGTGCATAACATTTAGGCATATTATGGCCCTCAGAGGCATTCTACACAAACATGATACTTATGCATTTTATGGCCCTCAGAGGCATTCTGCACAAACATGGTACTTAGGCATATTATGGCCCTTAGAGGCTTTCTCTACTGGTTGATTGTTTTTTGCCTCAGGTTACTTTCAGGTATCTATTATGTTATTTTCATGTCTGACATACTCGGTACATTATTCATACTGACATCCATTTTATTGAGGGACACTGCGCTTCATGCCCGCAGGCTCTGGTAAAGAGGATGACGGTTCGCACTAGTAGGTTGCTGGTTCAGCTAATATTGGAGCACTCTATTTGTTCCAGAGTTGCAGTTTAGTCGTGGTATGATATTTTTGGTATGCATAGGGGTATGGCGGGGCCCTGTCCCGACCTTACGATGTCACGTACTCTTTAGAGGTTGTAGACAGATGTCCTGTGTATGATAGTCATGTATGGCCTTGTCGACCTTAGTACCTATATATGCATTGATTGGTTTCTTCCGTTTGCAAGAGTTTACACAATACCTTCCAGTTTATTGTTCCCATGTGTCAGCAGGATATTTGGTGACGGTCATCATGGCCATGATTGAGTATGGTTAGATGTTAATTACATGATTAGTGGTACCCGAAAAGTAACGTTAGGGTGCTCGTCATGACCTTCCAATTTGGGTCATGACAAACTTGGTATCAGAGCAGGTCTGTCTTAGAGAGTCTACAAGTCGTGTCTAGTAGAATCTTATTTATGGGTGTGTTATGCACCACACTTATAGACCAGAGGCTACAGGGCATTTAGGATAATTTACCTTCCTTCTTGATCTAGAATCATGCTATAGAGTTGAATTGTAAGAATTACCTTTGTAAATCTTACCGTGTTTATGATTACAATAATGCCTTCTTCCAGTAGGGCTATGATTAGCAGGGAGATTGAGGTTGGATTGAGTGTAAATGCGAGTAGTATGCCCTCTATTGAGACAGATCCGTTAGAGGATATAAGTAAGTTGTTTTCCCAGGCACGACTTCGTCCTAGAGCATCTGATAGAGATAGGCCCTTGAGGGGTCAGGGAGTTTATTAGTCAGGGATCGCCGATATTTAAAAGGGTTCAACTATGCCAATATCTCATGGTCACAGTTTTAAAGGTATAGTGAGACCGCCCCAGCCATCTTGTAGTCAGTGTGGTCGAGCACATATCAGATTATGCCACAAAGGTACAAAAGAGTTGATTTAGTGTGGCAGCCATGGCCACAACATTCCGAAGTGTCCCAAGATGATGCGTAAAGGTAAGGATAAAATGATTATGAGTTGTACAAATGAAAAGTAGAAAAACATCATTGGAAGGTTTAGTATGTTATGAAAATCTACACGTTTTATAGTGACTCTTGCAGATTAGAATGAGGGAATATGTTATGTACGTGCGACCTAAATTATAATGTCCTACCCAAAATAGATTGGTAATTTTCCCAGGATATCATTAACGAGAATGGATTTCCACAATTGAATCGGGTGAAGAGTGACCATCAGTAATTAAGAAGATCATGTAAAGTGACGTACCCAGAATAGTGATCCCAAGTCATATATAAAGAACGAGTTATCCACGGTAGTGAAAGGGGAAATAATTCTTTCGTCCGTGCGTAAAGGGCCATACCGTGTATTATTGAGAATTACATGTATCAATGTTAGTAGGCTAAGGTATGCTATAGGTATTGGACTGGTAAGGTCTTTGGCTTCATTGTGCAGCATGTTATAATTCTAAATAACCTCTGGATAACAATAGCTTGTTAGGGGAAATTGAGGACGAGAAGTATGGAACAATCAAAGAATGGTTGTAAGAAATATGAAAAAAGTTAATAAGTATGAATAGAATGGTATGATCAAGTGTCAAGGTAGAAATGTTTTTCGTTTAATGACGAATAAAAGGAAGAATTCTGACAAGAAGGATAAATGTGAATGAGATTATAGTTATGCAAGTTTCACAAAGGTATGATTACTCCATAATAGTGTAAGGACCAATGGTAGTGGAGGGACAGTGAGAACTCTTCGGCCAAAGGTAGCGAACCTCTGATGTTCATGAAGATAGTATGAGAAATACTTTGAGATAAGAGACCCCCCAAGGCAACTTAAAAATGGAAATGTAAATATAGGACGAATGACCACTCGGTCGATGAGAGATCTAATAATGATAAGACAAGAAAGCTTGACAAGTCATGGGATCATGTAACACCGTGAATTGGATCTAAACATATGAAGCATCGGTTCCACAACATATGCAGTCATACATCTCAGAAAGTATGTAAATGGAAGCAACAATGAGTAAAGCTCAAGATTAGCACCTAAACAGGTGAAAAGGGGCCAATGACGCCTATGGATACAAGGTAGACATTAAAGATATGTGTCAAGAGATAATGACATCATAATAAAGATAAAATGTCAAGCAAATAGAAATGTCTATAAACATTTTTGAACTGACCAAAGGGTCTACAAGATAGATAAAGTAATGGGTTTACAACTTAACGAGATCAAGGAAATCTTCTCCTAAAGCGCCATTGATAGAAAGTCTTATACATAAGGCCAGTAAAGGAATTCAAATCTAAGTATACTGACCTGGTTTGGATATATTAGGCCAACGTCATGTAATGCAAAATGCTTCAGAATCTTTCACGTATAGAATAAGGGAATAAGTAAACAAATCATCCTTTCAAGGGTAGTAACGCCATGGATTGGAATCAGGAGCAATGTTTGAGACTACGTATGTATACCAGAATATTTTAGAATTAAGACGAGTATGAAAAGTAAGAAAATGAGTGAACAGGTGTCGAAAGAAGTAAAGAAAGGAAGTTGTTTATAATTACGAGTAGTGAGAAAGTACAAAAGAAAAGAGAGATTCCTCTCAGACTATGAATGAGAGTTAAATACGATGATACACGCACTTCAAATTCGATGACATTGTCCATAAAGTGTTCATGGTTGAGATAATACAAATATAAGAGTTTTCAACACACTAGTTAGTAAACAAAGCTGAGTTGGCAATAGAATCATTCACCTGGAAATGGCTTGAATAATGTAAGGACTAAGGAGAGAAGTTGACCTGAAGGAACACATCAGTTAGTTAAGTTGGAGTCCGATTGGAGGATTCTGATAGTAATAGCCCTATGACTCATAATACAACAGGCTCATCCCTCATATTGGAAAGAAAATGAATGTTATGATAAATATCTCATTTTTAAGGAAGATCGGGAAGGATATGTAATAAAATAGAATCGCAACCTTCAAGTATAATAGGAGAGGGAACCTTAGGTGGAAGGTCCATTTGTGTATTCCCAATGTACCAGGATTACGAGAAAAGATTATGACGGAGGTCCATTGCTCACGATATTGCATTCACCCTGGATCTACTAAGATATATCATGATCTCAAAGGTATGTATTGGTGGAACGACATGAAGAGGAATATTGTGGAGTTTGTAGCTCGGTGTCCTAATTGTCAGCAAGTAAAAATAGAGAACCAAAAGGCCGGTGGCTTGACTCATAACATTGAGATTCCGATGTGGAAATGGGAAATGATTAATATGGATTTCATTATGGGTTTACCTCGCTTTTATCATAAGTTTGATTCTATTTGGGTGATTGTTGATAGACTGGTCAAATCAGCTCAATTCACGGCTATTAAACTACCTACACAGCCGAGGACTACGCAAAGTTGTACGTTTAAGGAAATTGTTCTCCTTCATGGTATGCCTATTACTATTGTATCTGACCGAAGTGCGCAGTTCACAGTTAATTTCTGGAGATCATTTAAAAAAAGGGATTTGGACACTCAAGTTAATCTTAGTACAACTTTCCACCCTCAGACAGACGGGCAAGCCGAGCGTACGATTCAAACGCTCGAAGAAATGCTCCGAGCTCGCGTATTGGAATTTAAGGGAAGTTGGGATGATCATTTACCCCTCGAATTTGTGTACAATAATAGTTATCATGCTAGTATCAAGATGGCTCCATATGAAGATTTGTACGGACGAAAATGTAGATCTCCTATCAGATGGTTTGAAGTAGATGGTTGGGTATTTTTGAAGATTTCTCCTATGAAGGGTGTAATGCGGTTTGAAAAAAAAAAAGAAAAGCTCAGTCCAAGGTACATTGGGCCATATCGCATAATTCGACGAATCGGCCAAGCAGCCTACGAATTAGACTTGCCTTTGGAGTTAGAGTTTGTTCATCCGGTTTTCCATGTTTCTATGTTAAGAGCGTGTGTTAGGGATCCTTCCCGGATTGTACCGATTGATGATGTGAAGGTTACAAAGGACCTATCATATGAAGAGGTTCCTATTGCTATCTTAGATCGATAAGTCTGCAAGTTGAGGACTAAAGAGATAGCCTCCGTGAAATTTCTATGGAAAAATAAGAATGTAGAAGAAATAATGTGGGAGGCGGAAGACGAAATGAAGCAGAAATATCCTTACCTATTTCAGACCAACTCCGAGGTTCCGAGAAAAGCATAAAGTGAGTTCTATTTCAGATTATTATAATGATGTATGTTATATTATATGGCACGTGAAGCGGTGGATGT
Source organism: Anisodus acutangulus (assembly GCA_029783415.1). Classification (NCBI taxonomy): domain Eukaryota; kingdom Viridiplantae; phylum Streptophyta; class Magnoliopsida; order Solanales; family Solanaceae; genus Anisodus; species Anisodus acutangulus. The sequence goes on along the minus strand of CM056491.1, from coordinate 46,262,789 downwards.
GTTTTCTGACTACGTGACAGGCATTAGATATGTAACCCCAACATTCGAGGACGAATGTTTCTAAGGGGGGAAGAATGTAACATCCCGTACTTTCTGGCCATGGTTTGAATCGCTAGACGTATGTAAATAGACCCGAGTGTTGGAGGATTTTTGGTCATATTCATGTACGCAATAAAGATCTTGGTATATAAAAGGATGCGGTCCCGAAATAATTCAGGTCTTAAGAAGTGTGACGACGGGAATTGAAAATAATAGTTGTATGTCCCAAAAAAGGTTATGGACTAGTGCTATAAATCACATAATTATGACATTGAGTATATAAAAGTTTTATAAGTTATTAAGATTTAAGTGAATTGATATCAATAAATTAATTACTCGGATAATTAATTAAGTATGTAATTTAGCTTGAGACAAGGATTTAAATAAGAAATGTATAGATTAGTGTAATATGGACATCATGTGCACGGAACTATGCATGGAATAACAAGTGACTAGTGCAATAGAGGAATATGTAGGTGGCACCCTTAGGATAAGAATACAATTTAATCATGTAGTTGCTAATGGTGTGGGGCCCGTGGCCTTTAATGTTTCTACCAACTTTCTATACAAATAACTTTTTTTTTACATTTTTAAAGAAAAAACAATGGTTTCTGGACAATATTTCTCGAGCATTAACTTAGTTATATACATATACTTTATTACATAAATATGGCAACCAAAGTTCTTGAACGTTTCCTTCCAATTGTAGATTCTTGATATTAGATCTTTATACAAAATATACCAGCAACCATGTAACTTCCTTGTCAAGAACCAGCAACCACGTTTCTATTTATTTAAAGGGAAAAAGTGTAATCCCTCGCGTAGAAAAATAGGGTTTTTTTTTCTCTATGTCGATTTTGTTATTCCATTTTATCACGTGTTGAATCTGGGATTTCTTGCTAGTGAAGTAAGGTGGAAGAAGAGGATTTCTTGAAAAATAAGATTGGGATGCATTACAGGCTACTTTAGTTGTATTGTAGTCACAAAATGGCTAAGGTATGTTAAGGCAAATCCTTTTTTCTTTTGTCATGTTCTAAGTAATGAAACGTAAATGTAATATTATTTCATAAATGATTCTACTCTTAGTAATTAAGAATGTTCATGTTATTCATTCCTATTGTCAAACCATATCTAAATATGTTCTTAAATCCTTATTGAGATATATGGGAAAGATGTTAGTATTCATAATGTTAATCGGAGGTGAAGCAACATTACATCACTCCGACAAACATATAGTGTCTTATTATCATATCATTCATGCATTACATTCATGTACATACCTTGACCTCAAAAGAGTTATATACTCTACTATATGTATGCATTATATGTGTATGGGGAATGGAAAAAGGGAGATGACGTTATATACGCACACCACCTACAACTGGTACAGATATACACAATGATGATTATACTGACAGAGGACGATATGATATGATGGGATACCCACAGAGGCTTGATGGCGTTATATACACAGATGTGCATTACCGCATTGTGCATGACATTTAGGAAGATTATGGCCCTCAGAGGCATTCTACATAGACATGATACTTATGCATATTATGGCCCTCAAAGGCATTCTGCACAGACATGGTACTTAGGCATATTATGGCCCTCAAAAGCTTTCTCTACTGGTTGGTTGTTTCTTGTCTCATGTTACTTTCAGGTCTCTATTATGTTATTTTCATGTCTGACATACTCGATATATTATTCGTACTAATGTATCTTTTTCGGGGGACACTGTGTTTCATGCCCGTAGGCTCAGGTAAAGAGGGTGACGGTTCACAGTAGTAGATTGCTGGTTCAGCTGATATTGGAGCACTCTATTTCTTTCTTAGTTGCAGTTTAATCGTGGTATGATATTTTTGATATGCAAATGGGTATGGTGGGGCCTTGTCCCGATCTTACGATGTCACGTACTCTTTAGAGGCTTGTAGACAGATGTCTTGTGTATGATAGTCATGTATGGCCTTGTCGGCCTTGGTACCTATATATGCATAAATTGGTTTCTTCCGTTTGCAAGAGTTTCACACAGTACCTTCCCAGCTTATTGTTCCCATATGTCAGCAGGATATTTGGTGACAGTCCTCGTGGCCATGATTGAGTATGGTTAGATGTTAATTACATAATTAGTGGTACTCGGCAAGTAAGATCTGGGTGCCTATCATGACCCTCCGATTTGGGTCGTGACAGAACCCCACTTACAAATATTTGAAAGTGTGGGGCTGTTTGGCAAAGGTCGAAGTACCTAAACCAAAATAGGTCAAAATTGGACCTAAGACTGTAGATTGCATATTCATCGGATATGACAATAATAGTAGTGCTTATCACTTCTTAGTGTATAAGTCGGAGATACCTGATATCCACGAGGGTACGATCATGGAATCAAGGAATGCTGAATTCTTTAAACAGATCTTTCCTAGAAAGGAAAAAGAAATAATTTCGCACAAACGAAGTTATGAACAAAATGCTCAAAATCAACAAGACCCGATAGTTTTTTATTATTCGAAAGTAGACGTTCCATATCTACAGGACTCAGAAGTTACTGACTATCCGGAACTTAATGTTCCAGACCTACAAAACTTAGGGGTTCCAGAGGTTGAACCAAGACAGAGCAAAAGGGCCAAAAAGGACAAAACTTTTGGTCCATATTTTCTAACCTATATGGTTGAAAATGAACCGAGGACAATTAAGGAAGCATTATCAACTCCAGAAGCACCGCTTTGGAAAGAAGCTATAGAAAGCGAAATAGATTTCATCATGCAAATCCATACTTGGAAAATAGTTGACCTTCCTCCGGGAAATAAACCTTTGGGTTGCAAGTGGATACTCGAAAGAAAGTACAAAGTAGATGGAACTATTGATAAGTATAAGGCCAGATTAGTAGTCAAAGGTTACATACAAAAGGAATGCCTCGATTACTTTGACACATACTCCCATGTGTCTAGATTAATGTCCATAAGGGTATTTATAGCCCTTGCTGCTTTGTGTGACCTTGAGATACATCAAATGGACGTTAAGAGATCCTTCCTAAACTGAGAGTTGGAAGAGGAAATATACATAGAACAACCCGAGGGGTATGTGGTTCCAAGACAAGAAAAGAAAGTATGTCGACTTGTTAAGTCTCTGTACGGACTCAAACAAGCCCCGAAACATTGGCATGAAAAGTTTGATAATACTTTATTATCAAAAGGTTTCTCCATAAATGAATGTCATAAATGTATCTGTATCAAAGGGAACTCTGACTCATTTGTCATGATATGTCTTTACGTAGATGACATGCTCATCACCAGAAGTAGTCTAAACTTGATCCTGGAAACCAAGAATATGTTGAAACAATGTTTCGACATGAAGGATATGTGTATTGCAGATGTAATCTTAGGAATTAAGATTTCTAAGACATCCGACGGACTGGTCTTATCTCAATCTCATTATATTGAAAATATTTTGAGGAAATTTGATGTATTTGATAGTCCCCCTATGAAGTTACCAATGGATATGAATCATAGAATTGATAAGAATCGTGGTGCACCCATATCCCAAGAGCGATATACGTAGGTCATTGGTAGCTTAATGTACCTTACAAATTGCACCCGACCCGATATCGCTTATCCAGTCAATAAGTTGGCTAGGTTTACTCGTAATCCTGGAAATGATCACTAGAAGACGTTAAATCAGATACTACATTATTAGAAATATTCGCAGACTTACGGATTACATTATTCAAGATATCCAGCCGTATTTGAAGAATCTAGTGATGTAAGCTAGATATTGGACGTAAAGAACACCAAATCCACCAGTGGGTATGTTTTCACAATTGGTGGTGGGGCTGTGTCTTGGAAGTCCTCTAAGAAAACATGCATTGCCCGATCTACGATGAAATCAGAATTTATTGCTTTGGATAAAGAAGGAGAAGAAGCAGAATGGCTTCACAACTTCTTAGAGGATATCCTTTATTGGGATAAACCCATACCTTCGGTGATGATTCACTATGACATCCAATCGGCTTTAGGAAGGGCACGAAACAATATGTACAACGGCAAGTCTAGACATATTCGTTGGAGACATAAGACTGTTAGGCAGTTGATCACCACGGGTGTCATTTCCATTAATTACGTCAAATCAAAGGATAATATAGCGGATTCATTAACTAAAGGCCTACCCAAAGATCAAATACTCTGCCTGTCTAGGGGGATGGGATTAAAACCCAAACAATAAGAATTTGTATGGTGGTAACCCAACCTTACTGACCGGAGATTCTAAGAATTTGGTTCAATGGGACAACTAAACTGTAGAGGTTCAGTTTTAGCGCTTTACTTGAAGTAAGAGCACTTCAGATTATCATTCTTTAAAGAAATATAATTCCAAAGTTGTTCCCGTGATAGACATTAAGTGCTACCTGCATAATGGGTAAAAGATAAGTTTCTAATTTTTTTTAATGAATCCTAACACTTGTGAGTGGGATATAGCAGGATACCTTATAGGAGATCACCTATTTAAGTGTGAAGACAGGGCTCTTCAAAAATACGCACTTAAGAATCCAAGAAGTTGTCTATGGCCATAAAGGACAAAACTATAAGAAGAAATGAATAAGGGGAGTTATTGTGTTGATATCATTATCTTGGTTTACATTAATCACTGACGGTTCAAGACATCACGTTCACCGCGCAGTAAGTAAATCTGATGGTAATCGACTCAGGAAGGTTCAAAGCCGAAAGCTACCTTTCCTGATGTAATATCTTTCCGCTGAAAAATTGCTGAACTTTGGCACCCTGTATGCACCAATTCTCTTTCAAGAGGGGATTGTTGGAAATTTAACTATGTGGGATTGATTTTTTCTCGTCTTTAATGACTTAAACACATGGGCCCCGTATATCGGAAACACCATTTCTTCGCACATGCCTAATATACTAAATGAGTAGATAATATTAGTGCCAAGTATCGTCAAATTTTGTTAAGGAATGAAAGAGATATTGGTACACAAAGTAAGGCGTTTGAGATATGAATAGATGAATTGTTTTGGTCAAAATGACTAATCTCTCACATAGGTGGAAGATGGAAGTATTGAACACTATATAAGCTTTAATTTTGAGTAAGGGTTTGGGACCCCAAGGGGTAACCCATGTCTTAAGAAGAGAGAGAACCTAGGTGATCTTGGGTTCGGGGCTAAGCCCCACACGCGCTCCACCGCTACCCGCCCGTCCGGTCTAGCTCTGGCTCGGGTCATGGGCTGTGGGCTGTCTTTTGCAACGGTTCGGAAGATTTCAGAAATATTGCAACGACCCTCATCTTCAACTATAAATTGAATAGTATGTTCAATTTAAAGATACAACAAAAAACTCTTCTGTTTACCGAAACAGAAACAACACAAAAAAAACTCAAACAGAAACACAGTTATGTTCTGTTCAATTCTATTCGAAATACAGAAACACAGAAAATCCTCCCCTAGAATCAGCAATCTGTTCTATATTTATTTCTTCGCTAGAATCAACTTTATTTGCTTTGTATAGTTGATTATTGTTGTTTTATCTTGGGAGACTATTTTCCATCACCGTAAAAGCATCTATACGGGGCAATTTTATCTTAAAGACAGAGAGTCATCTCTCGACTCAGCCTTTATTCTTGTTTAACCTTTCTGACACCAAATTTTACCCTACACCGTCATTATAATAAATCTAAGAAATTAAATGGACGTAATATTACAGTAGCTAATCTGGTTTAGTAGTTTGTCGTCCTATTTAATCGAAAAATATCTTTGTTTAATTGCAACTTATTCGATTTATATAAGAAAAATATTTAATACTATAGTAATTTATTTGGCCAAATTATTTTTTCTCTCATAAATATCTCACTTAACTAACATACACTCAACTAATTGGAGTTCAAAGAGTGAATTTGGAAAAACTAATTAAATCGTTTTTTGGTTTTCTATAACATTAAATATTCTGAACCAATTTTAATTTGTCAAAACGATTAATAATTGATATTGCAACAAGTAGAATTGTCAAAACAGGCTGGCTTAGCCTAGCCATTTATTTAAAAGGGCCTCTAAAATGTTAGCTCAACCTAACACAATAAAAATGTCTAAAGTTATATACGGTTGAAATTCGGTAAAATGGATAAACTTCAGTCATATATGCACGAATTTCAGGTAAAAATGGTTGAAGTTCAGCCATATGTACTTGAACTTCAACCATACAAAACTTCAGATACTTTGTGCAACGTCAAGTCAAACACCGCATATCTAAAATTATTACGAAGTGGGTAGACTTATAATTTTTTACACATTGCGAGTATGACCTGAATGGTAATCTCAAAATCGAGTATCTATGTACTTCGCCCGCTTAATAACCTCAAAATTTAAAATGGACTAATTTTTTTAACCCAACCTCACCCGTCCAGCGGGTTGTTTGAGCTAGCCTCACAAGCCAAACCATTTCGATGACTCTAGCTAATAGCTATAAACGTCGTAATTTGTTTATTTAAAGAACTGGGTGAGAGCTAAAGAAGGGGTAGCTCGATGCACTAAGCTCTCGCTATGCACGTGGTCCGGGGTAGGGCCGGACTACAAGGGTCTATTGTCTGCAGCCTTACCTTGCATTTCTACAAGAGGCTGTTTCCATGGCTTGAACCCATGACCTCCTGGTTGGAGGTTCACCGAGAAAAATAAAGAAGAAGAAATATTCAAAATATTATATGCATAAATTATTATAACGATTGATTATTTTTATTCATTGAGAAAAAATTTCAAATTTGCTCTTAAATTATCTGAAAATTTTCAATTTGGCCTTCATTATATTAGATTTCTTGTCCTTTCATATTATGGTTCACAAATCATCTTTAGTGTCAGAGATTAGGTTGACTGCACGTATTTTAAAAAAAACATATTTATCCATCAACTTTTGATTAAGGTTTAAAATTATCTTAAGATTTAGGTCAATATATACCACTTACGTTCCTAATAAATATTATTAAAGAATCAATATCTAATCTCTTATATCTTTTCGTTAAGATTTTGAGAATAAATGACCATATCAAAGGCTGCAATCGTTTAATCCAGCTTTATTTAATGTTGACCCTCTCCCTTTCAAGTATTTCTATTGCTGATTAATAATTCATTCTTCAATCAACTCATGGTTGATCTAGAGTTTTCTTTCCGGAATTTTCTAATAATATTTTTTATATATATCTTTGCCTTAGGGTAAAGTATGAATAGTAGTTTGTACTTTGTATACAAGTTCATGGTAGTTTTTCTTACAATAATAGTAGTATTTTTTGAGATTATATGCAGATCAATTAATCCAGCCTAGCCCCCTGTCCTGTACCCTAGCCCAGGCCCCTTGGTTCCGTAGTCGGTCCGTGATAGGCCGGTGTTTTACCGGGTCAAATGGGCTGGGCCTGGGCTGACCCGACCCGTTGACAGGCTTACCTTGACCTTTAAGTGCACAAAAATTCATGCTATATCTTTTGATATGTCAATTTTTTTGGTACCGTAAATGTCGTTAGGTATATTATTTAAATTTCTTTCTTTTGACAACATAGGTACAAAAGTGAATCAAATTGTTTGAGATCCAGAATAATAACAGGAGAGTGGATCAAATAGTGCCAAATGGGCATATTAATGGTGAAAGAGATGTCTAGTGGTGGTGAAAGCAAAGATGTGGAAATGTAGTGTGTCTATATTTGAAGGGCTATTTAATATTCCTGAGACATGGAAAACGACTCATCCTACCTGCTATGTCCAAGCGCAATTACCAGCTTGGCAATCACTAGAGGAACAACACATTAATTTGGCCTTAAATATTATTTGCGCCGTTTTAGCAAAGTCGGGAGAAGGGCCGCATGCCAAGGAGTGTGATGTAGACAACATATTTTAATGCAAGTGTAAGATAGAATAATTTTCCTTACGGATTCCTTTCATTATTCACAATATATATAGTTGTACAGAGGTTGATTCCTAATACAGTACGAATCCTAACTTACCTTAAATGGTTGATTCCTAATACAATAAGAATTCTAAGTTACCTTAAATATACATCTATCATAATTACAAAATATAAGGTGAATATTCGGAGAATATTCGCTAATACTCCCCCTCAGACGGAGCGGGAGGAGGCGAAACGCTAAAATTTGGATCTAAGTCGGTGAAGAAATTTGTCTCGGTAGTCCCTTTGTGAAAATATCTGCATACTGATAGGAGGAAGGTACATGTAATATTTTGACCTGACCAAGGGCGACCTTCTCTCGTACAAAGTGGATATCCATCTCAATATGTTTAGTCCGCTGATGTTGGACCGGATTGTGAGATATGTAGATGGCAGATATGTTGTCACAATAGACTATAGACGTCTTTCGCAGTGGACACTGGAGCTCCAAAAGAAGATTTCGAAGCCAACAGATCTCAGCAACGACATTAGCAACTCCGCGATACTCTGCTTCAGTACTCGAACGGGATAGTGTGGCCTGCCGCTTGGCGGACTATGAGATAAGATTGTCCCCAAGAAATACACAGTAGCCCGAGGTGGAGCGACATCTGTCGGGGCATCCTGCCCAATCTGCATCCGTGTAGGAGAGCAACTTGGTTGGGGCAGAGGAGTAGAGATGTAATCCAAAGTCCAGTGTGCCCTTAACGTATCTGATAATACGTTTGAGGGCCGCTAAATGGACTCTCGGGGGTCGTGCATAAATAGACACACCTGCTGAACGACATATGCAATATCAGGCCTAGTGAATGTAAGATACTGGAGGGCACATGCAAGGCTCCGATATAGAGTGAGATCAGAAACTGGCGCACCATCATTGACACTGAGCTTGGATTTTGAGTCAATCGGAGTTGGCATAATTTTACAATTTGCCATCTTAGCCTTATAGACTATTTCTTCTGCATATTTACGCTGACACAAAAACATAGTGGCTGCAGATCTGGTCACTAATATACCCAAAAAATAACTCAGCTTGACCAAGTCAGTCATAGCAAATTCAGTTTTGAGTAGAGCAATGATTTCATTCTTCAAACCGTCAGATGAAGCAGTAAGAACAATGTCATCGACATATAATAGCAAATAAGCAGTGCTTCTACCTCGATGAAAAGTGAAGAGAGAGTTATCACACCTACTACATATAAAATCGATCTGCAGAAGATACCGGGAAAATCGATCATAGTAAGCGCGGGGTGCCTATTTCAAGCCATACAATGACTTTCTAAGATGACATACAAACTGCGGAACTGTCGGATGAACAAAGCCAAGGGGCTGATGCATGTACACAGTTTATTTCAAATCTACATGAAAGAATGCATTCTTGACATCAAGCTGATGAATCGGCCAATGCATGCCCATAGCAATATTGAGAACAGTCCGAATAGTGGCCGGTTTAACAACCAGTCTGAATGTCTCGCCACAATCAATACCCTCCTGTTGATTGGTGCCATTTGCAACTAGTCTTGCCTTATACCGCTCCAAGTCACCACTGTCTCTGAACTTGTGACGAAATAGCCACATACACCGGATAATATTCACACCATCTGGTCAAGGTACCACATCCCAAGTGTTCTGCTTGCTTAAAGTGTTGAACTCCTCGCACATGGCCACATTCCAATTAGGGTCCAGTTTTGCTAGTTTTGGATTTTTGGGAATGAATGATAAGGTATGTGTGGAGAGGTTGAAGTGAACCTTGGGTTTGAAGATCCCGTGTTGTGCATGAATCTCTATGCGATGGGTAGGAAGCAGTGGGAGGTCTGGACTAGGATATTGCAGGGCTGCTATTTACGGGTGGGTTGCGGCAGTCTTTGCCGGACTTGATATCTGCAGGTTTACGGGTTACGGGTGGGAGGCGGCGATCTTTGCCGAAGCGAGGCTCGACTAGAGGCAGCAGGTGTGTTGGTAGGGTGTTCGACTGAGAGCAGTGACTGGCTGGGTTGATGCCGGATAGTAGCGGGGACGAGGCTGTATGCTCTGTCGGAATAGTGGGCTACTATTGGTATAGAGATTGGATAGCCGGGGACAGACTCGGTTCATCGAGAAAGATGTAATAGGAGGTCTAAAATTTTTGGAGATTTGAAAAAGGAAAGGTCGTTTCCTCAAAGGTGACGTGACGGGAGACGATGATTTTGCGAGTGGCAATGTCATAGCACAGGTAGCCCCGATGAGTAGGAGAGAGACCAACGAAGACACAGGGCAAGGTGTGATGGGCAAGTTTGTGAGGTGCAATGGAGGCTATGTTGGGGTAGCATAAGCAGCCGAAAATACAGAGATGGTCATAGGATGGGAACCTACGGTATAAGATTTCGGTAGGGATCTTGTTTTGGAGAGTGCTAGTTGGTAAAATATTAAGAAGGGATTCTACCATTTTAACAGCATAGACCCAAAAAGGCGGTGGAAGTCAGACATGAAACAGAAGGGTGTGAACTATGTTATTGATGGTACGTATAATTCGTTCAGCCTTTCCATTTTGGGAGGAAGTGTAGGGACAGGAAAAATGGAAAACCATGCCTTGTTTAGAGTAGAAATTATGAAAAGGCGAGTTATTAAATTCACATCCATTATCACATTAGAATGATTTTACAGATTTTTCAACCTGTGTTTTAATGAATTTTTGAAACTCAAGGAATTTGGTAAAAACTTCAGATTTGAATTTCAGTGGGTAAATCCAAACAAAATGTGAAAAATCATCTAAAAATACTAGATAAAATTTGTGACCCAAAGAGCTAACAATCGGAGATGTCCATAAATCAATATGAACAATATCAAAAGGAGAAAAAGTAACACTGTTGGATGACATAAATGGAAGACGAGTATGTTTGCCGAGCGGGCAAGAAAAACAGTGTTGGGCAAGTTTCCCATTATTACATTGAATACACTTAGTAGTCCTAAGAAAAGTAAAAACTGGGTCTCCGGGGTGTCCGAGTCTGTTGTGCCAAGTTGAGGGAGAGATAGCCGCAAGAGATAGAGATGTTTGCGGTCTGACAGCGGAATATTGAGTGAAGGGGTAGAGGTCTCCCACACTATTGCAGCGTATAAGAATTTTCCCCGTATTGAGTTCCTTCACAGAAAAACCAAAAGGGTCAAATTCGACAGACACAGAATTATTGCTAGTGAATTTTCTAACAGAGATTAAATTTTTAATGATGTTAGAGGTGTATAGGATGTGGTTTAGGGAGAAAGGTGGGTGGGGATGTTTGGTGTGTGTGTTACCGTAACCTTCAATTGGAATGCGATGACCATTGCCGATAGTAATAAATTGAGGACACTTTAACCGAAGTAGTTGAGATAAGTTACCTGACGACCGGGTGAGGTGAGATGTGGCTCCGGTGTCCATGTACCAATTTTCGTCGGGTTGTTTAAGATTGATGGTGCTGAAGGCTTGGCCCAAATCAGTGGGGGCAGTGCCGCCTTGTGGTCTTCTTTGGGCCGAGAGGCTAGGTGGGCTCTTCTGCTGCTGAGTGGGCTCGCTGTTGGTGAGGCAGAGCCAATAGGCCATGGACCGCAGTTTCTTGGAACTGGGCCGCTGCAGTTGGGTAAGGGCAGGCAGGCGAGGCCCAGTTCCCAGTATTGGGCCAGGCTGGCGGTCCAGCCCACTGGAAATAGGCAGGAGATGGGCCTGGCTGCTGGTTGCGTTGGCCCTTGCCGCGGCCCTTGCCTTTGTTATTATTGTCGCGGCCTCTGCCGCCACGCCCTCCGCCGCGAGACTGCTGCTGCTGGTGGTCCTGCGGTGGTGACGGGGTGGTGTTGGTCGCCGGCTGTGCCATCCCGTTAACGGCTAACGCCTTTTGATTATGCTCCTCTTGTTTAGCATGTCGGGTTTCTTCCAACAATAGTTGTGAACGTGCCTTGGTGAAACTTGGTAGTGGGTCGGCCTGTTGAATCATCGTTGCAAGTGTATCGTATTCACCTTTCGGTACCAGCAACTAATTGAAGTACCATCTTGGTTTCAGAAACAGATGTCTTGACGTTGGAAAGTTGGTCGGCGATGAGTTTCAGTTGTTTGCAATATTCAGACATGTTGTTAAAATTCTCGAGGCGCATATTGTTGAATTGTTCTTCCAAATACATGGCCCGAGTGTTTTTGTTGTCCTGAAAGATTTCTTCCAACCGTACCCAAAGGTCACATGCTGTGGCACCTGTTTTCGTAATAGTACACAACAAGTCTTTTGAGATGGTGTCGTATATCCACTGTTTGATGATGGCATCAAGGCGACTCCATATTGATTCGGCAATATCGGTGGGACGAGGAACATAGTCATCAATATGGTCGAGCACGTTGTACGCATATGCATGAATATAGAACAGTTTTGTCCAAATGGAATATTGACAGTCTTCTTGGTCAAGAATTATAGGGATAGAGTTTTTGATGTTTGTAATGGCGAAAGCCGGGTGAAAAGAAGACGATGATTGTTGAGAGGGTTGTCAAAAGTGCCAGTGGAGGAACCAGAATTTGTGGGGAAGACATGGTGGCAGCCGGCTTGCCGTCGACCGAAGGAGAAAAAAATTGAGAGGGGGGGGGGGTCGGCGGCTGTTTGAGAGAGAGAGGAGAGTAGGGATTAGGTTTAGGCTCTTGATACTATGTAAGATAGAATAATTTCCCTTAGATATTCCTTTCATTATTCACAATATATATAGTTGTACAGAGACTGATTCCTAATACAATACGAATCCTAACTTACCTTAAATGGTTGATTCCTAATACAATAAGAATCCTAAGTTACCTTAAATATACATCTATCATAATTACAAAATATACGGTGAATATTCGCTAATAGCAAGCATTAATGTTTGCTTTCAAGACTCGAATTCGTGACATGTAGGTGATAGATGCGGACTCAAGATTTTAAGACGTGGGGGCACCATCAAAGGAAGATGCATGTTAGTTGAAGCATCGATTTCAAATTTTGGGTCCGTCTCTAATCACAATGTCATGCAACACGGCATCATTTGAAAATTTTACTAACCACCCGTAGGACGGATGTAAAATAAATATAAATGAAATGACATAAATGTTTAGAGCTCACTGGCTGGCTTGGTGGTTTAGTCTCAAATTATATGTGTTAGGTTCCCTGTTCGAAACCTGCCAGCAACACGTTTTGTTTCTTTTTTAACTGTTAGCTTTCAAAAAATGTTAGTCTAGACTCAAACTTGGGCCACACACTTATCATCAAGGACATAAGGGGCACGCTAACCAAATGATCCATTTCATCAAATATGTTTGAGGGGTCCTCTTAAAATATATTGTAATTCCTCAAGGTAGATACACATATATATACAGAGTTTTTTCCAAAATTAATGGGGCACATACCCCCCACCTCACCACGTATGTCCGCCCCTGGTAGGTGACAAGTAGACAACTTTACCATAATTCCGAGGCTCCCCTTCAGTGCTTTTTTCTACTTCAAATAAAATTCTTCTACGTTTCCGAGACTCACATATGGTATGAGCTTCCTCACATTATCACGTTCACAAGCAAAAAGGGCTCACGGTAAGTTGACGATTAACACATAACTTATACATTTATAATAAATACTCATTTATGCATGAATTCGAGCCGTGGTATCAAACACTAAGTTCTTCTGAATTCGAGCCGTGATTTCAAAAAATATTCTCCTTCGTACCAAACACACTCATAGTGTTTCGTTTTACTATTTATGCAAGTTAACCATTTATTTATGATAAAAGGACTTTGTAGAAAACGTGCTTAATTAGTTCGTGAAATAAACCTTGTGATAATTAATTCCTTTAGGCATTGTTTGTCGGACCACTCACATTCCTTGGTTCCCTTTTTCTATCGGATGTTCTCCGAAGGGACTATAGCCGACTAGATTTTTTTTTTCTAGCCGACTATATTTTTATTTATTTTAGCTGACTGGGTTAGTTCCCTTATTTGATCAAACAGGTCCATTAACTTTTCCAGAAAAAGAAAGACGCAAATATTTAATTTTATAAGAAAATAAGACAGTTTAATTATGATGTCTTGCCACGTTTTGTTTAAGTTTAGACATGTGAAGAGGAAGTGTCGGGATGCATAAGTAAGGAGGTATGAGAGACTGACTATAGAAAATCTTAGGAGAAGTAGAGGTAGGCCAAAGAAGAATGGGGAGGGTGTGTGTGATTAGACATGACATGATATATCTTCAGCTTACTGAGGATATGACCTTAGATAGAAAGATATGAGGGTCAAATACTAGGGTAGAAGTATAGTAGGTACTAGAGTGTTTACTACTTTTATGTGGGAAAAGCAGGGGGTTAATCTTGTTGAGAATATAATATTAAAAGTGTGTTCTATCTAATAGCTTAAGCTTTTAGATCAGATGATCACATCTTTCAATATGGTATCAGAGCAGGCCAAAGGTCCTGGGATCGAACCTCACCGCCACCCATTCTCAAAAAGAATTTCCACGTGCTTGGACCATGAAAAAAATCAGGCCAGCACGTGAGGAGGCGTGTTGAGAATATAATATTAAAAGTGTGTTCTATCTAACAGCTTAAGCTTTTAGATCATATGGTCACACACTTCAATAAATCTCCCTCTTCTCATCTTCGCCTTATTTAGTATTAGTTAGCTAGTATTCCCGTAGTATCTTATTCTTCGATTTTTATTACTACTTGTTGTTTCATTTACTCTGTTCATCTTGCTATTTTGCTTCGTCATTTCCTTTTAATCATACTTCAATTACACTTCTTTTGAGCCGAGGGTCTACTGAAAATAATTTTTTTACTCCTAAAACATAGGGGTAAGATCTGTGTATACCCTCCCTGGCCCAACTTATGGGATTACACTACCTATGTTGTTGTTGATGTTGTTTTGTTTAAAATAATATAAATTTTAACGTTGCCTCTAACCCTAACCAAGATGTTTTTTGGATGATATATGTAATTGTTAGTCCTATAAAAACAAGTCAAGGAAAGACGTAGACTTTAATTAGAAATTAAAATACGTTTCAATATTGTGAGAGTGTAGAAAATCTTAAGCTGGTGAGTAGTTAGAAAATCTCTCCGATCAGTTCCATTTTATATGGCTCCGGACAATGTTTTTCAATTCAATCAAATCTTTTTTTAAATAAAAAAGCCCCTTTGGTCAATTTATTTTTTTAACAAGAAATATAACTATTTGAAATTTGAGGTTTTCAAATCATATAAAGCCAGTAATTTTTAATAGCTTTAAAGACTTTCCAGGTATCTCTAGGAGGCTCATCAAGCTAGCTTGGCCAAATGAATTTACAATCCTTTATTTAGTTTTAGATTATGTTAACCCATAACTCAAAATGAGAAGATCTTTGTATGGTCAAAGGTATATATGTTGGAAACATCATTTTATCCTCTATATGTGTTGTATGCCTAGTCGAATGTATTCATTTTAATTGTAGTCATTTTTTTTTATAATTGCACATCGAAATATTTCTTTGTATGCTTAAATGTATATATTCCGTTCATACTAGTACTAATAATATTTTCGTAGTTTCTTGTCTTTCGAATTTCTGTAGCTATCTGTTGGTTCTTGTGCTTCGGTTATCACATTATTTAGCTATTGTTACTGTTCCATTTTTCTTAATACTATATAATATTTTTCCTTTATTTGATATATCTTCGATCTTAATTTACTTCTGTATTTTCTTTTTAAACTGCTTTGATATGTGTTACTTGAGCTGAGGGTCTTTCAAAAATAGTCTTTATATCTCCACGAGGTAGGGATAAGATAAGTGTACACTCTACCCTCTCAGACCCTACTTATAAAATTACATCAGTTATATTATTATTGTGGTTGCTCAAAGGTATATATGTATGAGGAAATTGGTAAATCATCTGGCGTGATATTCTCTCTTTTTTTTTTCTTTTATACTTGTGTTCCTTGTGTATGTTGTTGAATGTGTTCATTTTTAATCTTATCCGTATAATGGCACATCCATCTTAATACTCATGGACATATTGGGTTTATAGGCCCAACATTCACTGCAAAATGACATTGATATAACAATGCTAATCATTTTGTTGAACCTTTGTTTGGTACTTGAAAGAAAATTATATCAACACTTTCTCTTCTCTATTTTTTTCTTTGATTTTTTTTATTTAGTTGCGTCCCAAGATATCTTTCTTATTTCATTCTGCGTACAAGTCATTGTGATATAAGATTCACAAAAGCTGCATAGACAATTACTGGGGTTTCTTAGTTGGTAAAGTATCAAATAGAAAACATTGATTTAATTAATTGAGAAATTATATTTACAAGTTTCCCACCTTTTGTAGTACTAGTTTCTCCACACATGTGTTGTGCGTATACCCCATCTCAATTAGTGTAATTGTTTTTTTTATCACATTAATATAATACTAATAATTGTATTTGAATTATAAAGTGAACGTTAAAGATAAAAATATAAGTACAAGAAATTGAAAGAAATAATCCCTTGATTATTTTCATTAATGAATGAGTATATATACAATTTATAATTTCCATAATATGTAAAATTCTATTCCTATTCTACTCCCAAAACTCTATTCTATTTGTACAAGAATTCTAAAATTATGGTAGGTGTACAATGCTAATTATATACAAATAATATGTTACCAAAATAGAGATATACACGGCTGTGTATACCGTGTATATCGCGGTCTCCCACTTGTCATGAGTTTCTGTATTATACACGGTATACATAAGGTATTGGATACCGTGTATATCCTTGTATATTTTCACACCCCCGTAGTCATAGAGGGATGTCGTCGTACGTTGAGCCAGCCCGAAAATCTTAAAAGAGAACTGAGGGAAGACCCTTAATGAAGATGTCTGTGATTTGGTACCTACAAGGGACATGGCAGACGCGTACTTGTCCACGAGCTACCTTTTTGCAAACAAAGTGGATATCCATCTCGATGTGTTTAGTGCGCTAATGTTGAACCGGATTACCAGAAAGATAGATTGCACTAACATTATCACAATAACCCAAGGTAGCTTTCTGAATGGGACAATGAAGTTCTAAGAGAAGATTACGTAACCAAACTCAGACACCACATTGGCTACCCCTCGATACTCGGCCTCTGCACTGGAGCGTGATAATGTAGACTGTCGCTTTGCAGACTATAAGACCAAGTTATTACCAAGAAACATACAATAACCAGACGTGGAGCATCTGGTATCTGGACAGCCACCCCAATCAACATTTGTATAAGTGTAGAAGTCGACGATGGATATAGATGCAAGCCACAGTCAAGTTTTCTCGATGTGCTAAACCCTAGGATCATGTATAAACAAACACACCTGATGTACGACATACGTAATATCCGATCTCATGAAAGTAATATACTGAAGAGCCCCTGCAAGACTACGATAGTGGGTGGGATCCTCGTAAGGTGAGCCAACCGCAGCACCTACCTTGGGTTTAGTATCAACCAGAGTGGAAGTATACTTACATAAGGACATACCAGCTCGCTCAATTATCTCAGCGACATACTTCCTTTGTGATAAGAATAACCCACCTGAATGACGAGTGACAACAATCCCCAAGAAATAACTCAAGGGCCCCAAGTCTTTCATATCAAACTCAGAACTGAGTAGTGTCATGATAGACTTGCGTAAATCATCAGAAGAAGCCATCAAGATAATGTCATCCACATATAAGAGAATATAATCCAGGGAAGTACCACGACGATATATGAACAGAGAATTATCAGACCTGCTGTGAGAAAACCCAATAGTCGATACATAGTTTGCAAATTGCTTATACCAAGCCCGTGGAGCCTGTTTGAGCCCATATAAGGACTTTTTCAATAAACAAGCATGGTTAGGATATGTGGGGTCTCGAAAAATCCAGGGCTGATGCATGTAAACTGTCTCCTTAAGAGCACCATGTAAGAAAGCATTCTTCACATCTAGCTGATGAATGAGCCATTTCTTGGAAAGAGGCAGACTGAGAACAATGTGAATGGTAGCCGGTTTGACCACTAGGATAAATGTCTCACCACAATCCATGCCAACCTGTTAAGTTTTACCATCACCTACAAGACGAGTCTTATGTCTCGCAAAAGAACCATCAGAATTATCTTTATGAGTAAAAATCTACATAGACCGAATAATATTAACACTAAAAGGACGGGGGACCAACTCTCATGTCTTATTTTCAATAAGAGCATCATATTCATCGTTCATAACCAATTTCCAATTCTGGTCATTTAAGGCAGACACTAGGTTACGGGGTAGTGGGGATTTAGGAAAATTAGAATTAAGATTAAAATGTCTTTTTGTTTTAAAAATACCCTGTTGACTATGAGTAACATGCCGGCATGTCGAGGGAAATTCGGGTGGATTTTGGGAAACATTCGGGTCGGTGATGGGTAGCAAGCGAGGCTGGGCACGCTATCCTAAAACCGAAACAAAGAGGGGTGAGCGACTGGGTCAAAAATAGTCTCGGTAGTGCGCTGGGCAATCGGCCCACTAGTAGAAACTGGGGCAAAAACAGTGGGCTGTGGGGGGTCAGCAGGCAGTGGGCCTGCTGGCAAGTCATGGTCACTGGATCGGCCCATTAAGTGGTGCATAATGTGCGGTAGACTTTGTCATATAAAAAATTATACGAACTAGGCACGGGACTACTCACTTTCGCAAAGAGAAATTGGGTTTCATAAAAAATAACATGGCGATTAATTATTATTTTATTAGATGACAAATCAAAACATTTGTAACCACGATGATTAGACGGATAACCCAAAAATACACAAACGGTAGAACGGGCTTGACGTTTGTTAATTGTAGTTGACGAAAATAGTGCATAGCATAAACACCCAAAGACCCTAAGATGTGACTATGAAGGCTTCTTATTAAAGAGGATTTTAAGAGGAGATGCATATGTCAACCCTTTGGTAGGAAGAATGTTGAGATAAGTAGTCATTTGTAGAGCATGATGCCAAAAGGAAGGGGGTACGGAAGCATGGACCAATAAAGTTCGGACAATATTATTAGTGGTACGAATTTTTCGTTCGGGTTTCCCATTTTGTGAGGACGTATGAGGACAAGAGAAAGGAAAAACTATACCATTAGCATCACAAAAATTCTGAAACAACTCATTATCATATTCTTTGCCATTATCACATTGAATATTTTTTATTTTCCGTTCGAATTGGGTACGGATGAATGCTCTAAATTTTAAGAATGTGGAAAAAACTTGTGATTTTTTCGCTAACGGAAAGGTCCATAAAAAATTAGAGTAATCATAAAAAATAGAACATAATAACGATGGCCCACATAACTGAGAACGATAGAAGTCCATAAATCTCTATGAATAATATCAAAATGCATGAAAGTCCGAGACATAGATGCTACAAATAGTAATCCAACATGTTTTCCTAAAGGACGGGAATGACAACTTGGAGTACTACGCGTACTCTTACAAGAAATAAAATTATTTTTATGCAAAGAAGAAACAATAGACGACCCAGGGTGACCCAAACGTGCATACAACAAGGAAGGAGCTAGAGCTGCAAATGTCAATGGCATGGCTGGACTCGATAAACTTGAGGCATGCCTGATTGGATAAAGATCTCCCCTACTATTGCATCTCATGAGAGGTATCCTCATTTTGAAATCCTTCACCGAAAACCCAAAAGGATCAAAATTAACAGAAACTAAATTATCAGTGGTGAATTTTTGGACAGACACCAAATTTTTAATTAAGTTCGGGGCATGAAGGGTATTTTTCAAGACGAGGTGGATGTTGGGGAGACAAAGTTGTATTACCGTAACTACGAATTGGAATTATATTATCATTACCAACAATAATGCCACGATTTTTGCTCAAATTGGAATAAGATGAGAGTACCTTAGTCTGACGTCATGTGAGAAGTGGCTCCGGTGTTCATGTACTAATTCGGGTATGGAGGATTTAATCCAAGCATATGCATTGCGGTCTCAATATCTGTCGGAGTTTGTGTGGGGCCCACTGCCTGGAATTCCTGCGATGGCTGAGGTCCAAGAAAACCGACCTGCGGCCCCGGCCCAGAAGGAAAATTGTTGCCTGACGATGGACCCGAGAAACTGAGCCTGGCCTGTGACTGGAACTGGGCCCAGTTACCCGGGTAAGGGTTGGGAGAAAAATAGCCACTGTTGGGCCATGAGCCATTGGCCCAGTTCCACTGCCAGGGGGCCCACTACTGAGACCAATTGGGTTGCTTCCCCGAGGCCCACCGTCATTGCCACCACCGTTCCTACCGCCGCTGTTGTTGCCACCGCAATTTTTGCCATTATTTTTACGGTTTTGACCCTTCTTGCCGCCACTGTTGTTGTGGTGTTGGCCTGTATTGTCAACAAAACCATGAGAGTTATTAGATGAAGTCATCATAGCCATGGAACTGGCGCCGATAGCCGCCTTTTTTTCCAAGCCGGCTTCTTCTAACGTGAGCATCGAACGAGCTTGATAAAAAGGGGGAAACGGATTACTTTGATGAATGAAAGTCTCAACACCATGATAGGACTTAGATAGACCTGCAACCATTTGTAGAACAAGATGACTATTGGTAACCGGAGCTCCAACGTTACGGTGTTGGTCCGCCAATTCCTTGAGTCTTTTACAATAGGCCGAAACATTTAGGAAATCCTTCATGCTTACTTGTGAAATTTCTTGCTCAAGGGTGACAACTTGGGAATGTTGGTTGTCCTGGAATATGTCACGCAATATATGTCAGGTATCCATAGCCGTAGTGTCTGGTTAAATGATCGTCTGTAAAAGGTCGGTAGAAATAGTGGAGTAAATCCACTGAAAGACGGTAGCATCAAGAGTGATCCATAACTGAGGATCCACCGTGAGTGGAGGGACTGCGGGAGGAATTATGTGATGGAGGACTTGATGTGAGATTGCGTGAACTTTGAACAATTCTGCCCACGTCACATATTGGACGTTTTCCATCTCAAGGACAATAGGGGTGTGGTTCTTGATGTTGGAAATAGTAAGGGCAGGATGAAATATGTTCTTTGACTTAGACATAAAGAAAGAAAAATAGGTGAATGAGAGATTTGGAAGAACAATAGTTTCCGAGAATTTGACACGAAAATCGAGGCATCGGAAGAGAGGAAAATCGGTAGAAGCACATAAACTTCTGATACCATGAAAGAAATAATCCCTTGATTATTTTCATTAATGAATGAGTATATATACAATTTATAATTTCCATAATATGTAAAATCCTATTCCTATTCTACTCCCAAAACTCTATTCTATTTGTACAAGAATTCTACAATTATGGTAAGTGTACAATGCTAATTATATACAAATAATATGTTACCAAAATAGAGATATACACGGCTGTGTATCCCGTGTATATCATGTTCTCCCACTTGTCATGGGTTTCCGTGATATACACGGCATACACAAGGTATTGAATACCATGCATATCCGTGTATATTTTCAGAAATAATGATTATTGATTCTTTTTTAGACAACTCAATAAAGAAAATACTCTATCAGACAAGTCCTTAGTCGATATATTCTAACTTAAAATTTATTCAAGCTCTTTATCACCCTATTACTTAATTTCATAAGTTATTATGATTCTATTTAATTTTAGTGAGAACACGTAACCCTTAAAGATTAAGATATTTTTAAAAATATTTTGAAAATTATTTATTTAAATATACACAAATAATTACAGCTAACTGACAGAAGATGATATTTTTTTCTCATGAGCATAATGCAGAAAAATGCAAATTGTCCTATTTCATTAAGCTATAAGAAATACTTTAAGAATTGTTCAAATTTAAAAAGTTTGAAATAATATCACCAAAATGAAATTTAACCACTATATTTTAATTAATCTACTTTAATTTTTTTGATTTTGGGGGAGAGCTTTCTTTCTCTGCCCAAGCACATAAACACGCATCCGGATGTTGTGTTTTTATGAAAATAAGAGTACGTGAATGTAATTGAATTACTTTTAGTTGATGTATTCTAAACGGACTGTGTTAGTACGATCTTAAAAGAAGTTAGAATAAGAAAACATGTTAATATAAAAATTAGAA
The DNA here is from genome assembly GCA_029783415.1 of Anisodus acutangulus. Classification (NCBI taxonomy): domain Eukaryota; kingdom Viridiplantae; phylum Streptophyta; class Magnoliopsida; order Solanales; family Solanaceae; genus Anisodus; species Anisodus acutangulus. The sequence continues at coordinate 46,240,772 of CM056491.1, read as the reverse complement.
TTTATTCTTTCAAATCATTTTCATAGATATACTGTTTTAGTTTTTGTGTGTTTCTTCGGTTATCATTTAAATTGCACCTTTTAAACATAAGCGCATTTTGATTCGAGAAAGTAGTTTAATTGTTTATAGTTTCTAAACCCATTTTTTAAGATAAATATCTTACATAAATACTCTACTTGTTATTTTTAAAGATATTCTATTGGAAAAATATCTAAAATACATCTCAATTTTTGTCCGAATTTGTTGTAACACATCTAATCTTTGCGGGGTCCTATTACCTCCCTACATATATTTTTAATTTTTTTTTGGCATTTATTGAGTGAGATGGATAACAATTCAAACACATGTTGATCAAAAGGCCAAAGAAAAGAAGTCCGGTCATTTCACTCTCCGAACAAAATAAAAAATTAGAATTCTCTCCTACACTTCAATATTTTTCATGGAGAAAACACTTGATTCTCTTGAAATTGATTATGTGAATCAATATATTCTTTCATAATCGAGTCTTGGCTTGTGTTGCATTGAATTTTGGTTTGACTTTTTCATATAATTGTCAAAATAATTCTTTAAAAATATATGCAGGGTTGTAATTGGACCACCGTAAATGTTAGGTGTGTTACAACAAATTCGGGCAAATGTTGGGGTGTATTTCAGGCATTTTTCCTATTTTATTCATGAATTCTATTTAGTTGTATTATTTCTTCATAGTAGATTTATTTTCTGTTTTGTTTTCACTTATAATGGCAAGTGCTTTAATACTATTTAGATTTATGCACTAATTAATAAAATAATAACTTACTAATCAATGTACTTTTAAGTTAGTGTTTTTTATAATAATTTAACTTTATCTTTTAATAAAATGCATTTCATTTGTAAAATATAGACCAAGATAATTATAAAAATTCTCCTACAGTAATACTTGTCTGACAAAGATATAATATACACTATTAATTAAGGTATTAATCCTGTCTTTACGCTAAAAATCGTGAAATTTGAACAAATATTATTAAAGTTTATAAATTTTCCATTGCCTTTTTATAATTTGTATGTTTTCCTTAACATTTTTGTTACCAAATGATTTCTCTCTTGTTGGAAATTTTACTAATGAGGGATTGAGTTTATTCCGCCTTTAATGACTTAAACACGTGGACAACGCATGTCAGAAACGTCGTTTCTTCGCACATGCCTAATCTACTAAGTGAGTAGATGATGTTAGTGCCAAGTCTCGTCAAATTTCGTTAAGAAATGAAAGAGATATTGGTACATAAAGTAAAGTGTTTGAGACATGAAAAGATGAAGTGTTTTTGGCCAAAATGACAAATCTCCCTCATTGGTGAAATGAGAGTTTATGATATATATAAACTCTTAAGTTTGAGTAAGGGTTTGGGTCCCCAAGGGGTAACCCATATGTTTATAAGGGAGAGGACCTAGGTGAGCTAGGGTTCGGGGCTAAGCCCCACACGCGCGCCACCGTCCGGGCTCGGGCTCGGGCCGTGGGCTATTGTTTTCTTCTGAAACTTTCTTTTTGGTCTCTGAAATGTTAATTATTTACATTCTGGTCCCTGGAGGTTTCGGAACGTTACAATAGTTCAAAACCCAACAGACGTAACTGCAGACTATTTAATTGCTCAAAACGTTACAAACATATCTGTTCAATTGGAAAACACATACAAAAAAAAAAGACGCAACAGAACGCAGAAGCAAACAACACACCCTTCTCTCTGTTAGTCAGAAAACTCAAACAAGCAATAGCAATCTGTTCTTATTCATCTTCTTCACTAGAATCAACAGTATTTGCTTTGTACTGTTGATTAGTTGTTGTTTTATCTGGGGAGAGACTATTGCTCAATACCGTAAAAGCATCTATACGGGACAATTTTTTCTTAAAGACAAAGAGTCATCTCTCGACTCAACGTTACTTTGTTTAACATTTCAAATACACTTCAACCTCATTTCTTTACCTACAATCCGGGAACAAATGCATGAAAAACAAATGTCCACGAATATTATAGTCATTTCTGTTTTTCAATAAACTAAGCCAGAATTTTATTATAGTTGTAGATACTACAACTAAACCAACATATATGCAAGGTAAGAAAAATTAGAGTACTTCGGAACAAATCAAATAATGAAAATTTTTTCATTTATCAAGCACGAAACGTACTCAATAATAATAATAACATAAAGTTACTGACAGGCAAATATAAAAAGAATTTCGTTACATACGGAATGGGGGTCACACTCTCTCATGTCTAGCTAAAAACCCTTCTAATCTATAGCCAATATCAAGATTAATATCATAATATCAGAAGATAAATACTTTGAAAGCTTATACTTAAGAACCATATTAGTCCATAAAATACCATCTCTTAAAAGAAAGTTTAAGAAAGAGTCTGTCGAGCAACTCCCAGCACCTAGGCCATTTATCCCATCAACAGAGAGGAAAAAAGGGAGGCAGAGCCAGGGTGTTTCTTGACGGATCTTTTCATCATCTAACAACCCTGAAGAGGGTAGGAATATAGATGGCATATTAACATATTCATATGTAGGTTTAACAAATAATAGGCATGTAGTACGGAAGCATGTATTATTAACTCAAAATTCATTTTTTAAATAAAAGTCTATAACCTTTTATCAACATTTAACATCATAATTGCAGAGATGTACACTTATCAAGTTTATAATTAGAAACACATAGTCTGAAAACATACCTCTTAGCAGAATTTTAAGATCACCGGAGTTACTCAACCCACCCTGGCTCTGCCTCCCTTTTTTCCTCTCTGGTGACGGGATAAATGGCCTAGGTGCTGGGAGTTGCTCGACAGACTCTTTCTTAAATTTTCTTTTAAGAGATGGTGTTTTATGGACTAAGATGGTTCTTAAGTATAAGCTTTCAAAGTATTTATCTTCTGGTATTCTGATATTGGCTATAGACTAGAAGGGTTTTTAGCTAGACATGAGAGTGTTTCAAAGATTGAAGCTCTAGTATTTCGAAAGATTGATTTCCGAAGTTACAATGAGGCTCTTTATATAGATAACCTCGGTTGCCTTTCACTATTGGCATGCTTAAAATGTAATAAAGTCGATACGTTATTGTTACAAAAGTCCTAAAGCAAATAGTGCTTTGTCTCTTGTCCTTTCATGCTTTTCTTACAGTTGTTTGTCGTTGCTGCCATTTTTTTTCAACGTTTGTTGGCTTGTCATCTTCTGTCTTTGATTCCTTGTGGGTCCGACGACTTTTTCTTTCTTCCACAGACATCTTTACAGGTGTCTTCTTTGCACAGATGCATCTTTTGTCTGTCTTCTTTTCACAAAAAGATGAATTTTTTTTCCTGTTCGACGATACTCCTATAGAATAGGAACGATATCGTTTTAATTTTTTGATACTCCTATAAAATAGGAACGGTATCTTTTTAGTAGTATGATAATACATGGGCCCTACTATAGTTTGAACTACATTGGGCCATATTAATTTGTTATATTGTGACTTTCTGTAGTTTAAACTACATTGGGCCGTTTCATTAAAAAAGAATTAGGTGACCCTTCTTTTTTCATAGTAACCTGCGTAGTATCCTCCTTTATGCTTATAACAGGCCTTTTCCTCTGGCCTATTAAGAGTTTGTATTGTTCTACTGTCTCATTAGAGTGTTTGTGCTCCATCTTAGTGATTCTATCATGCATGTTGGTAAGGTGTGTGGTGTCTTGTGAGAGTGCCTCATTGTTGTAGTATAATGTGATAATTTCTTCGGTTTCTCCTCCTTTGGAGTTTCCAATAATGCTGGCTTTGCCTGCTCTTAGCATATCTTCAATTTTTTATTTTAGGGTTGATAGTCCTATGGCTCTTTTGGCACTGAGCCATTCTTGAAACTTTTCTATAGTACATGGTATTTTTATTTTCAGGTCTTTGTCATCTCCGCTTATATTGCTATTCCTTCCTGTTTTAAATATTTAGCATATAATGATAGGTTTTCCTGTTAAGTCTGTCGAGGCGTCGAACATTTGTATGCCGTAGATACCTCTTCCAAATGATTCCATCATTAACCTAGTAGATTCTACTAAAACATTGGGTAATTTAGCAATATTATAAAAAGTTTCATCTACTAGTATTTTATCTATAAATTCGTAAGTAAAGAGTTTAAGAACTATATCAGGGTTTGATTTTTCATTGCATAAAAACCTTGGGTATTTGCTTAATTTTGCACTTCTTAAAATGTGGGTTTGATTTATAATCATAAAATTTATTAATTTACTCGTAAGCTGTAATATACTCATGTGAGAATTTCACTTTGTCGCACATTGTTACTGCCGCTGAAGACGATGATGTTATGGGTGATGGTATAGTGATTGGCATGGCTGCAAATTTAGATGTGAAAGTCTTTGGTTTTTCTATAGGGATTTGGGAAGATTTCAAGGTTTGTAGGGGTTTGAAGTCTTTAAAGGCTTCTGTAAGCTGTTCTAGTAAGTGTGTATTTTCTTCCATTTTGGTTGTAATAATTTTTTGGTTTTGTTTGATGATCCCTATAACATTGGTAATATATTCTTCGAATTTGTCACTGCTGGTTGACATCGTTGTACCTGCTAAGAAAATCAGCTAGAATATTCTTAGTCCCGGATATATTTTTGACAATAAAAGAATGATTGCCATTTTCTTCTCTTATTTAGTTCTGGCAAAGGGTCTATTTTATTTGTAATGAAATCTCTTACTTGGGTGTTATCTGTTCTAACGACGAATTTTACTGGTAATATGTGATAATGGAATCTCTTTATTCCAAATTTTACTGCTAATAGTTCCTTCTCGTTAATATGATAATTTTTCTCATTAGGCTTCCATGTTCTGCCTCCATATCCACAAATTAGTGGTTTTTCTTTATCTATATCCTCTTTATCATATGCTATGAGGAATGCTCCCCATCCTATATCACTGACATCAGTAAAAAGTTCTAGTTGATCCAGTTCTGTTGGTATTCTATGTTTTGGCAAGACTTTTACTTTTTCCTTGAATTTTATTTATGGTTTTAGTATGTTCTTCCTTCCATTCAAAAGTTATATTTTTTCTAGTTAGTTCCTGTAATGGTTCTCTCAAAAGTGGTAAATCCTTTATATGGTCTGAGGCATAGTTTACTACGCCTAGAAATTGTTGTACTTTCTTTTTGCTCTCTAATATATTTTTAAATTTTTTTATTTTTGTTACAATTTATTCCTGTAATTGTAATCCTTCATTATCTATTATGTATCCCAAATATTCTATACTATTTTTGAAGATTTCAGATTTCTTTTCAAATAATAATATTTCATGTTGTTTCACAGTTTTTATAAATTCTTCTAGATGTTTTATATGATTTTTCAAATCATCACTATATATTAATGTGTCGTCAACATATACTATACAATATTGTGTTAATTTTTTGAATACTTGATCCATTCTTCTCTGAAATATTTGTGGTGCATTCTTTAATTCAAATGGTAGTACATTCCATTCGTAGTGTCCTTCAGGGGCACTAAATGTTGTTAAAGCTTTTGATTCATTTTTTAGTTTTATTTGCCAAAATCCACTTTTACAATCAAATTTACTGAACCATTTTTTATTTCCAAATCTATTAATAAGGTTTCTTTTGTATGGTAAAAAATATCCATCAAATACAGTTTTCTTGTTTAATTCTCTATAGTCTATCACCATCCTAGCCTTTCCTCTTTTTTGTTCGCTATGTTTTCTAACTAAAAATGTTGGGTTACTATGTGAGCTTTTACTTTCTTGTATCAATTTTAATTCTAATAACTCTTTTAGTTGGGTTTCAAATTCCTTTTGATTTGTTGGGCTATGTCTAATAAGCTTAGACCTAACTATATCGCTAAGATTTATTAGTTTGATTACATCATATATTTTTTTCTTTTTCCCATAGTTGCATCGGATTTTCTCAAAAAAATTATTTTTAGTATATTGTGGTATTTTTCTCTGAATAATTGTAGGTTATTATTCCTCTCCGATCTTATGTTACATATTGTTAGTGTATGTGTTAAACAAAGCAATATACACGTGATATACACCCAATATACAACAGTGTATATCACGGGCAATGTGGCTTTGTATTTCTAAGAAAGGGTTTTCCAAAGATTTCAAAGACAGAATAACCAGTGGAATAGGCAGTGTAAGAATATTGTACATTAGGAAAATATATGTGTAGTATATTGTAGTGTATTTGTTACCTAAATTAGGATTATACACTTACCATAATTGTAGAGTTAGAATTATGATAGAATAAGATTTTAGGAATAGAATAGGAATAGGATTCTCCTATTTTGTAACTTGTATATATACCTTTTCAATTAATGAAAATAATCAAGGGGATTATTTTTTCATGGTATCAAGAGACTAGGTCTAAACAAAAGTTTTTTTCTCTCCCAACTTTTGTACCCTCTCGGCCGAAACCCCCCCCCCTCGGGTTTCTCTCCCAAATTTTGTCTTCCGCTCTCCAAAATCTCTCTTAAATTTCCCCTCCTTTGTTCTTTCAATATGTCTAAGAACAATTATCATCCTGCCCTCATGGTTTCTAACGTCAAGAACAGTATCCCTATTGTGCTTGAGATGGAAAACGTCCAATATGCGACGTGGGCAGAATTGTTTAAAATTTACGCTATCTCCCATCAAGTTATCCATCACATAATTCCTCCCGCTACACCTCTTCCCGCGGAGGATCCTCAGTTATGGATTACGCTTGATGCTACCGTTCTCCAGTGGATCTATTCCACTATTTCGGTTGACCTTTTACAGACTATTATTGAGCCAGATACCACGGCTATGGCTACCTGGAATAGATTGCGTAACATAATCCAAGATAACCAACATTCACATGCCGTCACAATCGAGCAGGAATTCTCTCTAGTTCGCATGGAAGAATTTCCAAACGTATCTGCATATTGTAAGAAACTCAAAGAGTTGGAAGATCAACTCCGTAATGTTGGCGCACCTGTAACAAATAATCGTCTGGTTCTACAACTGGTTGTCGGTCTTTCTGAGGCCTATAACGGCGTTGGGACTCTCCTACGTCAAAGCAACCCACTTCCCGCTTTTTATCAAGCCCTCTCCATGCTTACTTTGGAAGAAGCCGGTTTGGCAAAAAAGGCAGCTACCGGAGCAAGCCCCCTCGTCCTAATGACGTCCTCTACAAATTCTTTGGGTTTTTTTGATAATTCAGGCCAAAACCGTACCCATGGTGGCGGCAAAAAAAATCACAAAAATAATAACAAAAACCGCGGGGGCAAACGCGGCGGTTCCGGTGGTCAGCAAGCAGGCAGTAGGCCCCGTCTAGTAAACAGTGGCCCACCACCCTACTGGTCCCAGTAGTGGGGCCCATGGCGATGGGCGTGGGCAGCGACCACTTATGCTCCAAAGAAGGCCCAACAAATGGGCTTGCCAAGATTTCGTGCCCAACAGCCAAGAAGTGGTGGCCCATCGCCACTGCCCAAAGAACTCCAGCTCCAGCAGCTACGGCAACAACCCAGTTCTGGGATTCTTGGGCCCCGGCCTCCGCAAGCCCACCACGCAGCAGGCCCCACTCCCACCGATATTGAGGCAGCAATGCACACACTTGGGTTGACGCAATCAGATCCAAATTGGTACATGGACACCGGCGCAATGACACACATGACCTCCGATCAAGGTATTCACTCATCTTATTCCAATTTGAGCAACCCTCGTGGTATAATTGTCGAAAATGGTAACTCTATTCCAATTAAGGGTTATGGTCATAAAACGTTGTCTCCCCCCAATCCACCCCTTATCTTGAAAAATACTTTACAGCCTCCCAAATTGATTAAAAACCTAGTGTTTGTCCGCAAGTTCACCACTGACAATTCCATTTCTGTTGAATTTGATCCTTGTGGTTTTTCTGTGAAGGATTTCAAGACGGGGAGTCCTCTCATGAGGTGTGATAGTAGGGGAGATATGTATCCTATCACACCCGGTTTCAGTCCATCGAGTCAAGCCTTGCCTTTAGCTTTTGCAGCCATTTCTCCTTCCTTGTGGCATGCTCGCCTTGGTCATCTGGGATCTTCTATTTTATCAGTTTTAGATAAAAATAGCTTTATTTCTTGTAAGGGTATGAGTCGTACCCAAATTTGTCAATCTTGTTCGTTAGGAAAATTTGTTAAGTTGCCATTTGTGGACTCAAATTCTCATACTTCAATGCCGTTTGATATTATTCATAGCGACCTATGGACGTCTCCTGTTCTAAGTTCGTTAGGTCATCGATATTATATTCTTTTTTGGATGATTATTCTAAATTTTTGTGGACGTTTCCAATTGTCAATAAATCTCAAGTGTTTTCTGTCTCCATAAAATTTAGAGCATTCATTAGAACACAATTCGAAAGAGAAATAAAAAATATTCAGTGTGATAATGGGAAAGAGTATGACAATAGGGTGTTTCGGGAGTTCTGTGATAATAATGGGATCAATTTTCATTTTTCGTGCCCTCATACATCTTCTCAAAATGGGAAAGCCGAACGCAAAATTCATTCCATAAATAACATTGTCCGCACCCTCCTACTCCATGCTTCCGTACCCCCATATTTTTGGCATCATGCTCTGCAAATGGCAACATATCTCCTTAACATAATTTCGTCCAAAGGTCTGACATATTCTTCCCCCCTTCAAATCCTATATAATAAGAACTCTTCTTATTCTCATCTTCGGGTTTTTGGGTGCTTGTGTTATCCCTTATTCCCATCCATCACAATTAACAAACTTCAGACCTGGTCTACTCCATGTGTGTTCTTGGGTTATCCGTCTAATCATCGGAGTTACAAATGCTTTGATTTATCCTCCAAGAAAATCATAATTAATCGCCATGTGATTTTCGATGAAACCCAATTTCCATTTACGAAAGTTCAGACTCCCGAGCCTAGTTCGTATAATATTTTGGATGATGGTATATCCCCGTATATTACTCACCATTTTTTGGACATATCCCGCACCCAATATTCTCCAGCGGGCCCACTGCCTACTGGCCCCACTGTTCTGAGTCCAGTTTCAGTCGCTGGAACAGTTCCAGCAATTGGGCGATCGACTCAATTCAGGCTGGTCGATTTAGCCCAGATTCGATTTGGGCCAAGCGGCCCATCGTCGCCGCCCGTCTGTCCCCGAGCCCAAAGAAATTCACTAAATTCTTCCTCGAGTCATAGACCGGTCACTAGTAGTCAGCGGGGTATTTTTACACCTAAGAGACATTTTAATTTACATTCTAATGTCTCTAAATCCCCCTTGCCCCGTAATCCTGTGTCTGCCTTAAACAACCCAAATTGGAAAATTGCTATGACCGATGAATATAATGCTCTTATTGATAATAAAACATGGGAGTTGGTGCCCTATCCATCTAGTATTAATGTTATCAGGTCTATGTGGATTTTTGCTCATAAGGAGAATTCAGATGGGTCATTTGCTCGACATAAGGCGCGGCTTGTGGGTGATAGTAAGACTCAGTAGGTTGTGATAGATTGTGGTGAGACGTTTAGTCCGGTGGTCAAACCGGCTACCATTCGCACTGTGCTTAGCTTGGCTCTTTCAAAGACTTGGCCTATTCATCAGCTGGATGTCAAGAATGCTTTCCTACATGGTGATCTCATGGAAACAATCCCTATGCATCAGCCGTTGGGTTTCAGGGATCCCAACCGTCCTCATCATGTCTGTTTGTTGAAGAAGTCCTTATATGGGCTTAATCAGTCTCCACGGACCTGGTATACAAGGTTTGCTGACTATATTTCAGCCATTGGGTTCACTCACAGCAGGTCAGACAATTCTTTGCTCATTTACCGACATGGTTCATCCTTGGCCTACATCCTATTGTATGTGGATGATATCATTCTGACTGCATCTTTCGATGCCTTACGTCAGTCTATCATGACCATGCTCAGCTCTGAGTTTGCTATGAAAGACTTAGGGCCTTTGAGTTACTTTTTGGGGATTGTTGTCAGGCGTCATTCAGATGGATTGTTTTTGTCTCAACGAAAGTATGCTGCTGAGATCATAAAGAGGGCTGGGATGTCATGCTGTAAGTCCACTTCCACTCCAGTTGATGCAAAACCTAAGCTTAGTGCCGCGGCAAGTGCACCATACGAGGACCCGACCCGCTATCGCAGTCTTGTAGGGGCCCTTCAGTATCTGACCTTTACCAGACCGGATATTATGTATGTTGTTCAGCAGGTGTGTTTATTCATGCATGATCCCAGAGTTGAGCACATGAATGCAATAAAATGCATCATCCGGTATAATCAGGGGACACTGGACTATGGTTTGCATTTGTATCATTCATCTACATCCACACTTGTCTCATACACAGATACTGATTGGGGTGGATTTCCCGACACTAGACGTCCGACGTCTAGCTACTGTATGTTCCTTGGCAACAACTTGGTCTCCTGGTCGGCGAAGCGTCAGGCAACTCTATCACGCTCAAGTGTAGAGGCCGAATATCGAGGGGTAGCGAATGTGGTCTCCGAATCATGTTGGCTATGTAATTTGTTGTTGGAGCTTCATTGTCCAATTCAAAGGCAACATTGGTATATTGCGATAACATTAGTGCCATCTACCTTTCAGCCTCAGGTAACCCGATTCAGCACCAACGCACTAAGCATATCGAAATGGACATTCACTTTGTCCGTGAGAAGGTTGCTAAGGGTCACGTTCACGTATGTCATGTACCGTCTCGTTATCAAGTTGCAGACATCTTTATGAAGGGTCTACCTGCGGTCCTTTTTGAAGATTTTAGGGACAGTCTCAGCGTTCGAAGATCGCCCGCTATGACTGTGGGGGTGTGTTAAACAAAGTAATATACCTGTGATATACACCCAATAGACAACAGTGTATATCACGGGCAATGTGGCTTTGTATTTCGACAGTGGGCTTTCCAGCAGCCTAGTACGGTAATAACCAGTGGAATAGGCAGTGTAAGAATATTGTATATTAGGAAAATATATGTGTAGTATATTGTAGTGTATTTGTTACCTAAATTAGGATTATACACTTACCATAATTGTAGAGTTAGAATTATGGTAGAATAAGCTTTTAGGAATAGAATAGGAATATGATTCTCCTATTTTGTAACTTGTATATATACATTTTCAATTAATGAAAATAATCAAGGGGATTATTTCTTTCAGTATGTATTGGTAATATTCTCTTTAGTATTATCCATTTATTACAAAGTGTTTGTAGGCTGAAAGTATTATTATTTATCACTTGCGTCTTAAAGTAGTCTAGGAAATTGTTTCCTAACAATACTTGTTGTTTCATATCATTTAGTTGGTATATAACTAGTAGTCTAAATATTGTCTTTCCTAATACTATTCTCATATTTTCTGCTACTATATCTAATTTTTTTATTTGTTCGTTAAAGCCTGATACTTTTGTTCTATGTGTTTTAGATCTTTTTCATTTGTGTGGTTCTAATACTTCTTTCTTTGCTAGACATAAGTCTGCTCCACTGTCAATAAAAATCTTTTGTTTTAGCATTTTATTAGGTTTGTATTCTATATGAGCTTCTTTGTAGATTGCTACCATCTAATTATTATTTCGTTCTAAATCCATTTCTCTTAATCTTTGTTGAAGCTCTTCATCTTGTTCCATTTCTTTTACTTCTTCTAGTAATTTCTTCCATCTTATCTCACTTAACCTTTCTCATATTCTGCTAAGGATTTTTGTAATCTTATTGTACCTATTACTATAGTATCTATTTCCTATTGCACTAGTAGTTGTAATAAGCTTATTGCGAATATACCTTTCATATTGCATCAAGTAATCTCTTTCTTCTTGTAACTTTCTTTCTTCTTACGACTTCATTTAGTCAGACTATTTTCACTTTCTGAATTTTGGTTAATGAAATTAATATTTTCTGATTCACTTTCCTCATCAGTTTGACTGACATAAAAATCTTCATATTCGTACCAATTATTATTTTCTTCTTTTATTTGTTGTAGACTCATTATAAATTATGTCGTGTCTATATATTTTACACCTTTTTTCTTTAGTTTTGGGCATTTATTAGCATAATGTCTTCTCTTAAGCTTAAAATTTTTTCTGGTTTCAGGGGTATTTCTATACCTTTTAAATCTCTTTTTCCTATAAGGTTTGTAATAAGGTTGTTGGTTTTGTCTACTGTAATTAGTATATCTTTTGTGTTCGTATTTCTTTTTATGGCCTTTTTTATATTTTTTTTCTCTTTTATTATCCTCACATCCGAATACTAGTCTTCTTTCTGTAAATCCACATACTTCTCTTAATCCCATTTTCTTATCTTTTTTAATCTTTTGTTGCATCCTATATTCTTCACATTTTCACATTAGATATGCTCTTAGTACTCTTATTCTTTCTCCTAATGTATTTTCTCTGGGTTCTAGTTAAGTGTATTCCTTTGATATTTCTGTGTTACAAGGTATAAGTAGATGGTCATAATAAAGTTGTTGGTTTATTAAACCTTCTTCTGGCAAGAATCTTTCTTCATAAAAGAACTTACTAAAACTTATTGTGTATTCTGGTAATTTATTAATTTTACAACATTTCATGTTATTTAGATTCATTATTATCTCAGTTTTTCTTTCTGCGAGTACGTTTTCTCGTGCTACCAACCATTTTTCTCCTAAAAATTATCTTTTTAGTATGATATCAAATATTATTAGCATAGATTTCAAATCTCCTGCCTGGCTAAATATTTCTCCTCTTAATTGGTATGCTATGGATTCTATCCAATATGCTACTTTTCCGATCAATGTTTTAGATATCAAGTCATACATATATTCTAGGTTTTCTGTTTGTGTGGAGTTCATTAATGCTATATACATTCCAAGATTCCAATCATTTATTCTTCTTCCTATTTCTTGTTCATCATAAACATCGTCTAAGTCTAAGAAATATCCATTGTAATTTACGCCTTGTGCCATTGATCCTACAAATTCTTTAAATTCACCTTGTTGTCCTACTGGTATATGATTTGGTAATCTAGTTTGTCTTCTATTTATTATTTTCAGGTTGGGATCTACTAATTCTTCTTCTGGGTAATCATTTGCATCTTCATTTATTATATCATCAGTTTCTATTTCTGTTTCTATAGGATTATTAGATTCATCCTCTGTATCAATTTCGGGTTCTACTTCTATGATTGCATTTACACTTTTCATTTTTTGTAAGGCTACTATTATCTAGTTATTTTCCTTTACTATCTCTGAGTCTTCTTCCTCGTCTATGAATTCTGCTACCTTTACCTCTTGGTTTACTAATTCAATGTTGTTGTTTTCGTTAGTATCACTCTCAGTCTTTTCACTACTAGATGTAGTTTCTTCACTTGTTCTAATATTTCTTACTTTTTTTTTTCATTTTATCCTTTTTATCTCTTCTCTTAGGACTTTTATTTCCTCTTTTAATTCTCTTAATTCTTGTTTTACATCAGTTAATTCTTGTTTCACATCTTTCAATTCCTCTTTTGTTTGTTTTAGTTCTACTTTGGTTTCTTTTAATTCTTTCTTTGTATCCTTAAATTTGTGTTTGTATTTTTTATATTTGTTGTACCATTCCTCATTATTGTATGTTTTTAATTTGGTATTTTCTGTTTCTAATTCACATAATTTTCGTTCTTGTTTATCTAATTTTAGATTTAAATACTCGTTGATTGTTTTCTCTACGTCTTTTAAGTACATGTTTTCACTTTTTGAATTATTGTCTGGTGTAGTTTTTTCTTTTGTTTTCATTGGTTCATACTTGTATCGTTCTCTTTCCAGTATATTTTTTCCATGGTTTCTTAAAAATGTAAGTACACTAGGTTCTTGATTTTCCATTTAAAATTGTCTTTTATTACATAATATTGCTAAGCTATCTAATATTTTTTCTACTTTCTTTGGTAGTCTTGGTTTTATTTTACTAATATCTACCATTATTAGTTCTTTACTCCTTCTCCAAGCATCTATTGGTACTATTTCTGGTTGTTGAGTTGTAGTGCTAATTATAGTGTTTTCTTTGCTCGTACTAGGTTCATCTTCTTCTACTTGTTTACCTTTATCTTTACTTTTTTCTTCTATTAGGTGTAGTTTTTCCAATATTATTTTAAATGTTGGTATCTCAGATACATTCCATAATTTTGTTAATTCTTCTCTTATTATTTATTGCATTTTAGTTTGGTTTTCTTTTATTTCATCCATTAATATTAATGTATTCTTTATTTTTTCTTTTACTACTATTTCCTGCCATAATGCAGTAATTTTTTCGTTAGGGTTAGTCAGGATTATTAATTCTTTTCCTCCATCCATTTCTCATATCTATTCATATTTTATCAAACTTTTCACATTGTTGTTCTAACTGTTGTATCTTTTCTTCTAGTTTTATTTCTTTTGCCTTGTATTTTAAGTATTTAAGTTGTGAGAATATTTCTTCTGATAAGGTTGTTCTTATTGATTTTAATTTCAATTTTTTCTTTATTATCTCTTTTTGTATATTCATACTTTGTTTATGAATCTTGTTTTTCCTTGGTCATTTATTTCAATTCCGTTATTAATTATCTTATAATTTATCATGGTTAAAAAGTCACTTCCTGGAAGTAGTTCAGTAAAACTATCATATTCTATTACTCCTATATTTATCTTATACTCCAAATCTTGGATCTTTGAATCTTAAATTAATACTTTTGGTAATTATTATTTTCTTTCATTTTCAGGATAATTATAAGTTTGTGGGTCTATTAAATCACAATCATTCTTCTTTTTCATCTTGTATCTTCTGATATGTTTCTGGTTTAAAGCTTAATGTTTGTGTTGATCCTCCTTCATATGTATTCATCTGATAATATGTTTATTTAGAGTCTTCTACTATTTCCTTTCCTTTATCCATATTCTAATAAGTTGATGTACTTATATTGTTCTTTTATTATATCATTTAGATCCTTTAATTCATTATCCTTTCTGATTATTTCTCTTAATTTATTTTCTAGAAGTTTCATATTTTCTTCTTCCTTCTGTCTTAACTCTTTGTCTTTTAATGCTATTTTATTTTTTAATCCCTTAATAGTACTTTTCTATTCATAAACTTCTTTAGCATTTTCTTGTAAGATTTTATCTTTTTCATTTATTAGATCTATACTTATTCTGCAACTTATTATATGTTGGTTTATATCTCTATTATATGTAAGGGGTTTTTCTGCTATCATTCTAAGTTCTTCTAATTTATTTTGTTGTTCTATCAGTCTATTTTCATCCATAGTGTTCTATTGTCATTCGTAGATCTTCTTTACGATATGTTATTTCTTGGTTTATTCCATCTAATTCGGTGTTGAGATCTATCAATACTCTATAATTTCTTATAACACCGTCCAAATTAGAACTTATCTCTGCTAAGTCAGCCTCTTATTTTATTTTCTCATAATTTTCAGTTTCTTTATTGCTAGTCCTAGTTTCTTTAATTATACTAAATCACTATAGTATTTTACTAATGTTTTAGTGTGGTTTCTTCTTTGTAATACTAGATGTCTTATCATTTTTAGTATGAACATTCTTTTATTTAATGCTCTGGCATAGGCAAACTCTTTCTTAAATTTTCTTTTAAGAGATGATGTTTTATGGACTAATATGGTTCTTAAGTATAAACATGATAAGTATACATCTCTGCAATTATGATGTTAAATATTGATAAAAGGTTATAGACTTTTATTTAAAAATGAATTTTGAGTTAATAATACCTGCTTCCGTACTACATGCCTATTATTTGCTAAACCTACATATGAATATGTTAATATGTCATCTATATTCCTACCCTCTTCAGGGTTGTTAGATGATGAAAAGATCCACCAAGAAAATGGTATTGATTGATCTCAACACCGAATTAGATGGAATAAACTAAGAAATAACATATCGTAAAGAAGATCTACGAATGACAATAGAACACTATGGATGAGAATAGACTGATAGAACAACAAAATAAATTAGAACTTAGAATGATAGCAGAAAAACTCCTTACATTTATTAGAGATATAAACCAACATATAATAAGTTGCAGAATAAGTATAGATCTAATAAATGAAAAAAGATAAAAGCTTACAAGAAAATGCTAAAGAAGTTTATGAACAGGAAAGTACTATTGAGGAATTAAAAAATAAAATAACATTAAAAGACGAAGAGTTAAGACAGAAGGAAGAAGAAAATATGAAACTTCTAGAAAATAAATTAAGAGAAATAATAAGAAAGGATAATGAATTAAAGGATCTAAATGATATAATAAAAGTACAATATAAGTACATCAACTTATTAAAATATGGATAAAGGAAAAAAATTAGTAGAAGACTCTAAAGAAACATATTATCAGATGAATACATATGAAGGAGGATCAACACAAACATTAAGCTTTAAACCAGAAACATATCAAAAGATACAAGATGAAAAAGAGGAATTATCCATAAAGAAAATATTTAAAACAAAATGGTTTGAAAGAAATAAAGAAATAAGGTGCATAGCACACAAGCATGAAAATATAATAGATACAATGAGTGTAAATGGAAGAACGAAAATAAACTTGATAACAGATGAAGTAATAAAAAGAGAGTTATCAAAACTATCAACTAGGGAAGCTAAAAAATATAGAAATATATACTTTGGAGGAGTAGAATTTACTATAAAAGCATACTTTCAGAAAAAATATAGATACAACTATACAAATATACATATTAGATGATAGGATATTAGGAAATCTACAAGATGCTTTAATATCAGTAGTAAAAGGAAATTTAATATATCAAAAATTAAAATTTACGGTACAACTAGACTTTAGTATATCATTAAAAGATAAACACAAAGACTTAGCCTTAACACTATATTATAAACTAGATGGAATAACAATGCCATCAGGAAGTAAAGTCATAAGTATTGAAACAAAAATGATATATGCACTAACCGGAAACCACCATGTAAAGAAACAACATGAAATGAATATATTAGTACCAAGAATGTACCAAGAAATATTAGAACAAATAGAACATAAAGAAAATTCCAAAATAACCACATCAGAAGAAATATATATGGATTTTATTACAAGAACCCTTACACCATCCAAAAGACTAATACCACAAATAGAGGGATCTAGATTAAGTATTACGAGAGAACCAACAATGTCATGACAAACTAGTGTTATACAACCTAGAATACTAGATTTAATAAATATAAACACAAATAGATTAAAAATTAAAGTAATAATATTTAAAGGAATGATAACAACAGACTGTATAGCTGAAGTAAATACTGGAGCTATAAAAAGTTTTATACATATAAGTAAAATTGATGAAAATGATTGTGATTTAATAGACCCACAAACTTATAATTATCCTGAAAATGAAAGAGAAATAATAATTATCAAAAGTATTAATTTAAGATTCAAAGATCCAAGATTTGGAGTATAAGATAAATATAGGAGTAATAGAATATGATGATTTTAATGAACTACTTCTAGGAAAAGCATGAAAGGACAAGAGACAAAGCACTATTTGCTTTAGGACTTTTGTAACAATAATGTATCGACTTTATTACATTTTTAGCATGCCAATAGTGAAAGGCAACCGAAGTTATCTATATAAAGAGCATCATTGTAACTTCGGAAATCAATCTTTCGAAATACTAGAGCTTCAATCTTTGAAACACTCTCTCATGTCTAGCTAAAAACCCTTCTAGTCTATAGCCAATATCAAGATTAATATCATAATACCAGAAGATAAATACTTTGAAAGCTTATACTTAAGAACCATATTAGTCCATAAAACACCATCTCTTAAAAGAAAATTTAAGAAAGAGTCTGTCGAGCAACTCCCAGCACCTAGGCCATTTATCCCGTCACCAGAGAGGAAAAAAGGGAGGCAGAGCCATGGTGGGTTGAGTATCTCCGGTGATCTTAAAATTCTGCTAAGAGGTATATTTTCAGACTCTGTATTTCTAATTATAAACTTGATAAGTATACATCTATGCAATTATGATGTTAAATGTTGATAAAAGGTTATAGACTTTTATTTAAAAAATGAATTTTGAGTTAATAATACCTGCTTCCGTACTACATGCCTATTATTTGTTAAACCTATATATGAATATGTTAATATGCCATCTATATTCCTACCCTCTTCAGGGTTGTTAGATGACGAAAAGATCCGCCAAGAAAATGGTATCGATACGGACGGAATTTACTAATCGATTGGCTCATCCATTTATTCTTTTTAATCTCCATAGTGTTAAGAAAATAAGTTAAAAGTCAAGAAGTGAAAAGAAGAAAAGACATTTCATGTTAAAAGTATTACTGCACACATTGTTAACTTAGTTTTCTTCGAAAAATCATTTATCCTCGATTGTGAATAAATATATCATGAATTTTAGGATTATTAGCACTCCCTCCTTATATTTTTAGATGTCTTTTAAGCACGTTTTCTATGTATTTATGGTGTTTTCAGGTATTTTACGCTCAAGGAATAAAAGGGAACAAAATAGTAGAAAAAGTCCAAAACAACACTTGAATGCGATGGAGATGCTGCACCGCAGACTTTGTATGTGGCCTCATGAGGATCGCAAATTCTGAGCAGAAACGTTGACAGAATCAAGCCCGAGTTGATGAGTATGCGACACCGCAATCTATCAAATGTAGTCGCATACTCTCGAGAAAATAAACTAGTGAGTTGAACGAAAAAGGCAAATGTGTGACGCATGCGATATCACATACCAGAAATGCGATCGCATACTCAAAGCTCAGACAAAACAGTGAAGAAGGACAAAATGAAAAAATGTGGTATCTTCTCAAGTATGCGACTACATTCCAAAGAATGTTGCACCGCATAACGAGCGGGAAGAAATTTGGGCATGATAATGCGGCCAGAATACGATCACAAACTCCTGATGCGACCGCATTATGGTCGGTGCATTGCGACCCGTCAGCTGCTATTTTGTATCTTTTATCCCTTCCATATCAATAATTTGCATAGATTTCTGAGCTCATTATTCTAGACTTTATTCTCTGAGCTTACTTTTAAGCTTTTGCATTGGAAAGGAAGATGTTAGAGTGTAGCTTTCAATATATTCCTTTGCCTTCATCTTCATTTATCATTGTAAGGATATGAATTCTTTTACTTTAATCAATGCTTTTGCTTTCTTTACATTGAATATGAATAGCTAATTTCTTAGCTAGAGTTGTAGAGCCAAAGGGATTTAGCATGTGATTGAGTTTTAATTAATTCAATAGGTTGCTTGATTGTTCTCCAATAACTCTTTGTTTTGTATTGTGTATTAATGGGGGCCAACATTAATAGTGTCTAAATTCTTTAACTAGCTTGGAAAAGTAGGTAATGATTAGAAAAAGAGTTATTGGCAAGAATTTGGGACTTTAACCCCCATCTAATAGCTAAAGCTAACTTGAAATTCAATTGGGTATTCTTAACTGCAGATCTTAGGGCTTGGAAAAGCCTTTGATGAAATTTATTAATTGAGTTTGAAAACATCTTGATAACCCAATGAGCCCATGATTTAAAACTTGGATGTTCCCCATTTAAATTGAAAAATAGCCTAATTGCAACCTTTCCCCAAAGGCATCACAACCCTAGTCGTGTCAATTTGATATTTTAAACCCGATTACTTGATACTTCGCTATTGAATTGCCTTTAAATCAATTACGTGTTACTTTGTCATACAACCATAGTTATAACCAATCAAATATTTGTCCCCTTTCCCTTTGAAATATAGGCTAATAGTTGAGGCTTGCAATTAAATTGTACGTTTCTCGTCATATTCTCTGTGGAATTCAATTCCAACCTTCGTTGGGTTCTATATTTGCTAACGACCACTTTACATCATTTTCGGAGGTGTAATTTGGGTGTATCAGTCATGTTGTATAAAAATAATATGATTAATAAATCTTCTAATCCTCAAAGAATATCGCAATGTTGAAGGACTAATACGCCCAAATTACAGCTCTGAAAATGATGTAAAGCGGTCGTTGACAAATATAGAACCCAACTAAAGTTGGGGTCAATCTCATAGGAAATATGACGAGAAAAATACAACTTAATTGCCAACCTCGACAATAAGTCTAAATTTCAAAGGGGATTGAGAAAATATTGTTTGTTTTGAATATGATCTACTAATTACTTCAAGAATGAAATAGTTGCAAATAGGTAATTCAATTGATGGGAGGACTAGGATGGTGAGAATCAATATAATCGGGGCTATTCTTAATGTAATTAAATACCTACTATACTAGACTATGAGCCAATTAAGAGTTTACCACTAGTTTTTCAACCTAGATGATAAATGTCATCACTAGGCTATTCCCAACACTAGGATTGGAAATTCAATACACACACTTTCATCTCAAATTAACCATTCTATTCCTAGCTTTGCTTATTAGATGGAAGTTAAATTAATAAATATTTATCATTAATGCTTTTCCTACTCACTATTCTTTTCCAAGCAAAAAAGGGCTATAGGCTCTATTAATATCGGCCACCATTGATATCATTACAAATTGAAGCATTAATGGAGTATAATAATTGTAAGTAACCTAATCAAGTATTTAAACACCCATTTACATTAATATCACCATTGAGGTCCAAAACCCTAGCTAGATGATTAGCTACTCATGATAAATGAACAAAAAACATTCAATAAATGAGAATTCATTGTCACTTACAAAGTAGTTGAAATATGAATTGAAATTGGAATCAAATTGATGTCAATATCTCCTCAAAAGCTTCAAAACATTAACTATGGAGTGTTTTGAATAATGGAGATAAAATATGATATGGAATAATCTTTCCCAAAATTCTAGGAGCCTATTTATAATCCCCAAAAATCATTCACCCAAATTGGACAAAAATACTCCCGCGTCACAGTCGGCGAACCGCAGATCATGTTGCAGACTTGACGTGCGATTCATAGGTCTTGCAAATGTACCGCAAACTGTGTTGAATATCAGGTCTTCATTGACATGGTATGCGATTCGCAGACATGACCTATGGTTCGCATGTCATGTCACAGATCATGCTCTTGTTTTATTCAATTTTTCCAAATCTCTGCATCACTCTGCGGTTGAACTACGATCCGCAGGAAGGACCTGCGGTTCGCAGGTCATATAACCAATTTTTTATAATTATTTTAATAGAAAATTATTAAAAACTGATACAATAGATCTTTTTACGATCATTTTCTTCTATTCAATATAAATAATTATAGTATATTATTTTCTCCACTTTTCATGCATCACCTATCTCAAAATAATGAAACAATTATAAAGATTAATTTAACAAAACTAGATCAAGAATTATTTCAAAAACTTACAAAAAGGAATGTTAATTTTTTTATGTTTAGAGAAGGCAACAGCCCAACTACTTTAGGTAGTCATTTTTTTCTCAAAAGAGTACTCTGATTTTGATTCCTAAATAGGTGTAATGTATCTTAGGAGGTGACTAACAAAAGAAAAATCTCCTACTACATAGATCTTAACATCCAATTTTTACAATTATACAGTCAGTTAACAAAACCATTAGCTCGGTCATATCTTAACCTTATACTCGTAAGCTGAAATATGTCTAATTAAAAGGTCGTTTTGCATCGTTAAGAAGCATATAGAATGCCTTGAAAACGGATTGAGAAGATTACATCATATAACTATTCAAGCCCTTTCATTACGAAATATTTAAGTATTTTTCATATTTATTAAACATAGCAATAATTTATCTAATGTAGCAGATTTGGAAAAAAACGTGACCCTTTCTGCAACCCTTTTTGGGCTAAAAATTAGGGATATGCTTCCGTTATTTTGAGCTAATCAAAAAGAAAAGAAGAAGAACTTGTATTGGGTAGAAACGCTTCCGGAAGCGTTGGCGTACACAAGAAGCTTGACATTTTACGGAAACCCCAACGGGTTCAAAAGATCTCTACAGTTATCCTCCACTCCCAGCAACTCCCGTCACATCAGTCCTCCTAGATCAGAGTGACGCTGCGCGTATGGGCACAATGACGTCAGGGCGCTCACGTCGTCATAACTTTAGAGGGGCATAATAGTCTAAGTTTTGTCCTATATATGCAAGACTTAAAAGAGAAGGAAGACACATTGTATTCTCTCTCAGCTCACACTTGTAACCTAGATCTCTCTCAAGCAAATATACCATTCACAACTCTTGTTGTTGTTCGATTGATAGTAATTTTTAGATCTAACTCATTTGTTCATTTTACTTGCTTATTTCCATATGTTACTAGTATTTTAATCTTGCATACCCAAAACTTAGCTAGCAATTCCGAACTCGTTTAAGAGAGTCTCCGGATCGGATACAACCTACTTGTCTTTAAATCCTTGAATACAAATCTCTAACTGTATTTTTGGTTAGAATCATTTTACCAGAAAATAGTTTTGTGCCGTCTGTGGGGATATATAGTTGTGGGGTTGTCTCGATCTGTAGGTGATCTTATTAAAAAACCCTAAATGGAAACGCTACACTAAAAAACTTGTCAGAAAAAAATAGCATTGCTCGCGAATCATAGGAACAGGTGCTCACCGAGCATCGGGACCTGGCAGACTAGTCCGAAACATCATGGATGAAATCGGAGGAAATAATAGCCCCCCCTCCCCAAAAGCAAAGGAATCTATAGATGAGGACGTTCATTCGGCGGAAAGCCATGAGGCATGGCCCAAGGGACCAAAGATCTTGAGCGACCGATATGGCAGAACAACTCAAAAGATAAAAAAGTATCGTTAATCAACACTCCAAAGTGGAGAGGATGTTCAGAGAAGAGGGCACCCCCTCAAAAGATGCACTAGCCGTAGTCGTAGCCTTAGCAGCAAACAGTGCTATAATGGAACACATGAAAAAGTTTTTGAACTTTTTATCCGAGGCATCGCCGAATAGCCACCCGGTAGATGACGCGGGAGACACATGAGCGCCTAATACGTTCACAAAGAACGTGGGAGCGGAACCTACAGTGCCATAAGCAGACCTAGCAAGACTCGACGTGCTAGAAAATGAGCTCCATGAATGGATGAGCCAGATACTAGAAGCCCCCAGTGTTAAAAGGGATTGGGGCGAGAAAATATGGGAAGATACCATACAGGGAAGAAGTGGCTCCGAAGCCCATTCTGAAGAAGTTTAGAATGCCTTATATACCCAAGTATGACGGCACAACAAACCCGAATGAACACATTATAACTTTTGAGGCTGCTGTCACCGTGCACGACTTGTAGCAGCACCATATCAAATTCATTATGCTGAAAAAATTCAGCCAGACGCTCACAAAGGTAGCACTTTCTTAGTATACTCTCTTACTTGAAAATTCTATTGATTCTTATGCTACTCTTGCAGATGTATTCATAAAAGCCCATGTTGGGGCTTAGAAGGTCGAAACCCACAAGGAGGATATCTTTACCGTAAAGCAAAGGAAGGACGAGTTACTTCATAACTTTGTGGAGCGCTTTTAACGGAAGAGGATGTTGTTGCTTGAGATCTCTTAGGATTGGGCCACTGCAATATTTATTAACGGCCTGAACGTCAATAGTTCGGACACGTCAAAAAAGTTAAAAGAGAGCTTGAGGGAGTTCCCAACCAAGTCTTGGAACGAAGAGAACAATAGGTACACAGCCAAAATGAGGATAGAGGTTGATCATGGGGTCGATGCCCGGACCAAAGACGAAGAGGGGAAACTCAGGAAATTACGAAACGTCCCCCCCATACATGCAAAGGGACCCGAAAGGATAGTATAAACCTTATTCAACTCGACCGCCACCTAGGCATGAAGATCGATCAAATAAACCAATGTATGATCAAGGTCAGCACATGAGAGAAAGGGAAGTTCCCCAGAAGAAGTCCACGAATGACTCAGGGCCACCGAGCATAGCCTCCTACAACTTTAATGTACAGGTCATAGATCTGGTCATGGCAATGAAGAATATGAAAGAAGCCCGGTTCCCGATAGTTGTTCGATCCAACCCAAATAAGCGGGGCACGGACATAGAGCTCTGGTGTGACTACGACGGGATCCCGAGCAATTCTAAAGAGGAAGATTGCAAGCACTTAAGGTACGAGGTAGCAGAACTGCTGAGAAGGGGGCATTTGAAAGAGTTCTTTAGTAGACGATCTAAGAATGCCAGGGAGAAAGGGATTGGGACTTTGCGGGAATGTCCAATATAGTAGGAACGATCAACATGATTACCGAAGGAATAATGGTATGGGAAGTATCTCAAACGCAACAAAATGAGGGGCTATATTTGTCTAGAAAAAGGATTAGGGATAAACTCGAAGACCCTATTGTCTTCAGCAAAGTGGAAATAGAAAGCATCGAGAGCCTGTACGTCGATGCCCTTGTAATTTCGATCCAAATATTTCAATTTAACATGAGCATGCACTTGTTGATCCAGGTAGCACCGTGAATGTTGTGCAACTCTACATAATCAAGGGAATGTAGCTAACTGGGAAAATGACACCGGTGATTAAAGTGTTGACCAGTATAACTTGTCTAGCAATACAACCCGGTGATAGCTCAAGCTGGAAATGCACGTGCAGAGAGTTTTGATGAAAACTTTGTTTGACGTTCTTGAAGGGGGAATGCCTTATAATCTGTTAATTGGGAGGCCGTGGTTACACACCATGAGGGTAGTCCCATCTACCTTCCATCAGGTGATGAAATTCTCGATGCCTTAGGGAGTGGTTGCGATACATGAAGATGTTGAAACTGACCCAACAGAAGTCATTTTAGTTGACAAGCAAGATTACTCGATTGGAAATGATAGCTAGCAATCACAGATGCTCGATTCCGGGGTCGAGTACAGAGTCTAGTAAAAACAGAAACCAGTAAGGGCCCTATGCCCAGAAGACCCGACCGATCAAATGCTTCAGGGGTCCATTGCACTAGAGGAGTCAGATGCGGGAAGATTCATAGCAGAAGATCTCGAGCTTACCCCTTGTCAATCAAACAGTCTCAAGGAGCATGTATACTTGGGCTCGAGCCTGTGCCCCGGGTTTAGGGAAAAATTGATAATATTTTTTAATAATAGTATTAGTAGCTTCACTTGGTTAAAACTAGAAATCTCAAGTGTGCCTCCAGAATTGGCCCTCCACAAGTTAAACATCGACCAGGATTATTATCCCATTAAGCAAAAAAGACACTCCGTGTCAGCACAGCGAAGCTAACTAGTCAAAAAAGAAGTAGCCCGACTCATCCAGTCAGGAGCGGTTCGAGAGGTAAAATACATGGACTGGCTGGCAAATGTGGTGGTACTTCATAAGAAACCTGAAACCTTCCAAATGTTTTTAGATTTAAAGGAATTTAATAAAGCATGCCTGAAGAGCTTGCACTCTATGCCGCACCTAAGTGATATTGTCGACGCGGTGGCTGGGCATGAGCTGCTTAGTTTCCTAGATGTGTCCGCAGGGTTCAACAAAATACAGTTGGATCCATCAGACCAAGAAAAGACTTCGTTCATAACAGAGCATATAACATATTGTTATACTGCTAAGCCTTTCCTCCTAAGAATGCAGGGACTTCATTCCACCAACTGACCCAGCGGATGTTCCGCCATCAGTTGGGTCTAAGTTTGGAGATTTACCTAGATGACATAATCGTTAAGCCCTTGGAAATATAGGAACATGTTAGATATTTGCAGGAAGTGTTTGAAATCCTTCGTGCGTACAACCTCAAGATGAATCCTGAAAGGTGCTCTTTCGGAGTGGGATTGGGAAAGTTCTTGGGATTCATGGTGTCAAACAAGGGCATCAAAGCCATCCCGAATCATATCCTGGCGATAGAGAAAATACCAGAGGTACTCAACAGTGCTCGAGAGGTACAAAGCTTGATTGGAAGGATAATGACATTAGGGAGGTCCATATCGAGGTCATCTAAGCGATGTCAGAAATTCTTCAGCCTTCTAAAGAAGAAGAAAGACATTTAGTGCACACCGAAATGCCAACAAGTGCTAAGGGACCTGAATAGATACCTAACAAACCCACCCCTGCTTGCAAAACTGGATTGAGGGGAACCTTTGTTGATTTACCTTACTGTATCTGAAACCGCTATAAGTGTTATGCTCTCTCAGAAGGAAAAAGGTACACAATATCTTATTTATTATACCTGTAAGGGTTTAACCGAGACCGGTTACCATCACCTCAAGAAGCTGTCTTTGGCCCGGGTAGTTGCATCTCGTAAACTAGGGTCGTACTTTCAATGTCACCCCATATATGTGGTCACCATTTTCCCTTTAAGGGATATATTGCACAAACTTGAACTCTCGGGCAGGCTGGCGAGTTGGTCAATTAAAATCTGCGGGTATGATATCACCTATCGACCCCGAACCACTATTAAGTATCAAGCCTTAACCGACTACGTAGACGACTATAGTCTGGGCATAATTCCTCGAGCTCATGCGGAAGTAGTTCGGGAAATCGAAGCAACATCTGGGGAATGGCTTATGTATACAGAGAGGGCCACGAGCATGAAAAGTACGAGGCTAGAAATTGTCCTTATCGCCCCCTCGGGGGCCACAATCAGGCAAGCTATTAAATGTGTTTTGTTACTAACAATGAGGTCGAGTATGAGCCGCAATTACAGGTTTGGAATTAGCTTGGGGACTGGGAGCCAAAAATATCGAGCTTAAAAGCAACTCATAGATGATTGTCAATCAGATATTGGGCAAGTACGAGGCGAAAGACAGTCGAATGCAGGAATACTTGAGTAAGGTTGCCACTCAATTGGCTTGATTTCAAAAATGGAAAGTGATGCAAATCTCGCGAGAGATGAACTTTGAAGTTGATTCCTTAGCCAACCTAGGCTCGTCATTCGGGGAAATTAAGAGAGAGTTGGAGTCTATAGTCCATCTCCTATGCTCCATCCTGGATGAGGTAAACTCAACCAACCTCATTTGGGACTAGCAGGATGATATTATCAATTACCTGCAGGTAGGGACTCTCCCAGAAGATAGTAAGGAGGCTCGGACATTGTGGACCAAGGCAGCTAGATATTGCATGCATGAGGGAGAGATTTATAGAAGATCCTACCTCGGGCCCTTGGCTAAATGCTTAGGGCCAGTGGAGGCTGAGTACGTGATGCAGGAGATACATAAGGGAAATTGCAGAAATCACATCGGATATGATTCGTTAGTAAAAAAGATAATAGGGCCTGATTATTACTGGACTCGGATGGAAGAAGACGCAAAGTCCTATATTTGAAAATGCGAAAAATGTCAGCAGCATTTCCCAAAAATATATCATCATGTTGAACCACTCCACTCGGTGGTGGTTCCATGGCTATTTTTGAAATGAGAAATGGACATCGTGGGCCCGTTGCTGGGAGCTGTGGGGGATGTAAGGTTCCTGTTGATCTTAACTGATTATTTCTCGAAATAGGTGGAATACAAAGAATATAAAAGGATTCACGAAAGGCAGGTCATAGACTTCATCTGGGATCACATCATTTGTCGGTTTGGGATACCAAAAGAAATCGCTTATGACAATGGCCGGTAGTTCGTGGGAAAGAAGGTCACTGAGTTCTTGAAAGAATTAAACATCAAAAGGGTCACCTCATCGCTATATCACTCGTGTGCAAATGGGCAAGCAGAGTCAATAACAAAACCATCACCCAAAGCATCAAGAAGAGGTTGTGAAAATCAAAAGGCAAGTGGTCGAAAGAACTGTCAGGGGTGTTGCGGGCTTACAGAACTACGGCCAAGACGAGAACGGGGGAAACCCATTTCTCCCTAGTATACAGAGTTGATGCCCTGATACCCATAGAAGTGGGAGAACCCACCTTCCGTTATATTCAAACCACTGAAGAATATAACAAAAAATCTATGGCAATATGGCTGGAGTTATTGGAGGAACGCAAAGAGTAGGCTTTCATACATTTGACAGCACAAAAGAGGAGAGTAGAAATGTACTTCAACAGAAAGACGAATCTGAGGCATTTTAAAGTCAGAGACTACGTCTTCTAAAAAGTCACTCTTGCGACAAAGGACCCGAACACGGGTAAGATACAGGCAAATTAGAAAAGACCTTACTGAATCACAGGAATCGTGAGGAAAGGAGCGTACCAGATTGAAGACGAGTCTGGAAAGGAACTAAAGAATAACTAGAACGTCAGCCACCTGAAGCGATTCTACCTTTGAAAAAAGGCAGGTATGTTTTGTTTACAATAGAACATTCATTTTCAGTTAATAATTCATTTCTCTGACAGGGACTGCTCACAAAACTGAAAGCCCCCCAGAGGAGACAAACATGTGTTACACTCTTTTCCTTGGCCGAGGTGTTGTCCTGATTGGGTATTCCTGACAAGTTTTTTAATGAGGCAACAATTCAAAAAGCACTTCAAGCTTAGCATGTCACATTCTGAAACTCAATTCCTCGGGACCTCACACTCTAGTCACGGGGAGAGAGGGTGAACCACCATAACCACAAAAAGACCTCTTCCAAGGTGAGCTCACTTAAATTGGGACTGCTGACAGTCACTGAACCTTCTCGGTCGCTTTCTTTTTCTTGTAAATACCCTAAAAAGGGATCATGTACTTATAGGACAAGTAGTCCCCTATAACTTTGAAAGAATGAAATAAAAAAGCCTTAGTTGACTTTTCAAACTAAGTTGCACAATATAAAAAAAATAGTTGGGGAAAAATCATACTCGAAAGCTATATGGACCTGTAAAACTGCTTCAAACAACACAACACGTCCATAAGAGCCTCTGAGCATGTAGGTTATTTGTTGAAACTTTATGCCTTTACATGGGGTTGATACGTCTTCCCTATCAGCACAAAAAATGGAGTATCTTCCTTCATTTCAAAATTAGATGTCTTAAATCCCAATTTTGCACTAGCATTCCCGGATGTGACATTTCCTGATTGGGTCAAGGCAAGACGACCTCAAACACAAATGCAAAAATTACATCGACATGCACCGGTTGTCAAACCTTGGCTTAAACAACAAACATATGAATATTAGCATAGTTTCGGTAGACGGGCGCAGTGGGCATGCCTCGACGATTAAGTACAAATTAAAAGGCCAATAGGTCATTATGTGACCACAATCATTGCACAAAATAAAGCGCATGTCGAAGTGTAAAGAAAAGAAAAACAAAAGGCATGCAAGAAATTGTCATTTATACAAAAAAAAGAGTGTCGAACGCTCACAAAAGAACATTAAGAGGGGCATACATGCCCCAAAGATCCAACAAACCAGAGCACAAGGGCTCTATTTCAAGAAACAACAACGGGCACAAGGCCCCATAAATATCCATCAGATGGCGAACAGGCCAACGCAACAATGAAAACAAAATATTCATCATAGGGCACGCATGCCACTTCAAAAACACTATCATTAAAAAGGGCACGCAGGCCCCTACGAATTCACATGAGCTAAAAAAATTGGCACAAACTATCGGCACTGCTGCTGATTATCGCTAAATGACTAGATCCCTAGATAGCCTCTGAACCGATGACTAGAGGTTGAAGACATGCAAAGCTAATCTTGGGGGAGAACTCTTGCCACCCGAAAAGTTGGCAGAAACATCGGAAGAGAGGGGAATTTCTTCACGCAGGTCATCCATGAGGGCCAACGGGACATCAATCTCTCCTACATCCATCCCTTGCAAGACCTCAAATTTTGCCTAGAGGACAGTATAGTCCCGAAACAAGGTGGCCCTATGCTACTTAGCTGCTCGGCGAAGTGTCAACCATTGGTTCCAGGCTTATAGACGGGTGTGAGAAGTCATGAGCGCCTGCATCCGTGCGCGAGAAATATCATAATTAAGCTCAGCCCGGACCACTCTCTCCCTCATTAATTGGCGAGCCTGTGTCATGGTTTGGAAGGTCTTCTTTCTAGTTGCCAGCACCTGCTTAGCCTCCTTCAACCTTTCCTCTAAGGTGGTCCTTCATTCCAAGAGATCTATGTTCTCGGCCAGGAACTGGGCTACTTCTTCCCGGAGATATCGGTTCTCCTCCGCCAACCTCTCTACACTCTGGGAGGATGAATGTATGTTCTTGAAAAGTTTGATGGTGGAGGAAACTGAAGCATTCCCCTGAAATAAAGTTAGAAAAAATAAACTTAGTTTATACACTCGCGTTGGAATTAAAAAGTGTGATGGAAATGACTCGAGTTACCTGAAGAAAGATGTTTGCAAGGTGGGCCAAAGAAGCTTTCAGGTCGAGGTCAGAACCAATAATAGGTACGGGAGGAATCAAAAGGCCTACACCCGAACCTCCATCTCCCTTACTCCCAGGTTGTCCTTCGCTATCTCCCGGTTCTCTGATGTCTTTGGTCGAGGGGACCCCCACATCAGCAGTTGTTGCAATTTCTTCTCTATCATCCTCCACGAAGATGACCTTCTGCACATCCTCCCTCTTAGTCTCATTGAATCAGTGGCGTGTTCTTGCATGTGAGTCGATCTCGAAGGTGGATGCCTGAGCATCACCCGTAAGCCCTCTCTTCCTGCTCTCCTAGGCCTCTACGTCGGCCTTAGGAATGCATGCCCGAGCTTCTTTCTGGGAAGGCACCTTCCTAGAAAAACCCACTTGGGCGAGAGACCTTCAAACAAAAGAATATGGAAAGAAGTTAGGTCGGCACACCAATACACAATCAGTAGAAATGCAGGATCAACAAAAAAAGGACTCACTATGAATTTTGCCCTTCCACTTGTCAGCGGAAAGAGCTCTCCATATTCGATCCGTGCTATGAGAGTCACGGATGCATATCACCCAGCCAAAGATATCAGGCAGGGGTTCGGGGACTACAGAGGCCGCTGTAAGAATGAAGGATAAGACAATCAGGAAAGAATCAGAAGAAATATAAGAGAAGGGAAAGAAGATTACTTATGAGAGTTGTTCCAATACTTTGGCAAAGGACTGAAATTATTGCCCTGGAGGCGGCAGGTATAATCATCACAAACAGATCACACCATCCTCAGTCGTTATCATCCTCAAGATTTGTAATAAGGGCACTAAAGCCTCGAAAAGATAAATTTATTATTCCATAGAGAAGCACCCAGGGGAATATAGATGGATCAAATGATCCAAAGTGACTGGAAGGTGGGCGAGATGTGCCAAATACTGCATGCAACAAACTATTCTCCACGTCTATGGGGCCAACTACCCCGGATAGATTTCATATCTATGACAGAAAGGATTCAATCACCTGGTGGATTGGGAGGCTAAATCCGATGATAAAATGTTATGTGTAAATAAGAGATGTCATTGGGATGTGTTGAGTAATACTGACATTAAACAAAAGAGAAAAAGCATCTATGTCTAAGCCCTATCGGCGGTCGAGGAAGATTTGAGAGATAACAGATTCATCAATCAATGAGGTCATGTCCTCCACAGACTCGTAGCAGAGGTTTACATGAAAGTCCCTTTCAAAATTGAAGTTAGACGTGATGATTTCAAAGGCTAAGGAGCCCAGATCGATGGCCTGTATGATATAGGAGGACGACGATTGGCGGTGGGTTGCACCAAGTTTTGCCCTCATTCTGGAAAGAGTCAGAACGTCAAAGGTACAAGAAGAAGATGAAGAAGAAGTAGACATGTTCAGGTTAGAAAATGACAAGACATAACTAAAATTACTAGAAGAGGAAAAGTAGAGATGAATGTGAGGAAAAACGATCGGGGTTACTAGTTTATATATCCGAGATAGTGATCATTACTCTAAGAAATGGAAGAGGCGTGCCTTGTCTGTGAACATCAATTGGTGTTTTAGAAGGGGCGCCGTCGAATGAGCGACTGAGAGCATTTAATGATCGCCTGACAAAACGTCTGATAGAGGGAAAGGATGTGACGTTTCAGTTCCCACGAAAAGGTTTTTTAAAAAGGTGATAGACTCTTCCACTTCTCGGTCCCATGAGCTCAAGGGTCCCAAAAAGTGTGAGACTATTTGTATTGGGTAGAAACACTTCTAAAAGTGTTGGCGTACACAAGAAGCTTAGCAGTTTCGAAAACCCCAACGACCCTAAAGAATCTCTACAGCTGTCCTCCACTCCTAACAACTCACATCACTGCAGCTATCCTAGATCAGAGTGTCACGACGCGCATGGACACAGTGCCATCAGGGCGCTCACATCGTCATAACTTTAGATGAGCGTAATAGTCTAAGTTTTGTCCTATATATGCAATACTTAGAAGAGAATGAAGACATATTGTATTCTGTCTAAGCTCACACTTGTAACCTAGATCACTCTTAAGCAAATATACCATTCACAACTCTTGTTCTTGTTTGATGGACAACTTATTTT
Organism: Anisodus acutangulus; assembly: GCA_029783415.1. Classification (NCBI taxonomy): domain Eukaryota; kingdom Viridiplantae; phylum Streptophyta; class Magnoliopsida; order Solanales; family Solanaceae; genus Anisodus; species Anisodus acutangulus. Next base: position 46,208,535 of record CM056491.1, on the reverse strand, counting down.
TATATCTAACTCATTTGTTCATTTTACTTGCTTATTTCCATATGTTACTTGTATTTTAATCATGCATACCCGAAACTTAGCGAGCAATTCTGGACACATTTAAGAGGGTCACTGGATCGGATACAACTTACTTTTCTTTAAACCCTTGAATACAAATCTCTAACTCTATTTTTGGTTAGAATCATTTTTACCGAAAAACAAAACTAATATCCTAAATATATTCTCCCATTCGAAATTATGGATATTTCTCTCTCTAAAATTAAATTAAACCGCATTCCCTACATCAAAATCATCCTCCATGATTTAATCTTCATCACATCCACGAACTCCGTTATTGCTTGTTTTTCTTCTTTTTCAGTGTAAGAAATTCACATTTTAAGACTTGTGTCTTTTGTTAGTTTTTGTTGGAAATTTGCCTTTGATAGGTATTGCGTCCACCCATATTTAATGACTTAAACACTAGGGTTCGACATGTTGGAGACTTTGGTTCTTCACACGTGCATAATCTACTAAGTGAGTAGATGACTGTAGGGCCAAGGATCATCAAATTTTGTTAATAAATGAAAGAGATATTTATCCACAAAGTAAGGTGTTTGAGGCATGAAAAATATGGTGTGGAACAAATCGCCCTCATCGGTGGGGAAAGGAAGAATTGTTCATTTTATAAGCCTAAAAATGGATAAGGGGTTGGGACCCCAAGGGGTAACCCATGTGTTTGAAGGAGGGAGGACCTAGGCGTGCTTGGGTTCGAGACTTGAGAAATTTTCAGAAATCTTCCTCTAAGTTGTAACATCTCATACTTTCGGGTAACGGTTGAACGCATAAACGTAGGCAAGTAGACCGCACTCCGGGAAGTTTATGTTGTACTTACATAGGCTAATAAGGAAATTAGTATATGAAAGGATGTGATCCCGAAATAATTTTGGGATTTGATAAGTGCGATGGCGGGGAGTAATAATAATAATTTTATATCCCCAATGAGGTTATAGACTAGTGTCATATTACAGAGATTATGATATTAAGTATAAGAGGATTTTATAAGTCGTCGGGATTTAAGTGAATCAGGATCGGGAATTTAGTTGCGTATATAACTAATTAATTGTGGGATTAATTAATTATAAGCGGAGGACCAAATTCAGTGGAATGTTATGTGTTGTCTTATAACATACGGTTGGGGTGACTTAGTCTAAATAGTCGATCGCTGGCAGCTTCAGAGCTTCACCAGTCTCCACACATGCACCCTTCTCTTCTACTAAAAGGCTTCATCTTCATATGTTTCTGAAGAAATCCTTCCATAGAAAAGCACTTACCACACTTCTATTATAAGGAATGAGTTTCAATTAATAATCGCTGGAAGTTCTCGACCAAATTGGGGATTCCCGTAAGCTTCTGCGGGAGAAATTCATAGCGTTCTGAACTTTAATTCCAGTAGAACCGAAGCTTTTAAACAAGCCTAGAAACTTAGAAGCTAAACAAGAACCTTGAGTTCAAAAATATTCGGGCGCGAATCGAATTTAGGTTATGTTGTTTCTGCTTGTCGGAAGTTGTTTTGGGCGAAAGGTTTTCCGACGATTTTCATCGCTATGTCTAATAGAGGTAATCCTTCTTGTTCCTAAAGTTTATACAAATTTCATAACATGATTCTTGACATTATCTCTAAAATGATTATCGAAAATGCTAAGTTTGGGTTGGATGTTGTCGGGACTGTCGTAATTGTAAGGAATAGGGGTTGCATATGAAATTGTTGTACTGTTTTGAATAATGTAGCAGTAAGAAGAAGGATTAAGAGGGATGGGTGTTTCTCTACGTGTATTGGTTTCAATATAGAGGAAATATAGATTCTTCGCGTATAAGATATTCGATAAAATGTCTCAATAACTCTATTAATGATGTATTGGTCTGATTATGACTCCAATCGTTCATATGGTATAGATAATCGTTCATAGGGCTTACGAGGACCGCAAAACTTAGATAATTTTGACAACAAGGTATGCAAGGCTCTTTCCTTCTTTTGGCATAATTCTATGTGCGAAACATAACCATCGTGTTGCTACATAAATTACTCTACTCTTAGTAGTTAGGGGTGATCAAGTCATCGACTCTTATGTTGAAAGAATGTCCAAGTATGTTTCTAAGACCTTAATAAGGCACACCGGGAGATATGTTGATATTCCCACTATTAACCAAAGGTGTAAAGGATATTATATCACTCCGGATGTTTTATTATTATTCATACATTTCATTTGCATTGCATTCATATGTTATCCTGGACCACTTGTGCTATGAACATTACTATATGATAAATATTATATATATATATATATATATATATATATATATATATATATATATATATGTATATATATATATATATGTATATGTATATATATATATGTATATATATATATATATGTATATGTATATATATATATATATATGTATATATATATATATGTATATATATATATATGTATATATATATATATATATGTATATATATATATATATATATATATATATATATATATATATATATGGGAATTGATGAAAGGGAAAAAGGCGTTATATACGCACACCACCAGCAGCTGGTACAGACTATCACAAAAGAGCCTGAAGAGGCCATTATGATGTGATGCCCTTGTGTGGCGATATAACTTGATGCCCACAGAGGCAGTTATGGGAGGATTCCTATATGGACATTAGTATACCGCATTTGCATTATGCATACATTCATTAATCATTATATGGTATGATGCCCACATAGGCTGTTATGGTAAGGAATATGCCCGAAGAGGCTGATGTATATGTATACTGCATTGTGCATAACATTTAGGCATGTGTATTAGGTCTCTCAGAGGCATTTACTGATGTTCAGTTGCTTCTGTTTCAGACTATGATATATCTCTGCTATATTATTTCTTATGCCTGACATACTCAGTACATCAGTCGTACTGACGTCCCTTTTCTCGGGGACGCTACATTTTATGCCCGCAGGTTCATATTGAGAGAGTGAAGGTTCGCATTAGTAGGTTGCTGGCTCAGCTAGTATTTGGTGCACTTTATTTTGTTTTCGGAGTTGCGGTCTGGTCGTAACTCACAATTGTTTAGAGAGTGAAGGTCTCGTTTCCTGCAATTGTTGTAACTCACAATTTTAAGTGCTAAGAAAAGATGACTGGAAGAGAACAACTCACTTACACTATAAATTGAGGCCTTTGGCTCAATTGTTTGAGACTTGAGAAATTTTCAGAAATCTTCCTCTTCCTCTCTATCATTATTTCATTACTCAAAGTTCTTCAAGAGTAACACTTGAGTTTCCTTTGCTCATTTGTTAAGTTGTTGTTTTATCTTTGGAGACTATTGCTCATAACATAAGAGGATATATACGGGGCAATCTTGTCTTAAAGACAGAGTGTCATCACTCTACCCAACGAAGTTTTAAAGTGGTTGTAATCATTCTTATTTCCAGTTTGTTGTAATCGTTAGTAGTTTATCCTTTCTGGCTATTATGATATTTACTTACTTCCCGTTTCCTGCAATTGTTGTAACTCACAATTTTAAGACAAGATTGTTGTAAGTGCTAAGAAAATATGACTGGAAGAGAACAACTCACTTACACTATAAATTGAGGCATTTGGCTCAATTGTTTGAGACTTGAGAAATTTTCACAAATCTTCCTCTTCCTCTCAAGAATTATTTCATTACTCGAAGTTCTTCAAGAGTAACACTTGAGTTTCCTTTGCACAATTGTTAAATTGTTGTTTTATCTTGAGAGACTATTGCCCATAACGTAAGAGGATATATACGAGGCAATCTTGTCTAAAAGACAGAGTGCCATCACTCGACTCAGTGAAGTTTTAAAGTGGTTATAATCGTTCTTATTTCCAGTTTGTTGTAATCGTTAGTAGTTTATCCTTTCTGGCTATTGTAATATTTACTTACTTCCCATTTTCTGCAATTGTTGTAACTCACAATTTTAAGACAAGATTGTTGTAAGTGCTAAGAAAAGATCAGGAAAAGAACAACTCACTTCTGATTCTGCTGCTGCTGCTGCTCAAGGAAACCCCTCTGCCTTCCCTACTGCTGCTCAAGGCAATCCTTCTGCCTTCCCCACTGCTGCTTAAGGCACATCTAATGCCTTTACTGATGCCCAAGGAACATCCAATGCCTTTACTGCTGCTCAAGGGAACATGGCTCATTTCCTAACAGAAGATCATCAACAAGCTGGAGAAGAGATGAACCCTTAACCGAATGAAATGTCTGAAAGGGCCAAGGTATCTATGTCGTTAATGGCATGAAGATGGTTCTTAATGCATGGAGTCATAGCGACTTCATGTGTAAGAACTATATTTTGAACTGTCTGTCAGACCCACTTTACACGGTGTATTGTACCGTAGGCACCGCCAAAGAGTTATGGAGAAAACTACAGAATAAGTACAACGCACAAGATGCAGGTACGAAGAAATTCATCATTGAAAAATTCCTGAAATTTTAAATAGTGGATAGCAAAACTGTGATGTCCCAAGTCCAGAAATTCCAAATGATTCTACATCACCTGGATTCGGAAGGTATGAAACCAAATGAGCAGTTTTTTGTTGCATCACTAATTGAAAAGTTACCTCCCTCGTGGAATAAGTTTATGAGTTACTTAAAACTCAAGACAAAGGAAATGACCTTTGAAGAACTTATTATCAAACTCCATATTCAGGAAAATAATAAGAAGGATGTGCCTAGGGGAAAGCAACCCGCTGAGGCAAAGGCAAATCTGGCTGAGGCCAAAGGAAACACAAGCAAGAAGCGCAAGACCTAGACAGCAGAGAAGTTCAAGGGGAACTTCCACCACTGTGGGAAACCTAGTCACATGATCAAGGACTGTCGCAAGCTCAAGACTTAGCAAAAAGAGAAGGCCAAAGGCAAGGCACATGCTAACGTCGTCGAAGACACACTTCTTGACAACATGATTGAGGAGTTCTCGGCGGTGGTGCTTGAAGAAAACCTTGTTGAGAACCCCATGCAATGGTGGATGGACACGGGTGCTACCAGACACATCTGTTCCAATAGAGATGTCTTCTCCACATATACACCAGTTACAGACAAGAAGTTGTTCATGGGTAACAACGTTTCCTCTGACGTGCAGGAGGTAGAAAAGGTGGTCCTGAAGATGACTTCTGGAAAGGAGCTCACTCTGAAGGAGGTGATGCATGTCCCTGAGATTAGGAGGAATTTAATTTCAGGACCTTTATTGGTTAATGCTTGTTTTAGGCTAGTATTTGAGTCCAATAAATTTGTAATCACAAAGAATGGAACTTTTGTGGGAAGAGGCTTCGTCTGTGAAGGCCTCTTCAAAGTTAACGTTGTGTCTGTAATGCGTCCAAGCAATAAAATTGAAGCTTCTTCTTACTTGCTTGAGTCTTCTAATTTATGGTATCATATATTAGGACATGTTAACTATAAGTCCATCCAAAGGTTGGTGAAGTTGGAGTTGGTATCGTCTATCGACGTAAACCCTCAACATAGTGTGAGGTGTGCGTAAAGGCAAAACTCACAAATATTCCTTTTTGATCCGTCGAAAGGAATACCGCTCCTCTAGAACTTATTCACATAGATATATGTGATTTGAAGTTTGCACAAACTAGGGGGGACAAGTACTTTGTGACATTCATTAATGATAGCACAAGGTATTGTTACCTTTATTTGCTGAAAAGTAAAGATGAAGCCTTTGAAGCGTTCCTACGCTAGAAAGCAGAATTTGAGAACCAACTAAGCATGTGAATTAAATCAATTCATAGCGATAGAGGGGGAGAATACGTAGCGCCATTTGAGGAATATTATGCTGAATCGGTCATTGTTCATCAAACGACGGCTCCATACTCACCTCAGTTTGATGAATGCCTTGCTCATCAATTCCAGTCTTCCCCAAAATATGTAGGGAGAAGCTGTCCTTACCGCAATACAATTCTTAATAGAGTCCCACATAAGGGTAAGGATAAAACTCCATGTGAATCATGGAAGGGAAAGAAACCCACCTATAAATATTTAAAGGTGTGGGGTTATTTGGCAAAGGTCCAAGTGCCTAAGCCAAAGCAGATCAAGATTGGGCCTAAGACTGTAGATTGCATTTTCATCGGATATGCAAATAACAGTAGTTCTTATCGCTTCTTAGTGCATAAGTCAGATATCCACGGGGGTACAATCATGGAATCAAGGAATGCTCAATTCTTTGAGGATACTTTTCCTAGAAAGGAAAAATACATAACCTCTCGCAAATGAAGTTATGAACAGAGCTCTCAGGAACCAGGAGTCATTGACTACCCGGATCTAGATAGTTCAGATCTAGTGGACTTCGAAGTGGCTGAATATCCGAAATCTAGTGTTCCAGATTCTCAGAACTTAGAGACTCCAAAGATGGAACCAAGGCGAAGTAAAAGGGCTAGGAAGGATAAAACCTTCGATCCTGACTTTGTAGCTTATATGGTTGATGATGAACCAAGGCGACCGGATGATGTCTGATGATGTTACCCTGACAAGCATACTGAATGTGATGAAGTTGTTGCAGATCCGACCGGTTGGGCCCGAAAACCTTCGCCTCCTATTAGGCATTCTCGCATAATATGACCAGGTTCACCACAATAATAACACACATTTGATCTTTGTCGACACGGCCCTGAATGGGCCTTACCACACTGCTCGCATCAAGCCTACAGTGGCCTCATCTGAATATAATCCCCTCTATAATAAGACCCTGACACTCGTGAACTCTGACCTGGTCCCGATTGAGCATACCGATCAACCCTTTACCTTGAAAATAATAATAATATGCTAGCTGCCGGGTAGGATGGGCGTCTATAAAGTTGTGGTCTAGGCCTACCTCTGAAACTCTCTACGTCACCTACGGATCGAGCCCTCTTATGATGGCCCTTACCACGCTCTCGATCTACCCGCTGTTTCCTCTTACGATCCTCCAGATTCTGCGTGTAAGCCTGAATGCGAGCAATATCTATATTCGGATTCAGAGAAGTCGTAGTACACTCATTGACCAAGTGCGGCCCCAAGCCAGTAACAAACCTATGTATCCGATCACTCATCTCAGCTATAATTGTAGGAGCATATCTGGCCAATGAATTAAACTGTAAGTTATATTCTAGAAGACTCATATTGCCTTGCTCAAGGCGCATAAATCTATCTTGCCTGGCCAGTCAAAGTTCGACCTGTAGAAAATGTTGTAAGAAAGCCTCTGAAAACTCTCTACATCCTGCTGGTGGAGCACGAGGTCCCCTAGAATGCTCTCATGTCTCATACCAGGTCACCGGGACATCCCACGGTCTATGAGAAGCAAACTTTACTGACTCAATATCGGTAGCATCTATTACCCGCAAGGTATGCTGTATCTGATCCAGAAACTTCTGCGGGTCCGCGTTCAGGTCTGATCCTATGAATACCGGAGGGTCTAGGTTGATGAAATCTCGGGCTCTCGCTCTAGCAGCTCTGTCAGAAGGACTGGGAACCTGATATTAGGCCTGAGTGTCCACTAATCCTGTTAATAACTTTACAGCACTTCGCATATCAAGATCCACATCTGGAGTATCAAGTGGAGAATCTGGGGGTATTGCAGCCCTACTACGCTCCTCTGTAGGTGGTGGATTGGGAAGGTCATACGAAGAAGTCGCACTGTGGGTCTCACTCTGGCCTTCGCTAGCGGGTAGCGCTCGGCTAGTACCTTCGCCTACAGCTGCATTTAATGCCCTCATACTCTTGAACATCCTCCTTGTTGTAGGCATTGCTGGAATTATAAACACGAGACGGATTAGGAGTGGAATATTTAAAACCCAGCTCTACTGCACGATCTATGATATGAAAGAATGGAAATCATCTCTATATGTCAGGTAGCCTCCTACTTATAAATATGGTGCACAACATACCCATAAACAGGACTCTAGTAGACATGACTTGTAGACTCACTAGGACAGACATGCTCTGATACCAAGTTTGTCATGACCTGAACAGGAGGGTCATGACGGGCACCCGGACCTTACCTGCCGAGTACCACTAATCATATAATCAACATCTAATCACAATTAAACAAGGGCCACAAAGGCCGTCACCTAGTACCCTACCAACACATAGAGATGATATACTGGAAAGAAACTATGTAAAATTTTACCAACAGAAAGACTCAACCCAAGCATATATACAAACTAAGGCTGACAAGGCCATACCTCGTTGTTATACGCAAGACATTATCTACAAGCCTCTAAAAGAGTACATGACATCATAATGTCAGGATAGGGCTCCGCTATACCCATATATAAATGGAAAAATATCATACCGAGATTAGACTGACACTCTGAAACAAGGGGGGTGCTTCAATATTCGCTGAGTCAACAACCTACTAATACGGATCGTCGCCTTGCCTACATGAACCTGCGAGCATGAAACACAGAGTGCCCCAAAAAAAGGGACGTCAGTACGACTTATGTACCAAGTATGTTAGGCATGTAAAATAGCATAACAGGGATATAAAAATAATCTGAGACAGAAACAGTCGACCAGTAGTGAATGCCTCTGAGGGCTATAATATGCCTAAATGTCATGTATAATGCGGTATATATATATATATCCTAAATGTCATGCACAATGCAGTATATATATATGTGTATATAACGCTCTCCCTTTAGCCTTTGTAGGCATCATATCATATTGGCCTCTGTGGGCATAATCATCATCATATACCAGTTGATCAGGTGGTTGCGTATATAACGTCATATCCTTTTTCCCATCCCCAATATATAGTCCAGGGTAATACATGAATAAAAATGCATGAATGAAAATAAAATATTCTGAGTTTATCTGAGTGACTTTATCCTTGTACCTTCGGCTAGTATTGGAAATATTAACATCTTTTCCATATACCTCAATAAGGATTTGGAAACATATTTAGACATGCTTTTAACATAGGAATAAATAACATGAACATTCTTAACTACTAAGAGTAGAATAATTTATGGAACAATATTACAGTTACGTTTCATAATTTAGAACATGCCAAAAGAAAGAAGGATTTGCCTTAACATACCTTCGTCGATCCGTTGATAATACAATCAAAGTAGTTCGTATAGCACCCAACCTTAAGCATGAATGAACCAGCTCGAAAAAGGGAATTTAATATGACTTAGGGATCGTGTTTTGCTTGTTGTTTCTACCTATAATTTCCATGAACTGCTACCAATTTACTGCTCACGTTTTGCTAACATTAAATTGCCTATCTTAACTAACAAAAGGGTACTGCCTATGTATATTCTTACAATGAAAGGTGGTGTTACATCCAAAGGTCTTCAGAGGACTCTTATGTACTGGACCACAATTTGATTTGCCCCCTCCCATATTAATTACCCCATATCGCTTGCTAATCCTAAATGATGCCACCACTTAGCTACATTGCCTTAGTCAGCTAAGTGGCTCTTTTAAATGCTACACGTAAACATTCCCACTTACACCTATACTTAGCCTACTTAATCTTGGCACCCACTAAAATTTATTAATTAGCCGATAATTATTGTCAATTAACCGATCATTGTTGTCCCACTTGGTAAGTCCTAAATTAGTCCGGGACCGCATTCTTTTATATACTAAGCTCTTTATTTGCATACATGAATATGACATAAATTCCCTAAGGTTCGTATCTACTTGCATACGTCTAGATGCTCAAACCATCGTCCGAAAGTACGGGGTGTTACAATGATGACGTGCATGGAGGCTTTGGATTCGGGGACAAGAATGGGGTAGGCGTCTCACTTTTTGAGTTCGCTAGAGCTAGTGGGATGGTGATAGCCAATTCGAGGTTCCTGAAGAAGGAGGAAAACTTGGTGACTTTCCATAATTCTGTGGCTAAGACTCATATAGACTTTTTGCTCCTTAGAAAGGTTGACAAAGATCTTTGTAAAGACTGCAAGTTTATTCCGAAGGAGGGTCTTACAACCCGACATAAGCTTTTGGTGATGGATTTGAAGATCAAGTTGGAGAAGAAGAAGAGGGTTATGGATGACAGGTTAAAAATCAAATGTGGGAGTTTGACTATGGCTAGTGCAAATAAGATGGGGGAGAGGTTGATGGCCAAGGGGGCTTGGGAGAGTAATGGGGATGCGACCGGTATGTGGGACAGGATGGCCAGTTGCATTCGGGAGGTAGCTAGAGAAGTGCTAGGGGCCTCGCGGGGTAACTGTGGTGGGCATCAAGGGGACTGGCGGTGGAATGATAAAGTTCAAGAGAAGGTGGAAGTGAAGAAAGTGGCGTATGTGAAATTGGTAGAAAGTAAGAATTATATGAAGAAGTGGATGAATAGTGAACTGTATAAGATGGTGAGGAAGGAGGCAAAGCTAGCGGTTACGGCGACGAAAATGACAGCTTTTAAACGCCTGTATGTGGAATTAGAGGAGAAAGGCAGGGATAAAAAGTTGTACAGACCAGCCAAGGAAAGAGAGAGAATGGCCCGTAATATAGACCACGTGAGGTGCATCAAGGACTTGGACAGAAAAGTACTGGTAGAGGAAGCGCATATTAGGCAGAGGTGGAAGTCTTACTTCCATAAACTCTTGAATGAAAAACGAGACGGAGACATTGTGCTCGGAGACCTGGAGCATTCTGGTAGATATCGGGATTTTGAGTATTGTAGAAGCATTAACATTTAGGAGGTTAATGGTGTTATTCACAGGATGCGCAGGGGACGAGCGATCGGGCCTAATGAGATCCCAGTTGAATTTTGGAAGAGCGTAGGTAGGGAATGTTTGGAGTGGCTGACTGGGTTGTTTAACGTCGTTTTTAAGACGGAAAAAATGCCCGAAGAATGGAGGTGGAGTACAATGATGCCCTTGTACAAAAACAAAGTTGATATCCAGAGTTGCAACAACTATAGGGATATTAAGCTGATGAGCCACACTATGAAAGTTTAGGAAAGGGTTGTGGAGATGAGGGTGAGGAGAGACGTGTCAATTTCCGAGAACCAGTTTGAATTCATATTGGGGCGTTCGATTACTAAAGTCATTCATCTTATTAAGAGGTTGGTGGAGTAGTATAGGGAGATGAAGAAAGATTTACATATGGTTTTCATCGACCTCGAGAAGGCATACGGCAAAGTCCCTAGGAAGGTTCTATGGAGATGTTTGGAGGTTAGAGGTATACCTGTGGCGTACACTATGGAGATCAAGGATAGGTATGATAGAGCCAAGACTAAGGTATCAACAGTAGGAGGAGACTCGGAGCACTTTCCAGTGACGATGAGGATGTACTAGGGTTCAGCTCTTAGCCCATTCTTATTTGCCTTGGTGATGGATGGACTGACGCGACAAATCCAAGGGGAGGTACCATGGTGTATGTTATTCTCAGACGACATAGTCCTGATTGATGAGACTCGCAGCGGAGTAAGCGTCGAGCTGGATGTTTGGAGACAGACTCTGGAGTCTAAAAGGTTCAGGTTGAGTAGGACCAAGATAGAATATTTGGAATGCAAGTTCAGCAATGGGAGCGACCCTGAGACAGGCGTGGAGGTGAGGCTTGGTACTTAGGTCATTCTAAAAAAAGGAAGCTTCAAGTACCTAGGGTCTATTATCCAAGGGAATGAAGAGACTGATGATGATGTCATACATCGTATTGGGGCAGGGTGGATGAAATGAAGGCTCGCATCTGGGGTCTTGTACGACAACACCAAAACTTAAAGACAAGTTTTATAGGGTGGTGGTTAGACCGATTATGTTGTATGGGGCGGAGTGTTGGTCAGTCAAGACTTCACACATACAAAAGATGAAAGTTGCGGAGATGAGGATGCTGAGATGGATGTGTGGGCATACAAGGAGAGATAGGATTAGAAATGATGATATCCGGGGTAAAGTAGGAGTGGCCTCGGTGGAGGATAAGATGCGGGAAGCGAGGTTGAGATGGTTCAGGAATGTGTAGATGAGAGACATGGATGCCCCAATGCGGAGGTGTGAGAGGTTGGCTATGGACGGGTTCAAGAGGGGTAGAGGTAGGCCGAAGAAGTATTGGGGAAAGGTGATTAGACAAGATATGGCGCAGGTGCAACTTACTGAGTACATGACCTTAGATAGGGGGTTGTGGAGGACACATATTAGGGTAGAAGGGTAGTAGGTAGTCGAGTGTAGTTCTACTTACGCTTACAAAATGATAGTGTAGTGTTATTACTGTAGGCTCGATTAGCCTATCACACTTATAGGCGCATTATTGATTTGTAGTCCCTGTAGTTTGATTTCTGCTGCTATGTGTTCTTTAGTGTACTTTGTTTATCCTATTTAGCTGTGTTAGCTACTGCTTCGTGTTGATAGAATGCGCTACCATGGCGTATTTGATTTTATTATATGCATGTTCATACTGCTTTAATTTCTCGTCTGAGTCTGACCGTTTCTCTTGTTTTGCTTGCTTTGCTTGTGATTATGCTTTCTCTTGAGCCGAGGGTCTCCCGAAAACAGCCGCTCTACCTATCAAGGTGGAGGAAAAGTCTGTGTACACTCTACCCTCCCCAGACCCCCCAAACCCTACGGTGTGAGATTTCACTGGGTATGTTGTTGTTATATATATATATATATATAATACTGTGCAACAGGATATAAGTCGGAACTCTCTCACTAAGGTTGAATTTTTGAGTTTAGGATCAAGGATACACTTGAACAATTCACCTCATAAGGCATCACCAAAGTGTCAAAAGAAATGTAGCCCAATATTTGTCACCTCATTCTCATTTACTGGACAAGCTATTTTGTAGAAATAAACATTGAAACCATCATGCCAAGTAGTTTTTGTTAATTAATATCTCTGATAGCCGTTGCTATTTCATCCCTTGCAACTGGCCTCATTAACCGCAATTGAATATGTATGTCTAGGATGTGTACATCTTTCATAAGACCTGCATCTATAACTAGTAGATAACGTGCATTTGACCGCAACATACATTTATAAAATTGGCAAATCTTATTTTCAATCGCTCTAAACCTCTGTAGTGATATCCCATTGTCACTTGTCACTTGGGGGGTGAAAAATGATGTTCTGAGCCATTCAACTCTTTATACTTACAAAGAAATGAGTTGATTTGGAGTCCCCCCACCTTTAGCCTCAATACTCTAGACTGTTGGCTTATTACACTTTCTCCAACTCTTGCCCACTTCTCAAATAAGATCTCCACGTCTATCTCAGTTTCTTTAAACCCAGGGTGCTGGCCATCTGTAGTGAGCTTTTGGATATTAAGAAGTTTTTTACTTGCTTCATTGAGTTTGGAATCAATACCATTAAATTCTGTTTTCTTGAAATACTTCAAACCTTCTTTCACAGACATCAAGTTTTGCCATAGTTTCCCTAAGGAGGAACTATATGGACTGACAGACCAGTGATCCTCCACAAGGCTGCTTAAAATATGTATGGTCTACCATATATTTAAAGAAATTGAATGACTTGTGTATTCTCTCCCTTTATTCAGCAATAAAAAACACAAAGGAGACTGCTATAAAAATAAGGGATCCTTTGCGACAACACTTGTGATAGTCATGTGAACCATCCAAGAAACATTGGTTAGGGATTTGTCAATCTTACTGAATATGTTCCCATTGTGTCATGTGTACTGCCTGCCTGTAATGTTGAGCTAAGCCAACCTAATATCTAGCTGAAGTCTGTTACCTCAATTTTTTTAACATCATTTTCATTTACTTTATCCTCAATGTCACTGACAACATAGAAATCACCTAGACTGATCCAAGGAAAGTAAGCCCTTGAATGCATATGGAGCAGTGGATGAACTGATCATGAATCTTGTGCACAATTAGATTCACTTTGATAGGATTCCATAGTAGCTAGATTCCACCCTTTCATGCCGCAGATAGCTCCAACCCTGTGCCACATTTCTCAAAATTTTAAAATCATATTTTTTGTTGACCCTGTGTTCCATTATTGCAATCACCCCTGCATTAATTTTCCTAAGGAATTTAATCAATTTCCCGTACTTATGCTGCTTATTAAATCCTCTAACACTCGAAATAACTATTAACATTTGGGATTTAAAGTTTGTTAAAGATCACCTCCTCTGTTGACACCACTTCCTTGGTCATGCTCCTTCTATCCAATCTGGTCCTTGCTACATGTTGTATATTACCACAAGTAACATGAGAAGCTAAAATGCCCCTCTTATTGGTAGTTTTTGCCCCTTCAGCCACAACTTTCCTTTTAGCCACCTGCCAATTAACTTTCTCATGTATAACAGAATCATTATGAGAGTTTGGGGGTTGTACAACAGCAACATGAATCACCAAACTTCGTTGCCTGTCACTTTTTTCTGTACATAGGGGGTTTTCCTTTGGAGCAGGTTTAGCAACAGGTTATGGAGGCACTATTACATTGGTCTTTGGGGCAACAGGTTTAGCAAAACTTGTTCTTACTTCTTAGGCTTCTCCCTAGAACAGACATGTCCCAATTGATGATGATAGACTTGTTGTTCATCATTTGAGGTCTTGAGTAGAGAATCTCATTTCTGTCATCAAGACTATTGAACTTACCACTAAAAGAGCACCATTATGGTAATATATTGTAGATTTGGATGCAAAATTTCACTGATGGCCAATAAATCTCTCTACACTAGCAATAGTGCCATAAGGAATCAGGGTAGTCATCAATTTTTCATTCGCCCTATCTAGATCTGGCTTGGAGAACTCAACAGTTTTCTCACCATTAGTCATTTTTGGAGCAATGAATGTGAAATTTATGTCTATTGGGATTTCCACCCTCATGCACCTCAGATATCGTCATGGGTGGCGCAGTTTGAGGGAAAACACTCTTCCCACTAGTTTCTTGAGTTGCCAGAGGAGATGTATTACAACCACCCATCTTCGATGGTAGTGGTGGCCACGTCTCAACTCCGGCAGGATCGCATAGTTTCTTAGGGGAGTTCTTTTTTTCTTTTGTTTTCTTTGGTAGTTCTTTATTTTCTAGTCCCGTAGTTTTATTTATCCTTAGATATTGACATAAATTTCACTTAAACCCTTGGATACTCTTGAAGTGATTGAGATTGATTGGTTCTTGAAGGGATTGTCGACATCTCTTAAGAGGTAAAAGACAAAGAGTGGTGAGCTCATTTGAGAGCTAGTAATCATAAAAGCCTTGAGTGCAAACGAGTGTTGTGGAATACACTAAGGGAGTGATTTATGAGGTCTATTTTTTTTTAACTAACCAATCTTACTTGTTTTTAAATAAGTCTTTTGTAGGTACAAGGAGTTAGAAGATTGACATGAATGATAATAGGAATTTGAGTGGTTGTTCCATGAAAGGAAAAGAAAGAATTAATTCATCTAATGAATCCGCTTATACTAAAGATGATTTTTACTCAAGGTATAAGTGTTGGTATGAAGGAAATGTGATTAAAGAGAGGGAACTCCATGAAATAAAGCTTCCTTGCTTCAACGAAAATGGTGATCATGAAGCATACTTTGACTGGGTCAAAGAAGTTGAGGAGACATTTGGCATCTTCAAATTTCTAACCTACAAAGAGTAGTTTATGCCACTAAAGTATTCATAGATCATGTTTATTGGTGGTGATATGGAGTGACGAGAAGAATTCTAAGCTCCAAGGTCCCAACAATGATGAAATAAACTCAAAATCCCGAATCTGCTCATTCTTATACTTGAAACATAATTTAGCGCGTTCGCAATCTATTAGCGTGATATCGGCAGATGCGGAACATTTTACCCAACACTATTGTGCACCAACAATGTTGGTGGCGCCCTACCATGACTTTACCCAGCGCTATTGCGCACCTCTACTGGCAGCTTTGAGCGCTATTACGTTCTAGGGGCACAATTGCACTGACCAAAGAAAATTTTCCTTCAGCGTGATTGCGCTCACACCAAAAAATAATTTTACACAATTCAAATCTGGTTGACAACCCAAACCTCATCTGAACCTCTCGGTCTCAACAAAAATCATCCAAACAAGCTCTAAATGGTACATATAACTTGTCAAACTTTTCAAAAATGAAATCAAGCAGCTTAACAAAATATAAGGAGTTGAATTGTTACATGAACTAATTAGGTCAAGTTTTATTTTTTCTTTCCGAGGAAAAAGCTAAATTGAACTTAGGTCAAGAAAATCAATTATTTGATTGCATCGATTTGTCGATTACCGTACAACTCAGTATAGTATTTGTTTTAATCATCTTTAATAAGTTGGTAAATCATAATTGTAATTTTTAGCATTAGTATTCCTTCTTTCCTATTTTTTTTGAAAAAAAATTATCTTGACATATTTCTTGTCCTTATTGAAATGTATATCCGGAGCATTATGGTTTGTATTTTTGTAATTTCATTATAGTACATTACTTTAACCAATTTTTTTTTTTAAAAAAAAAACAAGAAATGTATGTAAAACTTTCAAAACCAAATAAAAAGTATAAAAAAGTATTAGCGAATATTCTCAGAATATTCTCCGTATATTTTGTAATTATGATAGATGTATATTTAAGGTAACTTAGGATTCTAATTGTATTAGGAATCAACCTTTGTAAGGTAAGTTAGGATTCGTACCATATTAGGAATCAACCTTGTACAGCTATATATATTGTGAATAATGAAAGGAATCCCCAAGGGAAATTATTCTATCTTTCATGGTATCAAGAGCCTAAAACCTAAACCCTACTCTTCTCCCTTCTCTTCATCAATTTCGGCCAAACCAGAAATCTGGTTTCTGCCTCCCTCTCGGCCAACCAGAAAAATCCCCTTCCCTTGGCCGGCGGCAATCATGTCTTCCCCCACAAATTTCAGTTCATCCACTGGCACACTTGACCACACATCTCCACGTTCAGTATCTTCTTTTCATCCGGCATTCGCCGTTAACAACATCAAGAATTTTATCCCTATAATTCTTGATCAAGAAGACTGTCAATATTCTATGTGGATGGAACTATTCTACATTCATGCATGTGCATACAACGTGCTCGATCACATTGACGAATCTGTTCCTCGTCCCACCGATGTTACAGACTCAATTTGGCGTCGTCTTGACGCCATCGTCAAACAATGGATCTACGGCACCATCTCCAAAGATCTGTTATGCACTATCATGAAAACAAAGCACTGACACGTGAACTTTGGGTCCGACTAGAAGAAATCTTTCAGGACAATAAAAATACTCGGGCTGTGTATTTGGAAGAGCAATTCAACAATACCCGCCTCGAGAATTTTAACAACATGTCTGAATATTGTAAGCAACTGAAACTCATAACCGATCAACTATCAAACGTCGGGACTTCTGTTTCAGAAACCAATATGGTGCTTCAACTTGTTGCGGGTTTACCGAAAGGTGAATATGACACACTCACAACAATGATTCAACAAGCCGACCCTCTCCCAAGTTTCAACAAGGCACGTTCACAACTATGGTTGGAAGAAACTAGACGTGCTAAACAAGAGGAACATAATCAAAAGGCGTTAGCCGTTGACGGGATGGCAACACCGCGCCAAGAACCAAAGAACCAGCTCCAAAGAAGAAGCGGCGAGCAGAGCGGCGGAGGCCGTGGCGGCAGAGGTCGCAACAACAAAGGCAAGGGTCGCGGAAAGGGCCAACGCAAACTGGGATCGACAAAGCGGCAGCTTGTCCAACCGGCGGCAGCGAGCCCACTGACAGTCTAGCAAGAAGAGTAATCGCAAGAACCCATTGCGATCCCAAAGAAGAATCGCAATGTACCGGCCCCGACTAATTTGGGTCAGGCATACACCACCGTGAACCTTCAACAGCCCGACGACAATTGGTAGATGGACACCGGAGCCACATCTCACCCTACCCGGTCGTCAGGTAACATATCTCAACTACGTCGGTTAAAGTGTCCTCAATTTATTACTGTCGCCAATGGTCATCGCATTCCAATTGAAGGTTACGGTAACACACACACCAAACATCCACACCCACCTTTCTCCCTAAATCACGTCATATACACACCTAACATCATTAAAAACTTAATCTCTGTTAGAAAATTCACTAGCAATAATTCTGTGTCTGTCGAATTTGATCCTTTTGGCTTTTCTGTGAAGGAACTCAATACGGGGAAAATTCTTACACGCTGCAATAGTGTGGGAGATCTCTACCCATTCACTCAATCTTCTACTGACAGACCGCAAGCACATATATCCCTTGCGGCGATCCCTCCCTCCACTTGGCATAACAGACTCGGACATCCCAGAGACCCAGTTTTTTCCTTTCTTAGGACTTCTAAGCGTATTCAATGTAATAATGAGAAAATTTCCCAATACTATTTTTCTTGTCCACTAGGCAAACATACTCGTCTTCCATTTATGTCATGAAACAGTGTTACTTTTTCTCCCTTTGATATTGTTCATGCTGATTTGTGGACATCTCCGATTGTTAGCTCTTTGGGTCATAAATTCTATCTAGTATTCTTGGATGATTTTTGACATTTTTTCTGGATTTACCCACCGAAATTCAAATCTGAAGTTTTTGCAAAATTTCTCGAGTTTCAAAAATTCATTAAGACACAATTTGAAAAATCTATTAAATCATTCCAATGTGATAATGGACGTGAATTTAATAACTCGGCATTTCACAATTTCTGTTCTAAACAAGGCATGGTTTTCCGTTTTTCTTGTCCCTATACTTCTTCCCAAAACGGAAAGGCTGAAAGAATTATACGTACCATCAATAACATGGTTCGCACACTTCTGTTTCATGCCTGCCTACCACCGCCTTTTTGGGTCTATGATGTCAAAATGGTAGAATCCCTAAATATTTTACCTACTAGCACACTCCAAAACAAGACCCCTACCGAAATCCTATACCGTAGGCAACCATCATATGATCACCTACGTATTTTTGGATGCTTATGCTACCCCAACATAGCCTCCACTGCACCTCACAAACTTGCCCCTCGCACTCTGCCATGTGTCTTCCTTAGTCTGTCTCCTAATAATCGGGGCTACTTGTGCTATGACATTGCCACTCGTAAAATCATCGTCTCCCGTTATGTCACCTTTAACGAGACAACCTTTCCTTTTTCCAATCTCCGGAAATTTCAGACCACCGATTACTTCTTTCTCGATGAACCAAGTTTGTCTCCGGTCATCCAAAATCTATACCAACAGCAGCCCCCTGTTCCGACACCACCGCTGCCTCCAGCAGTGTCGTCTGACCCTCCAGCAGCAATGCTGCCACCCAGTCCAGCTCCCTGCTCTCGGTCCCCCACACCACCCATGCTGCACCCTGTCGAGTATACTGCACCACCCACATTTCCTCCAGTCCAGCAAGCCCAAAGAACTGGCCGAAGTCTCCCGCCTCTGCAGCAATATCGCTGCCCATCACCCAACAACCGATCCCGCAGCCTCACCGCTCCTCGATCCAAAGAACCGTCCGACCTCCCATCGCCGCCTCTCACCGCATGGAGACTCGTGCACAACACGGGATCTTCAAACCCAAGGTTCACTTCAATCTCTCCATACAAACCTTATCACCCATTCAAAAGAATCCAAAACTAGCTAAACTAGGCCCCAATTGAAATGCGGCCATGTGCGAAGAGTTTAACGCTTTAACCAAGCAGAACACTTGGGATTTGGTACCTAGACCAGCTGGTGTGAATGTTATCCGGTGTATGTGGCTATTTCGTCACAAGTTCAGTGACAGTGGTGACTTAGAGAGGTATAAGACAAGACTAGTTGCAAATGACACTAATCAACAGGAGAGTATTGATTGTGGTGAGACATTCAGTCCGGTTGTTAAACCGACCACTATTCAGACTGTTCTCAGTATTGCTATGGGCATGCATTGGTCGATTCATCAGCTTGATGTCAAGAATGCGTTTCTTCATGGGAATTTGAAAGAGACTGTGTACATGCATCAGCCTCCTGGTTTTGTTCATCCGGCAGCTCCGCAGTTTGTGTGCCGTCTCAGGAAGTCATTGTATGGATTGAAACAGGCACCCCGCGCTTGATATGATCGGTTCGCCAGGTATCTTCTACAGATTGGTTTTGTATGTAGCAGGTGTGATACCTCTCTCTTCACTTTTCACCGAGGTAGCAGCACTGCATATTTTCTATTATATGTCGATGACATTGTTCTTACTGCCTCATCTGACGGGTTGAAGAATGAAATCCTTGCTCTACTCAAAACTGAATTTGCTATGACTGACTTGGGCAAGCTAAGTTATTTTTTGGGTATATCGGTGACCAGATCTGCAACCACTATGTTCCTGTATCAGCGTAAGTATGCAGAAGAGATAGTGTACAGGGCCAAGATGGCAAATTGTAAAATTATGCCAACTCCGGTGGACTCAAAATCCAAGCTTAGTGCCAATGACAGTGCGCCAGTTTCTGATCCCACTCTATATTAGAGTCTAGCAGGTGCTCTTCAGTATCTTACATTTACTAGGCCTGATATTGCATGTCATTCAACAGGTGTGTCTGTTCATGCACGACCCCCGAGAGTCCCATTTTGCCGCCCTAAAACGTATTATCAGATATGTTAAGGGCACACTAGACTTTGGTTTACATCTATACCCCTCTGCCCCAACCAAGTTGCTAGCCAACACGGATGCAGATTGGGCAGGATGCCCCGACACACGTCTATCCACCTCAGGGTACTATGTATTTCTTCGGGATAATCTTATCTCATGGTCCGCCAAGCGGCAGACCACGCTATCCCGTTCGAGTGCTGAAGCAGAATATCGCGGAGTTGCTAATGTCGTCGCTGAGATCTGTTGCCTCCGAAATCTTCTTTTGGAGCTCCAGTGTCCATTACGCAAGGCGTCTATAGTCTATTGTGACAACATATCTGCTATCTATATGTCTCATAATCCAGTCCAACATCAGCGGACCAAGCATATTGAGATGGATATCCACTTTGTGCGAGAGAAGGTTGCCCGTGGTCAGGTCAAAATTTTACACGTGCCTTCCTCGTATCAGTATGCAGACATTTTCACAAAGGGACTACCGCGACAGCTCTTCACTGACTTTCGATCCAGCCTTAGCATTCGGCCTCCTCCCGCTCCGTCTGAGGGGGAGTATTAGCGAATATTCTCTAAATATTTTCCGTATATTTTGTAATTATGATAGATGTATATTTAAGGTAACTTAGGATTCTAATTGTATTAGAAACCAACCTTTGTAAGGTAAGTTAGGATTCGTACCATATTAGGAATCAACCTTGTACAATTATATATATTGTGAATAATAAAAGGAATCTCCAAGAGAAATTATTCTATCTTTCTAAAAGTACCCTCTTGTTGTTACTGGATTTTAGCTGGCATATAGAAAGGAAAGCTAGTAATCCGACTTTAAAAGTTGGTTGATGAGAGTATCACGAAACTAAGAGCAAAAAAAAGGAGTCAGAACAAAGAGAGATGCTCTAGCAATAAAGCACCATCAAAAGTTAATACTTTTTCTCCATTAATTAGACCTCATGGAATATCTTATATGTATACTGTTACTGGTACTAAATTTTTATACATAAATCGTACACATATTTTTACCAGTGTAATTTCTATATACAAGCTTAGAAGGGTTTTGATATATTAAAAAATTAAAATACATTATTAATGTAAAACACATTTTACATCAATCGTGTATATAAGTTAAAAATATTTCATTGCTAGACCTTTAATACGAACACATAACACATACAAAAGAAATACAGTCCAAAAATAAAGAAAAGAAGATACATGTATATGATTACAGGCAGAGAAAAAAATTACAGGTAGAAATTTCGCCCCCATCGTCCGCTGTGGTGTTGCAGAGATAGGGAAAGGGAATGGCCACACCACACTTTTTTCCATCAATAGTACAACATATCGAAATGGCAAGAAACAAACAAACAATACTGAGCCCCCTACCCCCACCCCCGCCCCACCTGCCACCCCTATTTTCACCACCCAAAAAATATTACTCCTTCCATTTCTCTAATATATGTGGCATTATTTGCATCGAGCACAATATTTAAGAAAAATGTTTTTTTCTTGTGATAGTAGAGTACGGACCAGCTTGTATGTACTTGACTAGTTTCACTGTGTACCTTTCACCAGCACAGGTACTGAATAGCGGTGTCTGTCAAGGCTTGAAGAAATAGTGAAAATATCACTTAGTTTTTTGTTGTACTTGGATTCGAACATGATAACGCATGGTTCTACCGCACTTCATTTATCGTTAGCTCACACCATTGGGTAAATTAAAATAAGACTTTTGAAACTTGTAAAGTACAAAAATATAAAAAATGTAATTTTTTATATTATATTATTTCTAAATATAAAAAAATGAGAACAAACCAAAAAGTAACTATGCTACATAAATTTAGACAAAAAAATACTAATTATATTTATAAACACTTTTTTTTTAAAAATCAAAAAAAATAAAACCCTCTTCTTCCTCCTCATTCTTCTTCTTCTTGACTTATTGTCTGTAGACTGTTAAGCTAGTATAATGAAGCCAAAAACTTTTCATCCCTCTCTTTCCCCCATGAAACCCTAATCTCTTCTATATCTGACACAATTCTGAAAATAGCCCACCTTAATATCCCTAGCTTAAATTCCTAGAAACTCAGTTTTCTATGTACCATATATCCTCTATATTTACACTAGTATATAATAGGCACTAAGCTGTATTCTTCTTTCATTTTATTTTCCTATTGCCGTGGGTACTATTGGTCATATGATCACCTAGCTAGGTCAATTTTTTTAATTTCTTTTTTGCTTTATTTTTTAGGTACTAAGATGCATTCTTAGTTTATAATTATATACTGTATAGGAGAAAGTGAGAAAGAAGAAAAAGGGAAACCCTGATAAGTATAGGGAGTAAAAAAAAAAGGCAGTTTATGTTTGGTTTTTTTGTTTGCTTTCTAAAGATAGATGTATTTTGTAGGGAATAGTTATATGTCTTTCTTTATATATACACAATTGTTTTACTGTTTTTGATGCATTATATTAGCACCTCCGTCTAAAAAGCAAGCTATATTAGAGAGAGAATAAATAAAAGTTTTTTCTCTTTAGTGTCTCTTAAAAAAGGTCTATATATTTGGTGTTTGTTCCTTCTTCTTCCACCTTGAATTAACCATTTCTTCCTCCTTCCCTTCTTCTTCTTTCTTAAAAAAAATCATCAAAATGGAAAGTTGCATCGATGTTGCTTCTGAACAACTTTGCTATATCCCTTGCAACTTTTGCAATATTGTTCTTGCGGTATCTATCTATCTATCTATCTATCTTTGTTCCGGCCTTTAATTTTCTTTTATTTTGTAGGAACGTTTTCAGAATTCGAATTCAGGATCTAGAGTCAGTAAATTTTGAATTAGTATGATCTTATGATTATATGTATACACATATTAATTTTTTTCTACACATATCCACATAATTGTAACATAAAAATGTGAGTTCAATTGAACCTGCAGAATTTGTTCTAAATTCGCCTATATGCGAGTTTTTTTGTGTGTGAATTTTGGTGGTCTTTTTTTTTTTGTGCTTGAACTTTCTTTGTCATGTGTGAGAAGATAAAGCTGATTTTGAGAATTCAGAGTTAGTGTAATTTAGTGGTACCATATATTAAACAAATTAAGTGATCTATATGTTCTTTGTTTTTAATTTGCTTTGAGAAGTCAAGTCACAATCCATATAGAGACTTTTCTTCCTTCTTCTTTGATCTTTTGCAGTCAAAGAAAGAAAAAAGTCATAACCCTGAAAACCTGAATCTTCCAATCAGCATAGAGAAAGAGAATTCTTTTCTCTGTTGATATTATGATTTTGAAGATAAATTTGATGAAGACAAGACCTTACTAATACTCATAATAAATTTAATTTCCTCTTTTTCTCTCTCTTTCTATACTTTTTTTACTGAAAAGATTGCACTAAGTGCTGGCACCATATAGATTTTAGTTTCCCTCATGTGTGTTTCAATAATCATCAAACTCTCTACTTTCTTCAAAGAAAACAAAATTCTTTAATTCCCCTTTGTGTAAACAAATTTAGGGTTTTCTTCTTGATCTATTTTGAAATGTTGTTGTACAAAAAAAAAGGTTTGTGGGAGGATATTTCAAGATTTATAAAAACCCATCTTCCTATCCCCCTCCATAACTAAGAAAAAGCAAAAAAAAACTTATATATTCAAGCAACGGTACAACAACATACCCAGTAAAATCTCACAACGTGGAATTTGGTGATGATAGTGTACGCAAATCTTATTTCTACCTTGGTAGGTAGAACAGTTATTTCCGAGATATTCAAGCAACCGTGATTTCAAAATTTAGAGTCAGTAAACTTTTTATATATGTGTGCCAAATTTTGCACACGCGCACACATATATAACCAGGGGTTATTGTAGACATATTTGAGAAAATGAAAGTTCGTTTTCTCTGACAGCAAAGAACAACTTAATTATTAGATGATACGGTCACACACTTCAATAGAGTTAAGACAAAGTGGTTCTATTGAGAAAATGAAAGTGTGTTAGGCTTGTCTAGATTTTTGCTAGTTTGAACAACTTTGATCTTAATTTTGTGGGATTTTAAGTGGTTTATTTTCTTAATTAGGTATTTAATTGATTTTTTTTTTGTTGTTGAAAATTGTTGCAGGTGAGTGTGCCATGCAGCAGCCTATTTGATATTGTCACTGTTCGTTGTGGGCACTGCACAAATCTGTGGTCCGTCAATATGGCAGCTGCATTTCAATCTTCTTCTTCCTCCTCATGGCAAAATCATCATCTTCAGGTTTCCTCTAAATCCAAAAATAAAAACAAAAACAACTATTTTTCTTTTATTATTTGCAGCTTAAATTGTGGGCGTTTTATTCTCTCTATATCATATCATAGTCTTCTGGATTCTAGGGTTTCTTTTTTTTTTCCTTCTTTTGAGGGAATAAATATGTACAGACATATTAATACTCAGATCGAGTTTTTCAAAGGACAAAAAAAAAACAATTAAAACATTTAGTACTAATACAGCCGCCATAACTAAACATATTCATTTTCTATTTGAGGCCTGCAGCTTTATCATCTAAGTATTTTTCTAGGCTATACTTTTTTATATATAGAATTGTTTGATTTGATAGTTTAGCTAGGTTTGTTTGATTTTATTTTCTATCAGGGTTTGTCCTCTACTGTGGAAACATAGCCTCAAAACTAGGAAATTTTGGGTTCCCTTTAGGATGCCCATATTTTATTTTTATTTTCTGTATCATTTATCCCTAACTGATTCAGTCACTTCAATGCTGTTATATGATCTTTCTTCTCTTCCTTTCCTTTCATAAAACATCACTTCAAGCTTTCTTGGTCAAACTATAAAGAGACCCCCTTAGCCCTATCTCGCCACCTACCCCATAAGAACCTCAAAAAAATTTGATTGAATAATACTAATAATACAAGGATAAAATAAAGAACTCCTCTTATATATCTCTACTTATTAGCAACAAATTGATTGAATAATCATCATTCCTCTTGTTGTGCTTGCTTTTATACTCTTAGAAGAATTTGGATCTTGAAAACTCCACACTAAGGGGAAAAAATTTGTAAGGCCTATATCGTACTAGTAATTTAGAGCTTGTAAAGTTATATTTGGCATAATGAATCTAATAGTTGGGCTCGAATTTATTAGGAAGAAGAGGTGAGAAGTCTGAACTACCAGACTATTACTATATCAGATGCACTCTGCAAGTAGATATATAGTTGAATGATCAGACTGATACTCTAAGGGTCGTTTGGTCTCGATATAAAATTAGCGATTATACATTTATCTCGTGCTTGATTACATGTATTAATTTTGAATGTAGAATTATAATCTGAAGATATCCTTGTTTCGAACCACACGACCCTAAGTGATACCAATCAATAAAAAGTATCAAACTTTAATGTTTTCTTGTGTTTTTATGGACAGTCAATCATGTGTTGTAAGTTATAGCAACATCTCTTTTCTTTATTAATTTTCTTATAAATCATGTATATTGATGACATAAAATTTTAGGTGCCCAACTACACTGCTCCTGAGTACAGGATGGATTTTGGTTTATCAACCAAATGCAACATGAACAGGATGTCAATGAGAACTCCAATCACAAACAACGCTCACGAGGAAAGGATTGTCAATCGACGTAATTATATTATACAATATTTTTAAATTTTTTTTTGCACATTTAATTTATTCCCTTCATTGTCTTAATTATTTTGTTGTTGTTATTATTAATGGTTGTGTTGTTCTTTTTCAGCTCCCGAGAAGAGGCAGCGAGTACCTTCTGCATATAATCAGTTCATAAAGTAAGGGCAGATGACTTGAATATATGTATCTTTATTAAAGTTGTTGCAGAAATAACCACTATCAATTTTATTTATTTTTGACACAAAATGCCTAAATGTGCAGAGAAGAGATTCAGAGGATCAAGGCTAATAATCCAGATATCAGTCACAGGGAAGCATTTAGTACTGCTGCAAAAAATGTAACTGCTTTTATCCTTAGATTCTTCAAAACACTTTTCAGTTTTATTTCCTCCACTATTTCGTTATAAATTTTTTTACACTTTTTTTGGAAATAACTTATATATACTGAAAAGTTGAAACTTAGGTAAGTGTTTTCTAAATATATCTAATTTATCCCTTTTATACTTGCTATAACTAGTTATTTTGATTTTCTATTAACGGTTTAACTATAACATCAACTCTATTTAATTTGAGCAATATACGGCGTATTTAAACTGAATATTAGAAATTACTAATTCTAAATGAAATCTTTCTATGGGATAGTGTACAAAATATTTACACTATAAATGTATTTATTTAACTTCTTGTAACAGGTAACATGTTTTAATTTCTAAGTTACTAATCCTGTTTCGTTTATGAATAGTTATCTTTCAAGTACCTAAAATGTAAAAATTATTTTATCCTTTCAGTATATGATATTGAAGGTCTATTTTATTTTAAGAGTTGGGTAATGACTGATTAGCTTTCTTTTGGTGTAGTGGGCACACTTCCCTCACATTCACTTTGGACTCATGTTGGAGAGCAACAATCAAGCCAAACTTGCTTGTGGTAATGTACTTATAACTCAAGCTATATATATTTGCATCCCTTAAGGCACGGTGCATAACATTTGGGCAAATAATTATTTTTCTTTTGGTCATTTTGCATCATTTTGATTGTTGGGCATTACCCTTTGATTTCCCATTTCTATATGTTGTACCATTATGAATAGAATTCAGAAATTGAAGTGAGATACCAAAGAGCATTAGAAGTTGTAAGGAAAATCAATAAAAGCATATACTATATTGTAGCATTATGAATAGATTTCAGAAATTAAAATGAGACACATATGAGCATCTAAAGTTGTAAAGAAAACCAACAATAACTATAATAGTAGTATAGCTTATTAAGAATAATTGTCAATGTTAAGAAGGAAAAATTGTCAAAGTGTTTGGTAGAGATTTTATTGAAATAATTCATCAATAGAGATGTTTCCACGTATGCTATTTTTTCTTTCTAATGGTACTATAAGTCCTATAATCATATTACTACCCCTTCATTCCCTCTTTAATTACTCTATATACGTTCTAGAAAATAATTATGTCCTTATATCTAAGAGAGCCATTAATTTTTTTCCTTATAGTTAAAAGGTTTAGTATGATACTTAAATTAAATGGAGCGAATATCATTTTTTTATGTTACCCTATGTATAATGATATATCTTTAATATTCTTTATTAATAATATCTTTTTTTCCTGAGCCTGCAATACTTCCTTTAAGGGGTTTTATTTAATTTTCTTTTGTTACATTACTTTTCAGGGAGCAGAAAACTATCAAATGCATAGAGTTGCTTTGCTAGACGAATAAAAGATCTTCATTTTATGGAGCTGTGTGAGTTGAAGAAGTGTGATATCAAGGTGTTCTATGAAGTGTGGATATAAACTATATATTATAAGCCTTTCTAATTAATTCGTTGTATTTCACTTATATATTGTTGGAAAACTAAGGTCCTTTATTGTCTACCTCTCATTATCTTTCTCTAATGAAAGAAAAATATAGAGGTTTCTCATCTCTTGCTCTTTAATTTCTTCCATTTCATGATGCAAAATCCCACCTAAATCATATTAAGTTAATCACAAAAGAAAAACTAAAGGTATCAAGAATTGAATTTAAAGCTAGGAATAAGTGATCAGTGAAAGTTTGTAAATGTAACAACTAAAGACAATCTTGTTAAATGTTGAAATATGACTAATTAAGTTTGTAAGAATTCATGAATGTAGAAATTAGAATTGACATGTTTGAGCCTTGCTTATAGTTTGTGATTGAAAATTGAAAGCTAGGCCGAAGATAGGATGAAGTCTAATTTTAGCACCAAAATCAAGGTAAATTAAGGTTAACACTTTCTAAGTCGAATTTTGAACAAAGTATGCCTATCAATTGTGTGACATAATGTCTGAATGAATATTTAGAGGTTGAGCACTTGTGGGGGCAAGCGCGGTTTAATTCTCGATGGTTGAAAAACAATTGAATTTAAAACTAGCTATAAAAGTACTACTATTACTATATTCTAATTCTTTCTCAGTTTTCAAATGATCAAATTATTTTTGTAATACTTGTTCTATGTGAATATGCTGACTAGATTGTCTTAATATGTCCATTTTATGTAATGTCAACATTTAGTTTCAGTACATTAATGTGATCACATTCAGCAAGGAGAAACAACTTACCACCCAGTCCATGAGTGCTAAAATGGCCAAGGTTAGCTATTGTATGCTTGCAGATGCTAATTATTTGCTCATAAGATACGGTGACGCTCTCCTTACACAACATCAGTTACATGTAACTTGTTCTTAATGTACTTTTGCAACATGGATACGTGGAAAATTGGATGAACTGTGGTCATGGCCGGTGACTGGGCAAGCTTGTATGTCACCTTTCTAATGCGTTCCAAAATATCAAGCGGGCCTATAAATCTCGTGCTTAACTTTTTCTTCTTCTCGAAATGCATCATGGGTGAGATTTTGAATAATACGTTCTCACCATCCATGTACTCCATATCATGAATCTTATGATCTGCACAGCTCTTCTTCCTGCTTTGGACTATTTGAATCCAATCTTGAAGCATTATAATAAATAATACAACCCTCATATCCTAATGGCAATGCCAAAATTGGCTCCATGATTAACATATATAGTCTTGAGCTTTTTAATGCTTGTCTCACATTCATCTGATCACCTGAATAAAATATCCTTTTGTGTCAAATGGGTCAATGAAGAAGCTATGGATGACCCCCCCCCATGAACCAAATGTAAGAACCTTCTAAGTAACTTAGATTTCTATAGGTGTAGGCGGTCTAGGCAAACTCTGAATCGCCTCAATCTTCTTTGGATCAACTCTAATATGATTGCCATATTGAATCTAGACAATGTTGGGTTTAAATGATAGATTGAATGGGAAATGGAGGGAGTTCCCTCTTGCTCTATAAAATAATCATTTGTCCCACATCGGTAGTGGAAAGAAAAGTGGGAGTTGTCCCACATCGGTAGTGGAAAGAAAAGTGGGAATTCTCTCTTGCTTTATAAAATAAGCATTTGTCCCACATCGGTAGTGGAAAGAAAAGTTCTTCTACTTATAAGTAGAATTACTCCTTCTTGTCAATAAAAGGGTTGAGGGGGCAAGGACCCCTCGCGCCGTCGTCGTCGCTCGGCTCGGATTCGGATTCGGATTCGGATTCGGATTCGGATTCGGATTCGGATTGTTCAGAAGGGTTGCAAACCTTCAGAAACAGTACTTCCATGGCTATAAATTCATTTGATTCCTCAGAATTTTAATTACTAATTTTCTGAACTACAAAATCTTCTTATTTTTCTGCACGAATAAATTCTGTGTGATATACTACTGTTGAGTGGTTCGCCGCTACCAGAGTTTGGAGTACTACTATGCTGGTAAGATAATCGTTCTATCCTGGGAGGGGATATTCCATTAACCTCGAGTACTGTGAGGGGAATAATTTCCTTAAGGACACACTTTGAACTAAGTGGGCTCGATTATATTCTGGAAAAATAATTTTCCAACACTGATTCTGTTTATTTTCAGTTATTATTGTTTACTGGATTTTTGCAATGCAGATTAAGAACAGACAAAACTCTCGAGAACTTGGCATAAAACTTTTGATCCTTCAAAACCTGAAGCACGATCTTTAAGTGTTGTTCATGGTCCTCCCTACTGCAGAAATATATCGTGATGTCTTCTATGAATACAATGACGAAGGAATTCAAGTATGGCTTGAATACATAGTTCATCAAATTCATAAAGGTTGCAGGTGAAAGAGAATAATCTCTTGACTATTCTCATTAATGAAAAGGTATATATACATGATATACAATATCTAATTATGAAAATTAAATTTATCTTTTCCTAATACAAGACTACTACCATAACTATATATGTACAAGAACTCTAATAATTATGGTAAGGAATATACAAAATATACACACCATATTTACGGTTTTGATAGTGTATACTGTGACCTGCTTTCACACCCCCGCAGTCATAGCGGGCGATTGTTGTACGCTGAGACTATTCCTAAAATCTTCAAACAGAACTAAGGGAAGACCCTCAGTAAAGATGTCAGTAATTTGGTACCGTGAAGGGACATGCAAGACACGTACTTGTCCACGAGCCAGCTTTTTGCGAACAAAGTGAATATCCATCTTGATATGTTTAGTGCGCTGATATTGGACCGGATTCCCAGAGAGATAGATCGCACTAACATTATCGCAGTAGATTAAGGTAGCTTTCTGAATAGGAAAGTGAAGCTCTAATAGGAGATTACACAGCCAATAGGACTCAGACACCACATTGGCTACCCCTCGATACTCGGCATCCGCACTGGATCGCGATAAAGTAGACTGGCATTTAGCCGACTAAGAGACCAAGTTATCACCAAGAAACATCAACATCTGGTATATGGACATCCACCCTAATCAGCATTTGTATAATACACGAGAGTAGATACGGAGGATGGATACAAGTGCAAACCATAATCAAGAGTGCCCTGAATGTAACGCACAATGCGTTTGAGAGCATGCATGTGCTCGTACCTTGGATCATGCATAAAATAAACACACCTGCTGCACTACATAAGTAATATCAAGCTCGTGAATGTAAGATACTGAAGAGCGCCTGCAAGACTACGATAGTGGGAAGGATCCTCATAAGGTGTACTAGTTGTGTCAACCGGAGTATGAGAGGATTTACATGATGACATGCCAGCCCGTTCAATAATTTCAGATGCATACTTCCTCTGGGATATAAAAAGACCACCTGCATGACGAGTGACAGCTATACACAAAAAACAACTCAAGGGCCCCAAGTCTTTCATAGCAAATTCGGAAATGAGAAGAGACATGATATACTTGCGCAATTTATCAGAAGAGGCAGTTAATATAATATCATCCACATATAACAGAATGTATGCCAGAGAAGTACCACGACGATAGATGAACAAAGAATGATCAAACATATTGTGAGAAAATCCAATAGTAAACACATAATCTGCAAACCTTTTATACCAAGCCCGAGGGGCCTGTTTTAGCCCATACAAGGACTTCTGCAGCAAACAGACATGGTTAGGATAATCAGGGTCCCTGAA
Organism: Anisodus acutangulus; assembly: GCA_029783415.1. Taxonomy (NCBI): domain Eukaryota; kingdom Viridiplantae; phylum Streptophyta; class Magnoliopsida; order Solanales; family Solanaceae; genus Anisodus; species Anisodus acutangulus. Next base: position 46,176,919 of record CM056491.1, on the reverse strand, counting down.
ACCCAAGGGCTGATGCATGTAAATTGTTTCCTTGTAAGAAAGCATTTTTCACATCCAGCTGATGAATGGACCATGCTTTCGAGAGAGCTAGACTGAGAACAGTGCGAATGGTTGTTGGTTTGACCACCAGACTAAATGTTTCTCCATAATTCACGCCAACCTTTTGAGTTTTGCCATCACTTGCCAAATGGGCCTTATGCCTCTCAAAACAACCATCAGGTTTTTTCTTATGAGTAAAAATCCACATAAAATGAATAACATTGAACACCAGGTGAACGGGGCACCAACTCCCACATCTTATTTTTAATAAGAGCATTATATTCATCATTCATGGTCCTTTTCCAATTCGGGTCATGAAGGGCAAACATTGTGTTACGTGGTAGGGGTGATTTAGTTACATTGAAATTGAGATTAAAATGTTATTTTGATTTAAAAATACCCCGTTGGCTATGAGTAATGGGTCCTTGACTCGAAATAGATGGTTGTCGGACCTGGGTCAGTGTATGGGTGTCGGAACTGGCTTGGTTTTGGAGGTATGGATTCGGGTCGGGTTGTGGGCCAGCAGGCAGTGGGTGTGATGGCCGAGATATTAGATCGGGAGGAGGAATGGATGGGCCAGCAGGTAGTGGGCATGCTTGTCGAGAAACTGGACCAAGAGGGTTATTATATAGGCCAGCAGGCAGTGGACCTGCTGGCCAAGAAACAGAATCTGGACCCTAGACAATTGGGCTAATAGGCAGTGGGCCTGCTGGCGAAAAGTGGTCACTGGAAGAGAGTGGGCGAGTAGGCAGTGGGCCTGCTGGTCGAATTAGGTCATGGGTCTGTTGGTCCAGATCCCGAGGTGGGGCCCAGACTAAATAGTGGACCACATACGTTGAGAGCCCATCATCCAAAAAATTATAAGAATTAGACACGGAATTACATAATTTAGCAAACGGAAATTGGGTTTCATCAAAAATAACATGGCGACTAATTATGATTTTATTAGAGGATAAATCAAAATACTTGTAACCACGATGTTTAGATGTATTACCCAAAAATACACAAGCGGTAGAACGGGCTTGAAGTTTATTAATTGTAGTGGATGGGAAGAGAGGATAGCACAAACACCCAAATACCCTAAGATGAAAATATGAAGGATCTTTATGATAAAGAATTTTAAGTGGAGATTGATATGCTAATACTTTGCTAGGTAGTATGTTAAGAAGGTAAGTAGTCATTTGTAATGCATGATGCCAAAAGGAAGGTGGTAAATAAACATGGTCTAGTAAAGTCCGAACAATATTATTAATGATACAAATTTTTCTTTCGGCTTTCCCATTTTGTGAGGACGTATGAGGACAAGAAAATAAAAAAGATATGCCCTTAACGTTATAAAATTCCCGAAATGGCCCATTATTAAATTCCCTTCCATTATCACATTGAATGTTTTAAATTTCCCGTTCAAACTGAGTACGGATGAATGCTCTAAATGATAAGAATGTGGAAAAAACTTGAGACTTTTTAGACAATGAAAAAGTCCACAAAAATTATAATAATCATCCAAGAATAACACATAATAAGGATGACCCAAAGAGCTCAAAACGGAAGATGTCCACAAATCACTATGAATAATATCAAATGGCATCAAAGTACTAGAATTAAAGGCTACAGACGGTAATCTAACATATTTCCCAAGAGGAAAAGAAGGACAAACATTAGTACTACGCGTACTATTACAATCAATAAAATTATTATTTTTAAGAGAGGAAAGAACAGACGCTCCCGGATGACCCAAACGTGCATGCCACAAGGAAGGTGCTAAGCGGCAAACGTTGGTGGTGTGGCTTGATTAGTGGTAGTGGTAGTGGTGGTAGTGATAGGATAGATCTCACCCCAACTATTACATCTTATTAGAGGTATCTCCGTCGTGAAATCCTTCACAGAAAATCCAAAAGGGTCAAAGTCAACAGAAATCCAATTATCAGTTGTAAAAATTCGAACAAACACCAAATTTTTAATTAAGTGAGGAGCATGAAGGACATTTTTCAAGGCTAAAGGTGGGTTTTGGAGAGATAAATTTGTGTGACCATAACCACAAATTGGAATTGAATTACCATTTACCAACAATTATGCCACGATTTTTGCTCAAATTGAAATAAGACGTGAGATTACCTGGTGTGGACGACATGTGAGAGGTAGCACCAATATCCATGTACCAATTTACATTTGAGGGATTTAATCTAAGTGTATGCATCACTGTCTCAATATCCGTGCAGGTTGGGACTGCTGCTGGACCCGCAGCAGAGAAGACCTACTAAGGCCGAGGCCTAAGCAGGCCAGCCTGCTGCCACGACCCAATTGGTTACTGCCTGTTTTGGTCGGTGGGCCTCTGTTGTGCTATGGCCCAAGTAGATGAAGGAACTGGGCAGGGGGCCGACATGGGCCACTGCCCATTGGCCTAAGGCATGGCCCAGCGGCCCAAGCTTGCCAAAGGTTCAGTGGCCCAGTCCCTTGCTGACTGCCACTGCCGCCGCGGCCACCACCCTTGTCACCGCCACATCTACCATCGCGATATTTCCTATGGTTTTGACCCTTTTTGCCACCCCCATTATTACGGTTTTGACCATAATTTTTGGAGTATTATTGAGAGTCATTAGTTTCATGGGATATAGCCATTGGCGGAATTTGCTCGGTTAGCCGCCTTTTTAGCCAATCCTGTTTCTTCTAAGGTGAGCATGGAACGTGTCTGGTAGAACGGTGGGAGAGGATTGATTTGACGAAGAAGAGTGCCAGCGTTATTATATGCCTCGAAGAGGCCTGCAACCATCTGAAGATTGAGACGATCATTAGTGACTGTAACACCTCGTATTTCTGGATATAATTTGGGAACATACGTAGGCAAGTGGACCTGACCCCGGGAAGTTTATGTTGCACTTGCGTATACTAATAAGGAGATTAGTATATAAAGGATGTGATCCCGAAATAATTTTGGATTTCACAAGTATGGCGACGGAGATCAATAATAATAATTGTATATCCCCAAAGAGGTTATGGACTAGTGTCATATTACAAGAATTATGACACTGAGTATAAGAAGATTTTATAAGTCGTCAGTATTTAAGTGAATGGAGATCGGGAATTTAATTGTGTGTATAATTAATTAATTGTGGAATTAATTCATTATAATTGGGGAGACAATATATAGTGGGGATTTATACGTGTTAAAATTTTAAAACACTGTTCCAGTGACTACACCTCATAACCGATCGGTGGCAGCCCATAAATCTCCAAAACATTCTCATCTTCTCCATTTTAACAGACCTTCATCTCCTCAATCTTCTTCATCTCTTCAAACTATCTTCATCAAGCATCTGTAGAAATATTTCCATGGGTAAGTTGCAATCCAAACAGAATGAGTAAAATCTCAATTGGAAGCCTCTGAAGTTTTTGACCAAATTGGGGGATTTTCGTGAATTTTCGCGTAATCAAGAAGGGAAAAATTCATGGTGCTCTAGAATTTAATTCCAGTAAAGTTGAAACCTTGAACAAGCTTAAGAACTCAGAAACCCAAGCAAAAACCCAAAGTTTTGAGATAGTTCTGAAATTCGAAGTGTTGGGCCTTATGTTTCTGTTTGTCGACTTGTCAGAATTCGGTAATGGTGAAAGGTTTTTCGACGAATCTAGTTGTTGCGTCTAACAGAGGTAATCCTTCTTTTTCCTAAGTTCATATGAATTACAGAACATGATTCTTACTAGTTTTAAGACGATTAGCAAAAATGATAAGTTTGGGTTGGGTGTTGTCGGGACTGCCGTAATTGTAAGGTGTTGGAGTTGCATGTGAAAATTGCTGAATTGTTTTAAGCATTGTAGCAGTAGGAAGAAAGATTAAGAAGGGCTAATTATGTGGTTATATGAATAGGTTTCGACATAGAAGAAGTATATATTCTATGCGTACAAAGTATTTACTAGAATATCTCAATAAAGCGATTTCTAGTATATTGATCCGATTATGATGTAAATCATTCATATGGTGTTGATAATCACTTATAGAGCTTACAAGGACCCACAGAACTTAGATAATTTCAACAACAAGGTATGCAAGGCTCTTTCTTCCTTTTGGGATACTCTACGTACAAAACATAACCAGAATATTATTTCATAAAGTACTCTACTCTTAGTAGTTAAGAATGATCATGTTATAGACTCTTATGTTAAAAGCATGTTGAAGTATGTATCTAAGTCCTTATTGAGGCATACGGAAAAGATGTTGATATTCACAGTGTTAGCCAAAGTTACATGGATATTGGGCCAGGATGTGTTATTGTCATTCATGCATTCTCATTTTCATTGCATTCAGTATATTACACTGGACCACTTGTTCTATGCACACTACTATATGGTAAAAATTATATATGTAGGGGATATGGGAAAAGAGGGAAAGGTGTTATATACGCACACTACCTGTAGCTGGTACAAACTATCACAAAAGAGCCCTAAGAGGTCAATATGATGTAATGATGTGATGTGATGTGATGATGTGATACTTGTGTGGCTTATTGGGACGGGTTGCACGATCCGCAATACTAACATATATTGGGACGAGTTGCACGATCCGCAACACTAACATATATATATATATATATATATATATATATATATATATATATATATATATATATATCGCATTTGGATAATGCATACTTTCATTTATCAATATATGATATGATGCCCACAGAGGCTGTTATGGTAAGGAAGATGCCCGAAGAGGCTGATGTAGATGTATACTGCATTGTGCATAAGATTTAGGCATGCGTATTAGGGCCCTCAGAGGCATTTACTGATGTTCAGTTGTTTCTATTTCAGACTATGATATATCTCTGCTATTTTATTTCTTATGCCTGACATACTCAGTATATTAGTCGTACCGACGTCCCTTTTGTCGGGGGACACTGTGTTTTATGCCCGCAGGTTCATATTGAGAGAGTGACAGTTCACATTAGTAGGTTCCTGGTTCAACTGCTATTTGGAGCACTCGGTTCATTTCGGAGTCTCGATCTGGTCGTGATATGTTTTATTATTTAGAGGCTTGTAGACAGGTGTCCTGTGGTCAGCTGTCATGTATGGCCTTGTCGGCGTTGGTATATAAATATGCAAGTTAGGGCTTTTGGGTTGGAACATTATATAATCTATCACGGCTCAATCCGTGTTTAAATATGATTAAGGGTGGAGTGTAGATGTGGTGCCCGGTGGGTAGGGTCCGGGTGCCCGTCGCGGCCTTCCGATTTGGGTCATGACAAATTTGATATCAGAGCATGTCTATCCTAGGGAGTCTATAAGCCTTGTCTAGTATAGTCTTGGTTATGGGTGTGTTGCGTGCCACACTTATAAGCAGGAGGCTACAAGGCATTTAGAATTGTTTTTATTCTTTCATATAATAGATCGTGCAGTAGAATTAAGTCTTAAGAATTTGAGTTTAACTCGTGCTTGTTATTGTTTCGGTAATGCCGATTACCAAAAAGACTTCGGTTAGTTCATATTTGTACCCATTAAATGAGTGACTTCTACTAGACAATTGATACACCAGAAGGGCAGTATGATGTAAAATGTTTTGAGATTATGAGAAGTTATCTCACTCATATACGGAAGAGATAATGTAAGCCTGAAAAGCGTAATGTTTGCTATGGTTATATGTTTGGATTAATCAAAGGAATATATGGATTTGTATGTGGATTGATAAGATTGTTGTACAGTTTGGTGTCATTTTAGTTAAGTCATGAAATGGCTTTAAATCTGTTTGTATTCATAAGTTAGGCAATAATAACCTTGTTGAACTGATTTAGGAGTGATTAATGTTTATTAGAGATAATTTCGACTTAATACGGATCTAACCTGAAGCTAGAGGTAATCTACAACTTATTGGTTATAGTGAAAAGACTTGTGTAGCTCCTATTATCTTTTTCACATAATTACTATAGTAACATTTGCTTAGTATAAGCCTAGAGAGTATGCTGGCTTACTATTTTTGGTCTTTCCATGTGGTATTCAATGATTTAAAGTGATATAGCCTAAGTGTGGTTTCCCAATAACATGTTGAGTTTCAAATTTGATCCCATAATATGTTGTTCTTCATATTAATACTTTGTTGGCTTCTATAAATGCATACTATGGTGTAAACTGCCTAGTTGTTTCCTGCACTAGTTCATTGTGCCCAAAATTACCTAAGTTTGCTTAGACTTGAATCATGTAGGCTTGTATATCTATTTTACCATCTTTGTAGCCTGGAATACATGACTAATTGCTTGGAAGTACAAGTGATGAGCATGTTGAGTCTGTATCCATTCATGTATCTCTTATGACTTCTACTGACAATTTAAGTTAGACAACCATTTGTATGCTCTAAATATTATTCTTATCCCACTCATATGTGCATTTCTTGTGTACTGATGTGTGTATATTTGCCTCAGTGTCATATATGGTTGTGACATGTCTTTATTCTGTGATCTGGACGTGGCTGAAAGCCCTATTCATATTTTAGTCTAAGTTAAGAACATTAATCTTCAAGGGCTCAAAGTAATAGCCATCTGAGTCTGGACACCATGTTAAACATCATGTCTGCCTATTGCTATGTGTTTAGTCTAAAAATATTAGTTTAATATCTATTTGAGTGAAGTCTAAAACTTTGGAAGTTATATGTCATGTAGTGTTTTGATAACTAGTTTCTGGATAATATATGTTTGGACTGCTTCCATGCTAAGCTGAAAATGATAAGTTGCATATTAAAAGAATGTGCCATATTTGTTAACCTAATTAGAATAGTGTAGCTAAGATCTTGAACCTGAAAGGTCTGGTTGGATCATCTTAGTATTATATGTTGCCTTTAAGATTGTAAAAAGTCAGGTTGAATCTGGGGATGCCTATCCTTTATTGATATGATTGACTAGATTCCTAACATGTTTGTTTTGTGCCTAAAATGACCTACTTAGTTTTGATATAATGTATTACATGTTTTGGTGTCTGTTTGATCCATATTATAGTTATACTGTTCACATTGATTAGTCAGGATCTAATAGGGATATAAATGACTATGTTTTGTCTATATTGACCACTTCAAAGCTATGTTGCCTATCTTGGTCTCAAATACTATGTGCAGTCATGTCCATTTGCATCAGTTCAGCTTTAAATGACATCACATGTTTGGGTAAAAATGAACACCATGCATATCTACTGAAGTCTGTTTTGCCTCTGTTGAATATCTATGCTAAGAGTCTGAATATTTATCTTAGCTTGAGGTATGACTAGTTGCTCATCCTTTTTATGTAAAGCAAATGATGGGATTAATCATCAGTTGAAAGGTTAATAAGCATGATCTATCTTGTTCACTTGAAAGTGTAATCTGAATCCTGATTGGGCAACCTAACAATCCCTAGGGAGAATTTAGTTTAGCTTGTCATATACCTGTTAAATACAGACTTCCAGTTTTGGATTTTGTCAACCTATTTGTTCCTCTCACTCACTGTGTAGAATTGTTCTCATATGGTAATACATGCACTTAAAACTCTGATGGACTCAGTTAAAGTATATAAACTTTAGTTTTTTTTTCAAAGAATGCTTAATTGAATTATCTTGTTAGTCCATTTGGGGATTGTTAAGTCTAATACAATTCTTAGAGTTAGTTAATATACATATATTAGGCCAATTACTTTGTGCTATTAGTATGTCTATTTATTTTGTCTAAATCTTTATGTTGCCTGAACCTTATTCCATGTTTAAGTCATATAAGAGGCCAGTAATGACATGTTCTGATTTATCTCTGTTGTGTCGATATGAGATTTGTTGGATTGGTTTATTAAGGTCACTATGGGGATATTAGATGCCTATGAATACTGCTTGAGCTGAGTTGTGAGTTTTTTTTTAAAATATGAAAGACAAGAAATGATAGTATGAATGAAATTATTGGGTGTTGTTGTTAGATTTTGTTCCTGTCACAAATGTTATAGCTTTATATTTGGCATGAACTCTACCATCTGATGTGGCTATGTAGTGACAAACCTAGTGTGGTCTTTCTAAGCTGTGGTTATCTGGTGCTGTCACTTTTATATTATACTTAAGACCTTTACTTTGCTATATGATTATTGAGGCCAAGCGTGGAGGTGTCTGAGAGGCCAATTTTGTTGCATTTCTGGCTTTTGCACTCTAAATATAAATTGTTGCTGCTTCTATTTTCTAGAATAGTGGCTGCACAATAAAATCATGTTGCTCCCTGTTATTTTAAAAGATGAATAGATACTACACTAGAGATTAACATGGGCAGTTATTAGATATTGAGCAGTTTGCTACCATATATTTATTTTGGTTGCTGCATATATTTGTTACCTTCTGAGGCATTTAGCAACCATGCTTGCTATTATTTTTGGTTGTTGTTTGATGTCACTTGTTATTACTGTTTAGCTGTTGTTTTTGTTGCTGCTACTACTGTCCATGTTATACTTCAAACATATGTTGCTGCCTCATTTTGTGACAGTTGTTGCTGCCTTTTTTCAGTCTCAAATGTCCTGTTTTCAAACATGTTGTGCTCTCTTAGTTATATGTATCCTTTGTTAAGACTTGTGTGGCTCTTAAAATACTGCACTGAGTTATGGCTGCTACTTTGTTACTATTTGTTGTTACCTGCTATCATGATTCCCTAAGCTGCTGTAAATTGTGTAAGGTTGTTACTGTCTTTGGGATAAATTGTGGTTATGTATTATTGTTATTTTGTTGCACATATAGCCTTGTTGAACTGCCATGTTGTGCGGAAAAGAATGCTAATCTACTATGCTATGGTGTAAATAGTTGCTGCATTGTGACCCAATTTTGCTGCATAATTGAGGATGATGGGAGCTGAATTTGTGAGAAATTTTGACCAAGTTGCTGCTCCGTTAAGAACTTCAAACCTTTGGCTAGTTAGCTGTTGCCCAGCCACCATTTAAGCTTAATAGTTGCTGCACTTTGGAGGTTTTCAATATGTCATACCTTGGGGATAAGTATGCTGCTTACCTGTTGCTATTGTTGTGTCACTTTGTTGATACCTAACTACTGCCTATTGTACATATTTGTACTGCATACTTAGGTGAGAACTCATCAACCTAGTAACTTTCTATTTAGGGAACTAGTTAAGTGAAGATTGCTTCACACAAGGTTGCTACATACTAGAATCGGAAAGGTGCCACTATGTATTTATTTTATAGTGACAAGGGTTGGATATGTCAATACTGACATTCGAGGACGAATGTTTCTAAGGGGGAGAGGATGTAACACCTCATATTTCTGGATAATAATTTGGGCACATACGTAGGCAAGTGGACCTGACCCCGGGAAGTTTATGTTGCACTTGCGTATACTAATAAGGAGATTAGTATATAAAAGGATGTGATCCCGAAATAATTTTGGATTTCACAAGTATGGCGACGGGGATCAATAATAATAATTGTATATTCCCAAAGAGGTTATGGACTAGTGTCATATTACAAGAATTATGACATTGAGTATAAGAAGGTTTTATAAGTCGTCGGGATTTAATTGAATGGAGATCGGGAATTTAATTGTGTGTATAATTAATTAATTGTGGAATTCATTAATTATAATTGGGGAGACAATATATAGGGGGATTTATACGTGTTACATTTTAAAACATTGTTCCAATGACTACGCCTCATAACCGATCGGTGGCAACCCATAAATCTCCAAAACATTCTCATCTTTTCCATTTTAACAGACCTTCATCTCCTCAATCTTCTTAATCTCTTCAAACTATCTTCATCAAGAATCTGTAGAAATCTTTCCATGGGTAAGTTGCAATCCAAAAAATCTCAATTGGTAGCCTCTGAAGTTTTCGACCAAATTGGGGGATTTCCGTGAATTTTTGCGTAATCAAGAAGGGAGAAATTCATGGTGCTCTAGATTTTAATTCCAGTAAAGTTGAAACCATGAACAAGCTTAAGAACTCAGAAACCCAAGCAAAAACCCAAAGTTTCGAGACAGTTTCGGAAGTCGAAGTGTTGGGCCTTCTGTCTCTGTTGGTCAACTTGTCGGAATCCGATAATGGTGAAAGGTTTTCCGGCGACTATGGTTGCTGCGTCTAACAGAGGTAATCCTTCTTGTTCCTAAGTTTATATGAATTACAGAACATGATTCTTACTAGTTATAAGACGATTATCGAAAATGCTAAGTTTGGGTTGGGTGTTGTCGGGAATGCCGTAATTGTAAGGTGTTGGAGTTGCATGTGAAAATTGTTGAATTGTTTTAAGCATTGTAGAAGTAGGAAGAAGGATTAAGAAGGGCTGATTATGTGGTTATATGAATAGGTTTCGACATAGAAGAAGTATAGATTCTACGCGTACAAACTATTCACTAGAATGTCTCAATAAAGCGATTTCTAGTATATTGATCCGATTATGATGTAAATCATTCATATGGTGTAGATAATCACTTATAAAGCTTACAAGGACCCGCGGAACTTAGATAATTTCGACAACATGGTATGCAAGGCTCTTTCTTCCTTTTGGCATATTCTACGTACAAAACTTAACCGGAATATTATTCCATAAAGTACTCTACTCTTAGTAGTCAAGAATGATCATGTTATTGACTCTTATGTTAAAAGCTTGTTGATATTCACAGTGTTAGCCAAAGTTACAAGGATATTGGGCAAGGATGTGTTATTGTCATTCATGCATTCTCATTTTCATTGCATTCATTTATTACCCTGGACCACTTGTTCTATGCACACTACTATATGGTAAATATTATATATGTAGGGGATATGGGAAAAGAGGGAAAGGTGTTATATACGCACACTACCTGTAGCTGGTACAGACTATCACAAAAGAGCCCTAAGAGGTCAATATGATGTAATGATGTGATGTGATGATGTGATGTGATGTGATGTGATGATGTGATGCATGTGTGGCTTATTGGGACGTGTTGCACGATCCACAACACTAACATATATTGGGACGGGTTGCACGATCCGCAACACTAACATATATATATATATATATATATATATATATATACCGCATTTGCATCATGCATACTTTCATTTACCAATATATGGTATGTTGCCCACAGAGGCTGTTATGGTAAGGAAGATGTCCGAAGAGGCTGATGTATATGTATATTGCATTGTGCATAACATTTAGGTGTGCGTATTAGGGCCCTCAGAGGCATTTACTGATGTTCAGTTGTTTCTGTTTCAGACTATGATATATCTCTACTATGTTATTTCTTATGCCTGACATACTCAGTATATCAGTCGTACTGACGTCCCTTTTGTCGGGGGACACTGCGCTTTATGCCCGCAGGTTCATATTGAACTCGGGTGAAATAACACAATAGCATCCTGGTGACAAATCGAAATATATTTATAATGACTACATCAGATGTCACTGCCTCTATCCTACCAGTAAATACATAACAACGGTCTGACTGTCGCCCCTTCAGCTGGATGTAGTGTAATAACCGAAGGTTGACTAAAAATAGGAGCAACTACTTGAGGAGCAAACCGGAGCAACTAAAAATAGGAGCAACTACATGATATTTATCTCACAGATTCAATAGTCCTCACATGTCACTTTCTCAATCCAACTAAATATCTCCACATCTTTGTATCAATATGGACACACATGATCCTCATCATTATCTCAACCACAGACTTACACAGTTCCTTATGCTCATATCTCAGCTCCAACGTAATAATATATCATGGATAAAAGTAGGTAAAGATATAGCACAATATAAGGAAAAATCAATACTTAAAAATAGGATTTCAATAGATACAGATATAGAATATATTTTTCTAGCATATAACAAGTCTAAATTCATCACTAGACATAAATATCATGCTCAGGACCAAAACACATATATATGATACAAGGCTAAAATTTAGCATTTCATGTATATCTTCTTTTATATCTGATAGTCATATATAAGCTCTTTATATATGTATACGCTATCCCCTACATAGCAAGTTACAAAACACATAAGTTGGGTATAATTCTAATAGATCAAAGTCTAAACTTATATTATTCAAAGAACTTGCAAACTCTTCTTAACCGCTTTACCTCACCCGAATTCATCAAAATGGCTCAACTATAGCCAAAGAAATTATTAATAACGTTAAACAAAGCTAAAGGATTAATTCCCATAATTTGATACGTGGTCTATGTCAAATTCAACAAAAGTAGAACCTGAGCCTCGGGGTCAAAATTCAAAATTCGTCCAGCTATAACCTAAGTGTTCCAAAGCTATAATATTTCCTCAATCCAACATCGAATTGACATCTAAATCACAATTTTACACTCTTAAACTTCGGGTTAGAAAACCAAATTTTACACTTCAAAAAATCAGATTAAGTGCCTATAGCTCATACGTAATCAAGTAAAATAATCAAATTTAAAGTTAGAAGGCTAACCAAAACTCAAACCTTGAGTTCCCCCATGAAAATTGCACAAGGATGAGCTCCAAGATTCCTAAAATATTTTAAAATGATATAAAACCCCAAAAATTTACTGTTTTATGCCTAGCATAATTACCTTTTGTGTCACGACAGGAGGGTTTGCGACTGCAAAGAGTAGTCTATTGAACCTCTTTCGTGTACGCGATGCATACCTAGAATCTGTTACATGATAGTGAGATAGTGCTTCGCTATCAGGAAGCATAATTGTTGCACCAGGAAAAACAAGTGTTGTCCATTGGAGATTTTTTATTCCAAATCTCATCTGAACCCCTTGAATCCAACCCAAACCCCTAAAATAAGTCTTAAATAGTAAATATGACCTGTACAAAGTTTTAAATCCTAAAACAGGGTGTTAAAACTTAAAATTAGGAGTTGGATTGTTACACTGAGTGTCGCTACTGCTAGTGTGGGTCTGTCATATGTGGTGGTGGTGTCTTAAGCTCAGTGTAATTTGTGGCACTGGCGTATGAGTAGCTGGAGTCTGACCAACCACCTTCTCATGAGTCTGAGAAGTAGCCGGAGGCACTATCTCATCCAAAGATGGAACAATGGCCTCTAACACTGATACCATCTTCATTAATGGATTTGGTAGTGCTGCAACTGTGATTACCCCAATTAGGCTACTATTAGTATATCTTGAACCTCTCCCTCTGTCGGTAGCTCGAGCAGTGCTTATCTAGTGGTCAGGGGTCTACTTCTACCCTTGACGATTGGTTGTGCTAGGGCCCATCCTTATGTTCCGGCTCTGCCCCTTCTGTACCACATGTTTGGTCCACCCCCTTACTCTGTATATGCGGTCGAACGTGTCAAAAACATTTGTTCCAGAAATAAGAGAAGAATTATTTCCTTAATCAACGCTATAGCACAATAATAATCAAAAGGAAAACTGGAGCACAACGGCTCCATTTCAAAAAAGAGCAAATCGGAGCAAGCAATTGTCATTTATACAAAAAAGAGCGTCTACGCTCACAAAAGAACTTGGCAGCTCCCTTGTAGTATGAATGCTAATTATGAAAGGAGTTGGTCAATTGAGTTTAGAAGTGGACTTGGTATCAAAGGAAAACTCTCCTAAAATGTCAGTGTAGCGTCTCGAAAATAAGTGCAAATATCTTCATACGGATCTTCGAGACTCTACTAAACATTACTCCGTGACTTTAAAAAATTTAAAATCTAGACTTTGATATCAAGTTTGTCACAACCTAAATCTGACACCTAGAAATGATACAATACTCGATGAGCTGTTACCCATAAGGTGAACTTTCTAATTAAATCATACGAATAAGCATAACAAAAGTATAAAATACTACTAACGTTGTCTTATCATAAAAAGTGTGAAAATAAAATACAAAACATAGATAATAAACCCAGAAACCCCAAATAAATCACCAAGTCATGGAGCGCTAAGAATTAAATACAACTAAATTGAGATGCAACTCGAGACATAAAAGAAAATAGTATATTAAGGAACAATATAAGTGAAGTCACCTCTGTGGTCTAGAGGTAGATTACCTCAACTAGAAGAACCGTTTACAAGCTAGAGTCACTGGTCATCATTTGGATCCCTGCCTACTTCACATGTACATATGTAGTGAATGAGAGTTTAAAAGACTTAACATGATCATCGACTAGCCCTCTCAGCCTACCCATGGGGCAAGTCTTTAGAAATTGATGATAGTGCATACACCACAATAAATACAACACAAGCATAGAGATATCATACGAGTAAAGCAACTGAATTGACATCATAAGTACATATAGAGAAGGTAAACATAACATGCATCTAATGAGTATGATGTGTCGTAAGATCTCGCCCATGCCCAAACCCATCAATGGGAATAAAGGTAGACGAACCCAGCTTAGCCTGACTACGGTGCCATAAATTTTCTAGCTTAACCTCAACCCCATGTGGTGCCATGAGTACTCTCACTCAAGCTCAACCCCACAATGGTACCATAAGGACGCCATTCAAGCTCAACCCACTATCATAGTGATAATGTATGCTAACAAGCTAATAGATATCACAAGAAGCACAAATAAAGCATGCTAGATAGACAAACAATATCACAATAACTAATTGAATCTGGTAGAAATATCAAATCATGTGAAAACATGCATTGGGACCTCTCAGGGTCAAATTTAGATACTTCAAACCAGTCATCCCAGATCATGTTTTCTCACTTATATGAACTAAAAGGTTTAAATGCATAAGAATAATACATACAACATGCTTTTAAGGAAAACAAGCTAGCTAAAAGTTAAAGCCTCACTTGCTTGAAAATCTGGTAATTAAAACTTAGTTGAAATGGCAAAATCACCTTAAACAAACTCTGACGGCTTCTAGCTATTCAAAATCATCAATAATTGGTCTAAATTACTCTAGGGAAACCAATCCCATTATTTTTGGACATATTGAGGTCAAAGTCAACGGTTAACTCAAACTCACCCCCGAGTCAATGGTCCAAAATACATAATTGATTACATTGACGCATTATCCATAAGCTATGAAATTCAATTCAATAATCATAACAGAATTTTGATATCACTTGCTAGGCCAAATTACTGAGTTTCTAGTTCTAAGTTTAGGTCTAAAAGCCTCAATATTTAGCCTCTTGACTAGCATGATTCCATGGTTTGAATTCAATGAATCTAATACATAAATACTAGGTTTGTTTTAGAAATTATTACCTAGAATTTGGAGTAAAAACTCCACCTTTTCTTGATCTAAATAAAAGAGCTTATCCGTAACGACATGTTTGGTCATTGCAAATGTTATGTGTTTACCTATGTTGACATCTCCCTTAGCTTTGTTAGAGCGTATTTGATTAGTGGGAATGGGTAGCGTGGTTTTGAGGTGATCGGGTTGATTTCAAGAAAATTAGAAGTCGTTAAGTTGAATAAGTGGAAGTGTTTGACCCATAGTTGACTTTTGGGTGATTGATTCATTTTGTGATTTTCGTTAGTTCCATTAGCTCCGGAGCGCCATTTATGAATTAGTCGAGTCTTCGGTTTGCTTCTTGAGGCGTTCAAATCTATTTCGTGACCCTATTTATAAAATTATAGAATTTGAATCTTTTTGGTGACTCCGTTGAAAAGTGAGTCTTAGCTCAGCCGTATGAGAAATTCGAGTGCAGAAGCGAATTCATAGGATCTTTTGCCCTTGGTTAGCATGTTTGGTTTGTATCTGAGGGATCTCTTAAAACATTTCAGATGTTTGGTAGAGAATTGGCTAAATTCCATATTGCTGGTTTCTGGTGTGCCGCACCAGCGAGCCTTTGGCCACTTATGTGGAGGTTGTTCCACTTCTGCGGGACTGGGTGAGATTGCATTTTTCCACTTATGCGGGCTTTGTTGTGCAGAGGTGATCCGCCTCTGTGGTATATTTTCCACTTCTACGCATATCTAGTATTTTAAGTTGGGCTGCTCAGGCGGTGGATTTTCCACCAAAGCGGAGTCGCTGAATTCCATACCTGAATTCAATGCCTTATGCGGATTCATTTCCTCAAAATATTCCTTGGAATTAGAGCTCGATTAAAAAGATGATTTTTGGGTCTTCCATCATCATCCATCTTTGGGGTATGATTCTCCATTCCCTTTTACTTTCTTACTACTATTGTATCCTCTAATCTAAGTTGTGTTCTTAATTTGGGAGAGAAGCTAACCTAGCCTTCAATGTTAATAGGCTTGTGATACATGAAATTGAGGTATATTATTGATCTTGTTGCTTTACTATTGTAACCTCGTATTGGGTAATATTAACAAATGGTATTGTGAAGGTCAATTTGAGGATTAGAATCCATTGCTAGATTTGGGGAAAATCTAGGGTTTTAGTTGTGGGTTCGCCTAATGATGAAATTGAGGGTACAAACGTGATTAGTTTTCAAATTAACTTAAGAATATGACTCTTTAGTATATTATCATGCTTTTTGAATAATAAAGTTTCAATTTTTACCACTATGGGCCGAGGTTGATAACTTTTGGATTGCTTTTATGCATAAAGTCCTTGTATTTGTGTTACATTACTTATTAACATAGAATCTATGTGTTAGACTACGAGTATTATGAGGCGCTTCACAAGGGAAAGGTCTGCGTTGAGAACTGAGGTTTATGGCACCTGCTCGGCTCCAAGGTAGGCTACGATTTAATCTTTATAGACTCTGATAGAAGTACATAGTTGTTATAAATATTGAGGGGTATTCGGAATGTTTGGGGGTCACACTTTAGTGCCTATGATGAGCGCTTAGGTGGGTACTGCTGTGGAACTGTCTTGATGGGTGATTTAGAAAATCAATCTTAGGGTTGATTTTGACTACTGTTAGGTGGGCTTATATCCATTACTTGGGCTTGTCGTCATTGATTGAGAAAATTATGTGTTTACTCATCACATATGCCTCTAATATGAAAGACTAATTACGTGAAACTATATGTTATTGAATTTTGAAGCATGTGTTACGCATCTCCTATATATTGATTGCATCTCATACATTATGATTACTTGCCTTACAATTGTTATTGCATTCATGCACTCATGGCTATCGAGATGTTGAAAATATTGTGGGTACAATTAGATATTTTTATGAGATGATTGAAAACATTGATATGAGGAAAATGGTTGATATGGCTCAACAAATGAGTCTTGGGCTCTAGTCAGATTTGTGTATTGAATTCTGTCTAGCTAGGAGCGGTATATGGATGGCGCGGGTCCCCCATGTGTCACGATTCATAGAGTTTGAATATGTGTATACCAGGTTGATGGAAAGGTACCTTGCATTTGCATTTGCATTTGCATTTGCATTTGTATTTGTATTTGTATTTACATTCATACCATACATTCATATACATTGATGGAACTTTCATAATTTATGAGTTATTGAGTTGAATTGTTATGGTGATGTGAGTGGTCTAAGTGTTGAACTCTTTATATGATTGAAGATAATCTACTACTTGAGCATAATAAGGATGTAAAATGAACTAGAATGTACCTATACTCTTAAGTGTACGGATAGTAACCGGGTCTATGAGTTAGGGATAATACTAGGTCCATAATGCTATAGTAGGCTAATTTATTGTTTCGCAAATAGGAAAGATAATGTGATTGTGTATTTTAAGTGATAACCTATTCTTATTAGTTTGTAATTAAAGTATGTGGAGTCAGGATGAGCAGGATTTCGGCATTGATTAATTATTGATGGATATTACTTCTATGATTCTTATGTGCTACCATGAATTAAGTCGTAGTTTAAAGGTAGGACTAATCCTTACGTGAATAAGGTGACTTAAATGGTTATTGAACTGTGTAGAATAGGATTATGTGAGAGTTAACTTGGAATTTATGTTTGATACGTATCTTCCATCGTTGTCGGCCTATGATTCCTACGGGGGTACATTGTGTACTCATGCTATACTTGATGTATCTTTTGTGTGGATGCAGGTATATGATTGGTTCAAATTGCAGCTTCGAAGCGCGTGGAGGTTAAGGCAGGCCATTCATCCTATCAGCGGCCTTGCTCTTCATACTAGTCAGACTGTCCTTATTCACTCAGGGTGGTGTTGTTGTAACTCTCTTTTTATTGTATCTTACAAGTCATTGTATGAGTCAGACCAAGTTTTGGGAAAAGTGTTGTAAGGGGTTTGATATTTAGTAATTTGAATGAAAATTGTTATATCTTTGTAATCTATTAACTTATTTCCGCAATGTTTAAGTTCGTATTAAAAGGATTTTGGGATGGTTCGTCTATCGGGGGATAGTGTAGGTTCCACCATGACCCTCGTGAATTGGATCGTGAAAAGTTAGTATCAGAGCTCTTAATTCACCAGTCTCATGAGTACAAGGACAATATTTAGTAGAGTCTCACAGATAGGTATGTAGACGTCTGTACCCATCCTCAAGAGGTTATAAGACATTTAGAAAACTTTCGTTCCTTTCATGCTACTTCATTTAAATTGATACCTGGTCAATTATAATTAGTAACTGAAACTTCTTCATCCTACTCTCTCACCGATGGTGGAAGCACGCTCTTAAATTCACATGTGAGTGGTTCGTTATGACATCACGCGGTAGGATATAAGATGTGTTACTGTGATACGAATGCTTGACCAAGTTCAGTTTCAACTACAATTTGAAGGATCAGTTGAGTGGGGTTATGATTGGGACTTCTTAGTTCGGTGATATCTTTCTGAAGTGGGAATGATAATACAAAGGCATAATAAAAAGAAATTGAATTGATCAATCTCCGCTATGTGAAGAAAAAAATTGGTATCTAACACGCTCATTAGAATAAAGTTGCAAGACGTACGAGGGAGAATGTCGTATAAGGTTATGAAAAATTAAGTTGGGCTTCGATGTGGCAGAGTTTTAGTAGTGGAGTGAGAACTAGTGGTTTGTGAGTTCTTTCAGGAAATGACTATCTGTTTTGGGTCAGGTGGTAAGGTTACTAGTGACGAGTGAAGGTTAAAGAAATTGGCAGCTGTGATCCTTCAGTAAAGGGTGTGTTCGTAGGGTCACTTGGTGTTTTAAGGTTAGTGATAAAAAATGATCATTGGAACCAAGAGATTTTTTATTTGTGAGCTATTTCTGTAGTTGTTTAGTGTAGAGTAGATATAAGGAATCATGAATGAATCGGTGTCGCGCCCTATTTTGACCTGCTCGGGTCAAAGCGGAGCACAGACGTATGGGGGTGATTCCTGGGTAAAAGGGGTTGAGGAGTCGCCACCTAATTATTTTTACGGTGAATTAGGACACCTAAATATTAAACTAAGTGCTGCAATGTAAAACTCCAATTTTAAGGTCTGCGAAACTAGCGAGATTCTAGGTAAGGGTTCTTTATTATCCTAAAGGGAAGGGGTTAGGCATCCTTTAAGATCCGCTAACTTGCGGTTATCCGGTCAAACTCAGTTTAATTATTGCTAAAAAATACATGTTTTACAAGTAAAAAATATGTTTGCAAATATGATGCATTTTATACAAGTAAATATGATGCATTTTATACAAGTACGTATTCGGATGACATAAAAGAAAGATACATGTAAAGTTTTTAGAAAACATGCATTTGTGACAATAAATTCTTTATAATGCCAAAGAAGCGAATCTTTCGAAAATCAACAAGTTGCAAAAAAAATAATAATAAAAGATAAACTTATTTGTACAATTAATTGAAGCAAATAAAGATGACAAGAGTTGTTTTAAAAATCTTGAATAAGCGTGACGAGCCTAAAATAAATAAACTAGCGAAGGATTTCTAAGTTTGCGAGCCTACAAATAAATAAGCTAGCGACGGGTTTCAAATCTTAAACTACCCTATGAATTAATCCTAAGTTTGCCTATTCTAAGCATTTCAATAATTACATAAGTGCGATAAATAATATTACAATACAAAGCGAGATAAAAGCTGAATTAAAGAAAGAAATAACATAAATAAACTCCGAGGAATAATTGCCCCTTTTTTACTTTAATCCCTGCAAGCTGTCAAGAACAAACGGTTAGAAACAGTTAAATACAAATAACTTCATATCCGTATTCAAAACAGTGAATGTTTTGATCGCGGAGGGCTCAGACTTAAATTTTTGAAAAGAACATTCCAATCACGTCGTGGCTGCAAACATATGACTAATGTAGTTTATTTTGATTGCCTCACCTACTAAACGTGTTGGTCTCTCGGGTGAAATAGAAAAGATCACTATAATCACGTCGTGGCTGCGAATATATATAACTTGTTGGTTATTTTAGTCACCTCGCCTACTAAACATGTTGATCTCGGATAAAGGGTTAAGTCTTCATCCTTGCCCGAAGTTATATTTCCGTCTTTGCAACCGTGTAGGCCTCAAAATCGACGGATATTTTTCATCGGCCCGATGTAGTATCGTGTTCAAATCAGTAAAATTTTAAATCGAACAGAGACAAAGCAGCGATGCGATATGATAACGAGAAAATCGAGAGGCGAGAAGAAAAAAGCAGTTTCGAAAAAGACGCGGTGTTTAGTTTAAAACAAGAAAAACGTAAAAAAAATAAATCGGATATTTTAATGTCAAAAGATGGATTGAAACAGAAAGCAATATCTGAAAGGTGCGGTGTTTATTTTAAAACAAGAAACGTAAAAGCAGTAAAAAACAATAATCAATCCGAACAAGAATCAAAACAGAAAGCGAAGCGAAAACAGACGCGGTATTTGTTCAAAACAAGAAACAATGATATCCGTCGCAAGAAATCTAAAACGATAAACTTAATAAAACAATAATATATCCGCTGCACGGATATCTAAAACGGTTATACTAAAAAAGCGAAGCGAAAGCGAAAGAAAAGCTCGGCCTCAGTTCAATTTTGTCGGCCTAAATGCGATATTAATAAAACAAGAAAGCGAAAGGCCAAAGAAACGGCGTGGCGGTTTAAAATATCCGACCCGAGTTCTGAAATTCTGGAAATATTCAAATCGGGTCGCTCCGACCCGGATCAGTGATCCGAACTCGAATCAGATTTCAGCACCAAATTCAGATAAATAATAACAAGAATACGAAATGCAAGAATTCTGGAAATATCCAAATTGGGTCGACCCGACCCGGATCAGTGTTTCAACCCGGATCAGATTTCAACACCCAATTCAGATAAATAATAACAAGAATACGGAATGCAAGAATTCTGGAAATATCCAAATCGGGTCGACCCGACCCGGATCAGTGACCCGACCCGGATCAGTGTTTCAACCCGGATCAGATTTCAACACCCAATTCAGATAACCAATAACAAGAATATGAAATGCAAAAATTCTGAAAATGTTACCCAACCGGGTCGACCCGACCGGTCGATGATCCGACCGGATCAGCGTTTCAACCCGGAATCAAATAAATTCATCAATTTCAGATAACCAATGATAACAACAGCAACAATGCAAGAAATTTGGAAATTCAAATCGGGTCGATCTGACCGGTCAAGAATCTGACCGAAATCGGTGATCCAAATCGAATCAAATTTTAACACCAAATTCAGATAACCAACATACATAAATATGAAATGCAAGAATTACGAAAATGTTACGAACCGGTCGATCTGACCAAAATCAAATCGAAAAAATCGAGAGAATCAAAGGGATGACAAACCTTTTCTGACTTGATTCTTGAACAACAAAGAAGCCAAAATACTTTAAACTCAAGAACACAACAAAGTATTTTATGTATATTCGAAAATCCTTCCAAAATCTCTTTTTTCTTCTCAGAAAAATCCCTCAAATGAAGAACAATCGTGGGGTATTTATAGGTGGATTCCCCCAAAATCGAGTTTGAAATTCAAAAATAAAGGTAAAGATTTACGATTTTGTGGGTATGGGTCGTGATTTTGCGGGTGTCGGCGTAACAGAGGGGTTGGTGGTGTCGAGGGTCGGTGGTGGCGGGGCGAGGTGGCCGTGCGGCGTCGTGGTATGAAGTGTGGGGTCGGCGGCGATTTGGGAGAAAAGGGAGGGTTTGTTTCTCTTTTTTTTTTAGGTTAAAGGGGTTTAAATGGGGGGAAATATTTGTGGGTTATGTTTTGGCTGTTGCGGATCTGGGCCGAAAATAAGAATTAATTTGGAGATGGACTTTGGAGGTTGGATAGAATATTTTGGGTAGAAATTAGTTTTGGGTTAGAAAATAAAAATGGGTTATGGATTTAAAAATATATAAGAGGGGTTTAATATTAAAAAAAAATGTGTTTATATATATATATATATATGTATATATATTTTTTGTTTTGTAAAAGATGTGAATTATTTAAAATAACGTAACGATGTGAAAAAAATAAAATATAATATTTGTGAAATGTTTAATGCTTAATAAAAGGGGAATGCGGTGCAATTTTGCGAGAATAAAATAACATAGAATTTTCGGATAACTTATGATTATTATAAAAATGCAAACGATATAAAATATGCGAATAATAATAATAATAATACGAAGATATACACATATATGCCTATATTTTAAAATTATTTTGAAAGTGCCAAAATATTAAAAATTACGAATAAAATCATAAAAGATGGGACAAAATTGGGTGTCAACAGATGCCCTCTTTGGACGGAGGCGATGAAAGAGTTTTTCGGCCAAAGAAAGTTGATTAGTAGCCAATTTTGTCACGATCATCGAGATGTATGGTAAGGAATAGAATCCCGAGGGGTATAGAAGTCGCAAAAAGATGGTGCACATTCAAGAAACAATGCCCCAAAGGTCGACTTAGGATGACACCGGTCGCATACGAGAAATTAATGGGAAAGAGCGGATCGGCGTTGAAGTAGGTCGTTTGACCAAATTGCCTTGGTTCGCCGTGAGATATAGTTCCATGTTATCTTTGAAAGCTCCCGCCCGATTCAATTCACATGGACCAGAGCTAAGATAAAAGTTAGTGTATAACAGTTGCATAAGATATGTATGTGAGAATATGACTTTGTAAGTTGAAATGATGTCGTTGCTTAATGTTGTGCAGATGATGGCGTTGGCGGGCGCCTGTTTACACTTTAAAATAAAGTACCCGCATTAGAAGGTGGGCGCCTGATTTAAATTCAAATACCCGCATTAGAAGGTGGGTGCCTGATTTAAATTTAAATACCCGCATTAGGAGGTGGGCGCCTGACTGAAATTTAAATACCCGCATTAGGAGGTGGGCGCCTGACTGAAATTTAAATACCCGCATTAGAAGGTGGGCGCCTGACTGAAATTTAAATACCCGCATTAGAAGGTGGGCGCTGATTTAAAACATACCGCGTTAGAAGGTGGGCGCTGATTTAAAACATACCCGCGTTAGAAGGTGGGCGCTGATTTAAAACATACCGCGTTAGAAGGTGGGCGCTGATTTAAAACATACCCGCATTAGAAGGTGGGCGCTGATTTAAAACATACCCGCGTTAGAGGGTGGGCGCTGATTTAAAACATACCGCGTTAGAAGGTGGCGCTGATTTAAAACATACCCAGATTAGAAGGTGGCGCTGATTTAAAACATACCAGCGTTAGAAGGTGGGCGCTTGATTTAAAACATACCGCGTTAGAGGTGGGCGCTGATTTAAAACATACCCGCATTAGAGGGTGGGCGCTGATTTAAAACATACCCGCGTTAGAGGGTGGGCGCTGATTTAAAACATACCAAGATTAGAAGGTGGGCGCTGATTTAAAACATACCCTCATTAGAAGGTGGGCGCTGATTTAAAACATACCCGCGTTAGAAGGTGGGCTGATTTAAAACATACCCGCGTTAGAGGGTGGGCGCTGATTTAAAACATACCGCGTTAGAGGGTGGGCGCCTGATTTGAAACATACCCGCGTTAGAAGGTGGGCGCTGATTTAAAACATACCCGCGTTAGAAGGTGGGCGCTGATTTAAAACATACCCGCGTTAGAAGGTGGGCGCTGATTTAAAACATACCCGCATTAGAAGGTGGGCGCTGATTTAAAACATACCGCGTTAGAAGGTGGGCGCTGATTTAAAACATACCCGCATTAGAAGGTGGGCGCTGATTTAAAACATACCCGCGTTAGAAGGTGGGCGCTGATTTAAAACATACCCGCGTTAGAAGGTGGGCGCTGATTTAAAACATACCGCGTTAGAAGGTGGGCGCTGATTTAAAACATACCCGCGTTAGAAGGTGGGCGCTGATTTAAAACATACCCGCATTAGAAGGTGGGCGCTGATTTAAAACATACCGCGTTAGAAGGTGGGCGCTGATTTAAAACATACCCGCATTATAAGGTGGGCGCCTGATTTAAAACATACCCGCATTAGAAGGTGGGCGCCTGATTTGTGTCGTCGTGTTGACGTAATGCAAAGTGGGGCCCTATTGCCATGCCATGATAGTTAATGTGTGGACATAAGCGATGCAAAAGTTGAGTAGATGAGAATGCGACCCTGTAAGTCGAAATACCGTTCTTTCCGTGGACACAACGCGGTTGGGAACATGTAGTTTAACATGACGCCTTTGTACAATCTCCAAGCAGAAAGTGATTCTTGTAGTGAGTTTCGATGGAGGCCCTTGCGAATCTGCTCATAAATGTTGCACTTCTCTCTGTTTTCGACCAAGAACTGTACTCAAATAAATTTATGAGTTTTGGGAGGGGGGAGTTGATTCGCGTTGACTTTGTAGCTTCGGTCTTGGTATTTGCATGTCCTGCTAACTCGGACCCGTAGCCCCTCTCTGCTTCCCAGTCTTGGCCAGCCGTTAATGAAACATTCGAAAATAATTTGTAGAAATGCATCTTAAAAAATAGAAACATAAAAATTATATCGAATTTTGATGAAAAGGTTTGTTGAAAATAATTTGCTTATAAAAATTACTGCACATATACATATATGTCTGTCGAGCAGTGACATGCGGTGAAACAAAGCAAACGTCTTATCCAAAATTCTTCTGACTGAAGACTTAGTTTGCCGATGCTTTTCCATGTTTATCGGCGTCCTCTGGCAGTGATACCTTAAAAAATGCCCCAGTTTCTGATATGTGAGAATGACGATCTTTTGAACGGACAAACGAGTCTTGTGTAGATTGCTTGTCTGCCCTATCAGGGTGATCAGATGGGTGCATTTTGTCTTTTGTGAGATAAAGGAGAAAATATTTCCTAATGGTGGGACCGAAGCCGATTTAGGCCGCCTACGTATCCCCATGAAGGAATCAGATCGTGACGTAGTTCATTACAAGCAAAAGGGGATTGTAAGGATTTTCTAAAATGGGACCGAAGCCGATGTGGCCGCCTACGTATCCCGCCGAGGGAATCAGGTCATAACGTAGTTCATGTTACAAAGAAATGTGTTTCAGGAAATTTGCAATCTAGGAAACGGAACCCGAGCATGGGTTCTTTGCGTATCCCACCAGGGAGCGCAACTTTACAAAGATAAGAAATGCATTACATAGAAAAATCCTAAATGTAGTATCTTTTCACTTTGCATCCGCGTTGATAGCTTTTGGCCATACTTCACCGTCCATTTCAGCTAGAATTAATGCTCCCCAGTCAACACCCGTTGAACCATATAAGGCCCTTGCCGATTAGGTGCGAATTTTCCTTTAGCTTCATTTTGGTGCGGGAATATTCGTTTAGCACCAATTGCCCGGTTCGAAAGTCCTTGGTTTTACTTTCTGTTGAAAGCTTTGGCCATTCTGTTTTGATAAAGTTGTCCGTGGCATCGCGTTCAATCGCTTTTCATCAATCAACATCAATTGTTCGTGCCGATTCTCAGATCCATTTCGCCGTTATTTCGACTTCTTGGATAATTCTCAAAGATGGTATTTCCACTTCTGCCGGTAACACAGCTTCGCTCCATAGACCAATAGATGCGGCGTTGCCCCAGAAGTCCCGATCAGAGTGCGATATCCCAAAAGTGCAAAGCGGATGCTCATGCGGTGCTTGTAATTATCAATCATCTTTCGTAGTATTCTTTTGATGTTTTTGTTGGTTGCCCATTTGCTCCGTTCATCGAGGTCGATGCGGAGTGGAATTGCGGTGAGTGATCTTAAACTTCTCGCATATCTCATTCATCGATTCTTTGTTGAGATTAGCCCCATTATGCGTTATAATCGACTCGGGGATTCCAAATCGACAAATGATGTTATTGCGGACAAAATCAACTACCACTTTCTTTATTCTTGACTTGTGGGACGATGCTTCTACCCACTTTGTGAAATAGTCAATTGCCACTAGAATAAATCTGTGTCCATTTGATGCGGCAGGTTCAATAGGGCCAATGACATCCATGCCCCAAGCTGCGAATGGCCAAGGAGAGCTCGTCACATTGAGTTCGTTAGGGGGTACCTTGATTAGATCGCCATGAATCTGACATCGATGGCATCTTTGCACGAAGTGGATGTAATCTGTTTCCATGGTCATCCAAAAGTATCCTGCTCTTAGAATCTTTTTTGCCAAAGTGAAGCCATTCATGTGAGGCCCGCACGTGCCTCCGTGTATCTCTTCAACTAAACTGCTTGCCTCTCGAGCATCAACACATCTTAACAAACCGAGATCTGGAGTCCTCCGATAAAGGATTTCTCCGTTTAGGAAGAAATGGTTTGCTAACCTCCTCAGTGTCCTCTTTTGTATACTGGTTATGCCTTCTGGATATTCACCTATCTTGAGATATCTCTTAACGTCGTGGTACCAAGGCTTTCCATCCGACTCTTCATCTATATTGAAACAATATGCCGGCTGATCCGATAAGCTCACCTTGATGGGATCAATGTAGTTCTTATCTGGATGTTGAATCATGGAGGACAGTGTTGCCAGAGCATCAATGAACTCGTTTTGAGTTCGTGGGATATGCTTGAATTCTATCTTGCTGAATTTTTTGCATAATTCTTTCACGCAATGCAGGTAAGGAAGTATCTTCCCGTTCTTGGTCGCCCATTCGCCTTGTACCTGATGAATCAATAAGTCCGAATCACCTATAACCAGCAGTTCTTGAATGTTCATATCAACGGCCATTCTAAGTCCGAGTACACAAGCTTCATATTCCGCCATATTGTTGGTGCATAGAAATCGGAGTTTTGCCGAAATTGGGTAGTGTTGACCTGATTCTGAAATCAAGACTGCTCCAATACCAACCCCTTTGAAGTTTGCAGCTCCGTCGAAGAACATTCTCCAACCCGGGTACTCTTCTGAGATGTCTTCTCCAACAAATAGTACCTCCTCGTCCAGAAAATAAGTCCGGAGAGGCATGTATTCTTCATCCACAGGGTTTTCAGCAAGATGGTCGGCTAGTGCTTGTCCTTTGATAGCCTTTTGAGTGACATATATGATATCGAACTCACTTAGCAAGATTTGCCACTTTGCTAGCTTTCCAGTGGGCATGGGCTTCTGAAAGATGTATTTGAGCGGGTCCATCCTTGAGATGAGATAAGTGGTATATGCAGACAGATAATGTCTAAACTTTTGTGCAATCCACGTTAAGGCACAACAAGTGCGTTCGACAAAGTATACCGAGCTTCATACGGTGTGAACTTCTTGCTTAAGTAGTATATGGCACTCCTTCTTTCTGTTTCGTCATGTTGTCCCAAAGACGCACCCAAATGCATTTTCTAACACAGCAGATATAACGACAACGGCCTTCCGGGTTCTGGAGGCACCAAAACAGTGGGTTAGACAAGTATTCTTTGATTCTATCGAAAGCTTGGCAATCCGATGTCCACTTGGTAGCGTCTTTCTTGAGCTTGAATATTGGCTCACATATCACCGTTGATTGTGCTATGAACCTCCCGATGTAGTTGGCGACCAAGGAAACTCATTACGTCCTTTCGACTCTTTGGAGGAGGCAATTCTTGAATAGCTTTTACCTTCGAGGTCAATTCAATACCCCTTCTACTTACAATGAAACCTAACATCTTCCCAAGCGAGGACACCAAATGCGCACTTTGCGGGATTTAACCGAGGTTATACCGCCTCGGTCGGTCAAAAACTTCTCTAAATCTGTCCAAGTGATCTCAAGTCCTTCGCGACTTGATAATAACGTCATCTACGTGAACCTCTATCTCTTTGTGGATCATATCATGAAAAATGGTAGTCATGGCCCTCATGTAGGTGGCACTGCATTCTTGAGTCCGAGCGGCATTACTCGATAACAAAGATACCCCCAAGGTGTAGTGAATGCGGTCTTCTCTGCATCTTCCTCATCCATCAAGATTTGGTGGTAACTAGCAAAGCAATCAACAAATGATTGTAATTCATGCTTTGCACAGTTGTCAATGAGTATGTGAATATTTGGAAGAGGGAAGTCATCCTTCTGAGTGGCCTTGTTGAGATCACGATAATCCACGCACACTCGTGATCTTTCCATCTTTCTTTGGCACAGTACAATGTTGGCCAACCAGGTCGGGTATCTTGTGACTCGAATGACCTTTGCATCGAATTGCTTGGACACCTCTTCCTTGACCCTTAAGCTCAAATCAGGCTTGATTTTCCTTGGCTTTTGTTTCACCGGAGGGTAGGATGGATCGATAGGCAATCTATGCGAAACAATATCTGTGCTCAACCCTGGCATCTCGTCATAAGACCAAGCAAATACGTCGATATATTATCTCAAAAGATCCGTCAGTTCTTTCCTTTGTGGGGCGTTCAGATGGACGCTGATTCTTGTTTCTCTCACATTTTCTGCATCCCCCAAATTTATTGCCTCAGTTTCTTCTAAATTTGGCTTTGGTTTGTTCTCAAAATGTTCCAATTCCTCTGTCAATTCTTCTGGTTGCGAGTCTTCCTCATACTCTTCGAAGTCCTGTTCATTGTTTGGATTTTGTTTGTTTGTTTCATTACATGTCACATTCACATTATCGACAGATTTATTAGTTTGCATGCTGAAAGAGAAAAGAAAATTAGTAAACAAAACAAATTTTTAAATAGCAAAAGAAATGTGGATTTGTCATTTAAGCTTTCAAAAGATGGAGGCAAAACACATTAATGCATAGATGCGATTCAAGCCTCAATTAGAATCGCATTGTTTCAAAAAGTACTAAGGTAATTTCTACCAAGCTTCCTGAGAAAGCAGGCTTAGGGCACAGTCCAATTTTTCAAAATATCTCCATGTTCTGCATCCCAAATAGTTGGGCCTTCATCAAAATCATCCAGAATTACATGGCATTCCATTTCTTCTTCTGCAATAAAAAGGCTTTTGAGTCCTTCCGTGAGGTCGTCTGCATCATCTTCATTCGACTCCTGAGCGGCATATGCTTTGACGAATGGTGATTCAAGGGTGGAACAGGCTTTGGCAAGGGAGTGTCCACTTTTCTTTCGGAGGTTGGTGATAAGACTTCTTTAGAAGTGGGTTTGTATCCGAGACCGAAAGTATCCTTCTCAGAGCAAGTGAACAGGCTCCACCATACCTTCTAAATTCAATCCGAGGCCTCGGCCAAGCTTAAAGCCATTCTTCAACATTTCCTGGGCCACCATTGTGAGGACCCGGGTAACTTCAATATTTCAGCTTTGGAGGCACATGTAATTTCTCGACATGGAAGACAGACCCATCCGGTGTATCTACGCTTTCAACAGCGAGGATCCGCCGCCGGGACATATTGAATTGCTCCTTCTCCGTGTACCACGACCTCGTGATGATCCCAAACAAACTTCAAACTCGATGTAGGATAGAAGGAAAGCACCAGCCACATGGATCCAAGGTCTTCCCATTAGTAGGTTATAGCTGGTAGATATGTCTAACACTTGCAGGTCCACTGCGAACTCCACGTGCCCCACTTGTAAGGGCAAATCCACTTCTCCCATGACGCTCCCTTGCGCGCCATCAAAACCTTTAACTCTCAGATGACTTTCGCGAATCTTTCCAATGCTAATTCCCAAGGCTCGGAGAGTCGCCGCGGGACAAATATTGACCGCTGGGGCTCCATCAATCAATACCCTAGGAACGAACTTGTTCATGCACTTTCTTATTATGTTCAAAGCTTTGTTGTGGCACAAACCCTCAGGTGGCAATTCTTTGTCATGAAAAGAGACTTTATGGGCCTCTAAAATCTGTCCGACCAAGGCCGAGAGTTTCTCGCCTGTGGTCTCCCTCGGTACATAAGCTTCTTTGAGTACTTCCAATAAAGCGCGTCCATGGTCCGGAGAATTCATCAACAATGATAGCAAAGAAATCTGAGCCGGTGTTTTCTTCAATTGCTCTACAACGGAATACTCCTTGGTTGGCATCTTCCTCCAGAACTCTTCTACTTCAGTCTCTGTTACAACCTTTTTTGGATTGTCCGCAGGGGCATAACATCGTCTGGATCTTGTCATACCAGCGATGACAACTTCTACAATTTGTTTCTCCTTTCCCCTGCTCCTTTCCCCAATCGAATAGCTCGGGCGGTTTTGGTATCAACATACGACGTCACTATCCGCGATTTCGGAGGAAGTACTTCCACTTCAAACGGTGCTCTTACTTGAACTGTAATTATAGGGGTGATCAAAGCCGATGATTCAACCCTTTCCTCTGTTCGGATCGGCACAATGGTCCCTTCCAAACTGTTTTCTTCATCAACGGTAATCATGTTTATATTGGCATTGTCATGATTTGGCAAAGGGTTATTATTTACATTAGGGGGAGGTCCTTTCAGTTGGATAATTCCCTCTTTGATCAAAGCCTCGATCTTGTCTTTGAGGGCAAAACAAACTCCAGTGTCATGTCCGGTGATCCCCGAGTGGTACGCACAATGCTTAGTTTCATCATACGACCTGGGAATAGGATTGGGGATATGCCCTGGGATGGGTTGGAGTATTCCTGCGGTCCTCAATCTTTCGTATAGTTGGGCTAGAGGTTAGGCTAAAGGTGTATATGTCTTGACCGCCTTCTTTCGTAATTTGCCCGGTGCAGGAGTATTTGGTGGATGGTTTTTGCGGTGAGGCGGATGTGTGGGTTGATCTTTGTGGGGAATTTCTATAGGTAGGTGCTCGTGGTGGGCTATATATTGGTTGGGTATGATAGGCAGGGTAGGGAGTAGGCGAGTGTTGATAATAATGTTGAGGGCTTTGTGTGCTTTGGCTATAGTAGGAGGGCGATGATTTTGGGTGTTTTGATTATAGTAGGGAGGCTGGGATGACGGGCTTTGGTAGGTTGGCATTTGGTTGGACCCATGTTCTGGATCGCCATGACAGGACGCTCCATCCCTCCTCTTCTTAATTGCTCCCCGACGAGTCAGATGAATGGCCTTACTTGTCGCCGCAATCTTTGCTAAGTTCGTGATTCTCCTGTTTTGATACCTTCTTCTATGAAATCTCCCATCCTAACCACTTCAGAGAAATTCCGTCCAATGACGCTTATCATTTTTTCGTAATAAGTTGCATCCTTCATAGATTGCACAAAGAGCGTGGTCATCTCATTTTCCGCCATCGGGGGCTGAACTTTTGCTGCTTCCGCCCTCCACCTCATGGCATATTCTCTGAAAGTCTCTGTAGATTTTTTTTCTAATTTCATTAAATAAAATCTATCCAAGACTCTGTCGGTGTTAAACACGAACTCATCCACAAAATCCTGTGCCATTGTGCCCCAGTTATGCCATTTTCGCGGGTCCTGGCTTGTGTACCAGTCGAGCGCTTCCCCTGTCAAACTTCTTATGAACAACTTCATTATTATGGCCTGGTCCTTACCCACTCCAACCAGCTTGTCACAATACGATCTCAAATGAGCGCGAGGATTTCCCTTTCCATCGAATAAGTCAAATTTTGGCACCTTATACCCGACAGGCAACTGAACGTCGGGATGCATGCAGAGATCTTCATACTCGAGTCCTTCATGCCCCTTGCTGGTTTGAATGTTTTTAAATGCTTCTTTTAGGCTATGAATTTCCCTTGCCATACTTTCATCATTTCTAATCCTTGCTTGCCTTTCCATCTCTTCATATTGGTCTATCTCCTGGTGATGTATGTTTGGTGTGGTAGAAGTGGAAGGTTGGGCTTCCGTTGCATATACCGGTGGCACATACTGCTTGTTAGTGATGTGTGTCATTGGTATTTGTTGGGTTGCCTGGTAATTTAGTGTGGGAGAGATATTTTGGATAAGTGGGGTAGTTTGGGTAAGTGGAGCTGTGAAGGATACTGGGTCATTTTGTAGCGGGCTTTGTTGTGGACTGGCCTGCGGGTTGATAGGATGCGGATTGGTACGTTGTGGGCTGGCGAGTTGAGGATTGGTTCTGCTTGGTAAGGGATTTCGGGAAGGTTACGGGGAATGATGGTTCGTGAGATGGAAAGGTGTGTGGGCGATTGCGCTCGTCTCTTGTTCAGCGATGGAGTGTTGATGCCGATGGAAAGATTAGTAAGATTCCAGCCGTTCGATCTCGGTTGCATAGTTGCCATTTGTCAAGTAATTGGGCGAGGTATTCATCCTGGATGGAAGTATTTCTCCTTTCCGATGTCTCTGGTTCACCTCCTAAGAGCGACAAGTCCCAAACCGGTTTGTTCGGCCGCTCAATCGATCAGTCATTCACGGATGATTGTGCCTCGGATCTCGTGAAGTAATGGTGTTCCGCCAGTTTCAATCAGCGCGAATCAACTTTTGGGAAAATAAAGCAGGCAAAAATAAACCTTCTTCAAAAATGAAACAAACCAAGTTAGTATGAGATGAATAATTATTGCTTTGAATAACATGTATAGAGTGGAAAACAGTAAACAAGTAGCAGACAGATTATATGGAAATTAAATGCGCGTCCTAATGTGCATGGGGCCTCCTTTATGCCGAGGTGGGTTTAAACAAAAAATATGCCGACATCGATAAATTGATCCAAGCCAAAGATTGTGATGCCTTTTGTCGGAAATAAAGGTTGACTTTTACTGAAATAATAATGCGTACAATAATAAAGTCGATAACATAAGATATTTATGCTCGGGTTCTAAATCTTGCTTTTGATCACGAGATGAAGATGGGACCCTAACATTGCTGGGTCCGACTCCTGCGTCCTCTAGATATTGCACTATATTTTGCATTTGCTGCCACATCTCGGGGGTAACGACTGTGTCTCTGAGCCGGAAATTCCTTATCCAAATTGTCGTGCCGATATCTTCAAAACCTTGCTCGCCATTAGGACTATGGTCTGTACTACTGCAATCCTCTCGTAGCCACGCTTGATATTCGGGGGTACCTCCTTCCTGACTACCTCCAATGTCTATTGTGTCAATATTGTTCCATTCATCGAAGACTTGCCTAGCTCTGGGGACAATGAAATTCGGCCCGAATGGAATTTCAGAAATCCTCATATTTGCCCGGAGGGGAATTATCTGCTCTTGTCCCAACTGTCGGAGTACGCGGAGTGGAGCGTAAGGTTGGAGGCCTTTCAACCCGATAAGCTCAATATAATAAAGCCTTTTGCATCTTATGTAGGCTTTTTTGGCATTCGGGAGCAGAGGGTATTTCCATTGGATCTGTTCACAGGTGCGGGACGCCAAAAACCCATACCAATCATTCATGCCGACAGGCGATATGAACTGCTTCGTTCTGTCGTAAAAGCTGACGATTTTGTTCGACTCGCTGAAGCATATGTCGACCATATTCGGGCGCTGATAGAAGTGTTCCATTGCCCACATCTGCAAAATAAGGTTGCAGCCTTCGAAGAAACCTGTTTCACCTCTTTTACATTTCCCTAAAGCCCGAAATATTTCTGCTAAGATCATAGGGGCCAAAGTGAGTTGTGCTCCGTTTGCTCCTTCGAAAAGTGCCCGTGCTACGGAACATATGCAGGTACTGATCTTTCCATACTCAAGCGGGAATATCAGAGACCCTAGAAAGCGGACAGTAAATGCAATGGGTCGTTTGGTCCGCCAATGATCGGGGGTGCAAGAAAATTCATTTTTGAATGTCTTGTAACCGTCTCGACAACCGTACCTCTCATAAAGATAATCCATTGAGACCCAGTTGTTTTCAAAGCATAGGAGTTTCTTAGTGTTCTTTAGCCCTAAGTAGCGGAGAAATTTCTTTCCGGATTGACAGTGCGGGATAATTTGTCCTCTACCTGGTAGATCAAATTGGTGAAATAGTTGATTTCTTCCAAAGTATGAGTCATCTCAAAATCTCCGAATCTGAAGACAACCCGATCCGATCCCAAAAATGGATCAGTGCTCGACCAAATGTTGATCGGGAAGATGTCGAACAACGAAGCGAGGCAACCTAATCTTCTCCTAATTGCCATTTGGCTGCCAAGGTCAAAGTTTGTCCACCATATTTTCAGTTTGCTCGGAATCCCACTCACCATCCTGACTTGCGGCACAGACTCCATCTATAACAAAATAAATAAAATAAAAAATAAATATACATTTTCTGATTTTTGGCATCTTGTTTAGGCTTGGATCCGCCCATCAATATCCTGCTACACATAATATCTTTGATTGGTCGTTGGGTTGTGAGACCGTCGACAATTTGGTGGTTTTCTTATTTGTGAAGTTGATGCCAAGGATCAATCCACCTAAGATGTATGCATGCATGACTTAAAATAAAGGGTGGTATAGCTCTATCTTAAATTTTCTAAGATTTGGCTGACTAGACACAAGGTTCACGAGCGGACTACTCGAGTGAGAAGGCTACGCGGCCACCGGATGGTCCGGTCACTCCGCGCATACGCCAACTCTCCTAAAATTTGGTAGATTGAAAGAAATTTGCGGGTGCGCGAAACACACCTCGCGTGTAGTGTGTGATAGTGTCAATTTTCCAGAGTGGAAGAAATATGAGCGGAATGCCAATTTAAGGAAAGCAGTAAGACAATATAGCAATTAAAGCAGTTTATGCAAAAATCTCATAAATGAAACACATCAAAGCACTAAATCAAATAAAGAACAAAAAGTAAAGCAATAATTAATCTGAACTTGCTATGGTTTAAGAACCTGATGCTCCCCAGTGGAGTCGCCATGCTGTCGCGCCCTATTTTGACCTGCTCGGGTCAAAGCGGAGCACAGACGTATGGGGGTGATTCCTGGGTAAAAGGGGTTGAGGAGTCGCCACCTAATTATTTTTACAGTGAATTAGGACACCTAAATATTAAACTAAGTGCTGCAATGTAAAACTCCAATTTTAAGGTCTGCGAAACTAGCGAGATTCTAGGTAAGGGTTCTTTATTATCCTAAAGGGAAGGGGTTAGGCATCCTTTAAGATCCGCTAACTTGCGGTTATCCGGTCAAGCTCAGTTTAATTATTGCTAAAAAATACATGTTTTACAAGTAAAAATATGTTTGCAAATATGATGCATTTTATACAAGTAAATATGATGCATTTTATACAAGTACGTATTCGGATGACATAAAAGAAAGATACATGTAAAGTTTTTAGAAAACATGCATTTGTGACAATAAATTCTTTATAATGCCAAAGAAGCGAATCTTTCGAAAATCAACAAGTTGCAAAAAAAAAATAATAATAAAAGATAAACTTATTTGTACAATTAATTGAAGCAAATAAAGATGACAAGAGTTGTTTTAAAAATCTTGAATAAGCGTGACGAGCCTAAAATAAATAAACTAGCGAAGGATTTCTAAGTTTGCGAGCCTACAAATAAATAAGCTAGCGACGGGTTTCAAATCTTAAACTACCCTATGAATTAATCCTAAGTTTGCCTATTCTAAGCATTTCAATAATTACATAAGTGCGATAAATAATATTACAATACAAAGCGAGATAAAATCTGAATTAAAGAAAGAAATAACATAAATAAACTCCGAGGAATAATTGTCTTTATTTACTTTAATCCTCGCATAGTATCAAGAACAAACGGTTAGAAAGCAGTTAAATACAAATAACTTCATATCCGTATTCAAAACAAATGTGAATGTTTTGATCGCGGAGGGCTCGAACTTAAATTTTTGAAAAGAACATTCCAATCACGTCGTGGTCGCAAACATATGACTAATGTAGTTTATTTTGATTGCCTCACCTACTAAACGTGTTGGTCTCTCGGGTGAAATAGAAAAGATCACTATAATCACGTCGTGGTCGCGAATATATATAACTTGTTGGTTATTTTAGTCACCTCGCCTACTAAACATGTTGATCTCGGATAAAAGGTTTAAGTCTTCATCCTTGCCCAGTTATATTTCCGTCTTTGCAACCGTAGGCCTCAAAATCGACGGATATTTTTCATCGGCGATTGTAGTATCGTGTTCAAATCAGTAAAATTTTAAATCGAACAGAGGCAGCGG
This sequence comes from Anisodus acutangulus, assembly GCA_029783415.1. Taxonomy (NCBI): domain Eukaryota; kingdom Viridiplantae; phylum Streptophyta; class Magnoliopsida; order Solanales; family Solanaceae; genus Anisodus; species Anisodus acutangulus. The sequence goes on along the minus strand of CM056491.1, from coordinate 46,140,859 downwards.
CGATGGCGATATGATAATGTAAAAATCGAGGCGAGAAGAAAAAAAACAGTTTCCGAAAAAGACGCGGTGTTTAGTTTAAAACAGTAAAAACATAAAAAAACAGTAAATCGGATATTTTAATGCTGAAAACAGTGGATTGAAACAGGAAAGCAATATCTGAAAGGTGCGGTGTTTATTTTAAAACAGTAAAACGTAAAAACAGTAAAAAAACAATAATCTGAATCCGAACAAGAATCAAACAGAAAAGCGATTGCTTAACAGACGCGGTATTTGTTCAAAACAGTAAAACAATGATATCCGACGCAAGAAATCTAAAACACTAAACTTAATAAAAGAATAATATATCCGATGCACAGATATCTAAAACAGCTTATACTAAAAATAGAGAAGCGAAAGCGAAAGAAAAGCTCGGCCTCAGTTCAATTTTGTCTACTTAAATGCGATATTAATAAAACAAGAAAGCGATTGCCAAAGAAACGAGCAGCGAGCGGTTTAAAATATCCGACCCGAAGTTCAAATTCGAAATATTCAAATCGTCGCTCAGGCCGTCGATGACCGACCGGATCGATGATCCGAACTCGAATCAGATTTCAGCACCAAATTCAGATAAATAATAACAAGAATACGGAATGCAAGAATTCTGGAAATATCCAAATCGGGTCGACCCGACCCGGATCGATGATCCGACCGGATCAAGAGTTTCAACCGGATCGATTTCAACACCCAATTCGGATAAATAATAACAAGAATACGGAATGCAAGAATTCGAAATATCCAATCAGTCGACCCGACCGGATCGATGACCCGACCCGGATCAGTGTTTCAACCCGGATCAGATTTCAACACCCAATTCAGATAACCAATAACAAGAATATGAAATGCAAAAATTCTGAAAATGTTACCCAACCGGGTCGACCCGACCCGGGTCAGTGACCCGACCCGGATCAGCGTTTCAACCCGGAATCAAATAAATTCATCAATTTCAGATAACCAATGATAACAACAGCAACAATGCAAGAAATTTGGAAATTCAAATCGGGTCGACCCGACCCGGGTCAGTAACCCGACCCGAAATCAGTGATCCAAATCCGAATCAAATTTTAACACCAAATTCAGATAACCAACATACATAAATATGAAATGCAAGAATTCTGAAAATGTTACCCGAACCGGGTCGACCCGACCCGAAATCAGTGAAAAAAATCAGAGAATCAAAGGGGATGACAAACCTTTTCGGACTTGATTCTTGAACAACAAAGAAGCCAAAATACTTTAAACTCAAGAACACAACAAAGTATTTTATGTATATTCCGAAAATCCTTCCAAAATCTCTTTTTTCTTCTCCGAAAAAATCCCCCTCAAATGAAGAACAATCGTGGGGTATTTATAGGTGGATTCCCCCCCCAAAAATCGAGTTTGAAATTCAAAAATAAAGGTAAAGATTTCTGATTTTGTGGGTATGGGTCGCGGATTTTGCGGGTGTCGGCGTAATGAGAGGGTTGGTGGTGTCGAGTCGGTGGTGGCAGGGGCGAGGTGACCGGCGACGTGGGGTCGCCGGTATGGGGGGTGTGGGGTCGGCGGCGATTTGGGAGAAAAGGGAGGGTTTGTTTCTCTTTTTTTTTTAGGTTAAAGGGGTTTAAATGGGGGGAAATATTTGTGGGTTATGTTTTGGGCTGTTGCGGATCTGGGCCGAAAATAAGAATTAATTTGGAGATGGACTTTGGAGGTTGGATAGAATATTTTGGGTAGAAATTAGTTTTGGGTTAGAAAATAAAAATGGGTTATGGATTTAAAAATATATAAGAGGGGTTTAATATTAAAAAAAAAATGTGTTTATATATATATATATATGTATATATATTTTTTGTTTTGTAAAGATGTGAATTATTTAAAATAACGTAACGATGTGAAAAAAATAAAATATAATATTTGCGAAATGTTTAATGCTTAATAAAAGGGGAATGCGGTGCAATTTTGCGAGAATAAAATAACATAGAATTTTCGGATAACTTATGATTATTATAAAAATGCAAACGATATAAAATATGCGAATAATAATAATAATAATACGAAGATATACACATATATGCCTATATTTTAAAATTATTTTGAAAGTGCCAAAATATTAAAAATTACGAATAAAATCATAAAAGATGGGACAAAATTGGGTGTCAACAATCGGTATGTTCGATTATGTCGTAGGCTAATGGGAGCCAGTTATTGGCTAATGGGAATCACTTTAGCGCTCGACAAGGGTGAAATTCTATTTCTAAGGAGTTACCGAATATTTCATCTAGTTTTGAATAAGAAGGTTTGTGGGCCTAGTTTGCAAGGGTTAATATTTGAGAAGTCCTACAATTACTGGTATAATGATTTTTTTGAGTTGACTGAAGGACAGGGATATTTGCACGGTTGGTTGGATGTGTTATGGTTCTGCAAAATAAGGTAGGGGTTGGTTCTTCATAGGCAAACATCGTATAATGTCCCTCGAATGAGATATTGGTAAATGGGGATATTACGGTAATAAAATGATGATGGTTTGAACAAATTCTAGTTGTGAAGAGCTTTTGGATATCGATGATTGGGTCAGTAAACTCATAAACCAAGATGAAAGAAGGATTATCTCGATTATGGATTTTTGGCAAAGATACTTTAGTGAGTTATGTGGACATTAGTAAGATTGTGTTTAAGGTAATTAAGGATCGCCCTATAGATTATGGTACAGTTCAGTCACAGTTTGGGGTATTGCATCAGTAATAATTGGGTTTTGTTGGAATATCCAGAATTGATCGGTACCTCCTAGTAGAAAGATTTCATGAAGGACTGTGTTTGTGATGCGTCGATTGGGAGGAGCTTTCAGTTTTAAAGTTCGAGTGAGGAGAGGGAGACTCTCGGTTGTTTTTGTATGTAGTATTCTATTATCTCCAGGATCGACTCAGCTATTTTTCTAGGACGTATGATATTGCGGCATAATTTGAGGGGGATGGAGTGATAGTCGGTCGATAGCATTATGTGATTTGAATGAAATAGGGAAATTGGAGAATTAAGATATATGTATAGTTGATCGAGAATCGGGATGAGTAACATACATCTTCGGACAAAGAAAAGGATTTGAATTCAAAGCAGCAACATTACTTGAGCCATGTGTAGATTATGGTGGCGTTATTTTTCATAAGGGGTGAAATTGTTTAGTACGCTCGAAGGAGTAAGTTCACAATAATTTACTAAATGTTATGAAAAACATTCCATGGAGTTTGTGATTGGCGACTGGTGGTAGACTATGTTGAAGCGTTGCTGACTAATAACATGGGTGAGTATTTCAAGTATTAAAGACTTGGGAGTAATTACGCAATTCAATGTGTGTGGATCGTAAGGTTGATATGTTAGAAATTTATAAGGCATGAGGGTAGCGAGATTTGATACATTCTGAATTGATAAAGTTCAGTGAGGTCTTACCATTAGAGACTCGATGAGTGGAGGTGTAGTAAATAAGGCCGCAGACTTTACATTGAAATGTTCGGAGTTGTGGGCGAGTTAAGAGAAAGTACAAGGAGGATTTAAATGGGGTTCTATCAGATTTGTGTATCGGGTGGAAGTTGAAAAATATGAAGGTTACAATCATAAGATATAGTTCTTCGATACTAAGTTGATGACTTGGATAGAATTTAGCTATTTGATTTGTGGGTGATGACACATGATAGATTATTCATGAGAAAAGTGATGGAAGAAGTCACCACAGACTTAATAAAAGTGTACTAGTTATTTTGGAATCAGTTCGGGTGACTATCGATGATTTAGGAATTTGAGCACTTATGGTATTCTAGTAAAATACCGACAAGGGTTCGATGGATTTTATTTCGAAATTGAGGTATGGCAGTATTACCGGTTCTCATCGAAGTTTGCAAGTAAGATTGATGATATTTTTATGAATGGCGACTATTCAGGCAGTTCTAATGGGTTGGTACTTGATAGGGATTTGAGGAGGTACAAATGATTATAAAAGGTTTCTAGAGTGGTGGTAGATTTTCTACGGATTGGGCACGACAAGGTAATCATGAGGTGTGCATATAATATGGTAATTTGAAGACTTGAGCAGATTTGTGTAATGGGTTTGGACTAAGTTATTTTGACTTCGGAATAGAGAACTAACGAGTTTGGAATTAGCACCATTGGCCTTGGATAACGTCAATTTTGGATGGAATTACTTGGAATTTTATCAAATAAAGCAATGACTCTTTTCTGGCACAATAAAGTCATGATTTGGGCTTGTGGCATGTGTCTATGTGTTTCTAAGGAACCTTGGTAAGAATGGCGGCATTGATAATTGTGAAGGAAAATTAGTAAAATTAGACCATTTTATCGGTACAAGTTGGACTATGGTTGTGGATATAACTAGAGAACTGTGGAAATTAAAGTGGTATTTGGGGGATCAATCGGACGCATATAGAGGTATGTTTGTGATCAAATCATTAAATTTGATCGGAGTCAGTTCTTACCTTAGAGAATTAACTATGAAAGGAATGTCGGTTATGAAGGAATAGAAATTTGGATACTTGAGCTAAGTTAGAGGTAGTTTTGACTGCTACAGTGAACAAGCAGTACTATCGATATAATTCTTGCCTTTTGAGGCTATGATGGAGACTCCTTGGTTACTCGTCGTCTTCATACTTTCATTTTCCCATTGGAGGAAAAATATTTGTTTAATTAGTATATCATGTAATGACCTGTTTGGTCATTTAGGCAAATTTTATGTTTTTACCCCTGTTGACCCCTCCCCTACCTTTGTTAGAGCGTATTTACATCGTGGAAATGGGTAGCATAGGTTTTGAGGTGATCGGGGTGATTTTGAGGAAATTAGAAGTTGTTAAGTTCAATAAGTGGGAAGCATTTGACCCATAGTTGACTTTTTAATTCATTTTACGATTTTCATTAGTTCCATTAGGTCCGAATCATCATTTATGACTTGGTCAATTCTTTGGTTCGCTTCCCGAGGAATTTAGATGTATTTCGTGACTCTATTTGTAAAATTGTGGAATTTGAATATTTTGGGTGATTCCGTAGAAAAGTGAATCTTAGCTCGGTCATATAAAAATTCGAGTGCGGAAGCGAGTTCATAGCGTACTTTGCCCTTGGTTATCATGTTTGGTTTGTATCCAAGGGATCTCTAGAACATTTCAGATGTTTGGTAGAGAATTGGCTAAATTTCATGTTGCTAGTTTCTGGTATGCTGTGAAGGTTGGTTCGCAGATGCGAGCCCGAGTGAGATTGGATATTTCCGCTTCTACGGTCTTTGTTGTGTAGAGGCAATCTGCCTCTGCGGTGGATTTTCTGTCGATGCTCCGGCTAGACGATGTCGATTCCTCTGAAGCGGAGTCGCTGAATTCCAGACCTTAATTTAATGCCTTATGCGAATTCATTTCCCCGAAATATTCCTGGAATTAGAGCTCAGTAAAAAAGAGAATTTTTGGGTCTTCCATCATAATCCATTCTTGGGGAAAGATTCTCCATTCCCTTTTACTTACTTACGACTATTGTATCCTCTAATCTAAGTTAGGTTCTTAATTTGGGAAAGAAGGTAACCTACGCTTCAATGTTAGAATAAGAGGCTTGTGATTCATGAAATTGAGGTGTATTATTGATCTTATTGCTTTACTATTGTAACCTAGTGTTGGGTAATGTTAACAAATGGTATTGTGAAGGTTAATTTGAGGATTAGAATCGATTACTAGATTGTGGGAAAATCTAGGGTTTAAATTGGGGGTTTATCCTAATGATGAAGTTGAGGGTCCAAACGTGATTAGTTTTCAAATTAACTTAAGGATAAGACTCCTTAGTGTATTATTATGCGTTTTGAGTAATGAAGTTTCGATTTTTACCACCATGGGCCCAGGGTCGATTTTGGGGTGGACTTATCAATTGCTTTTAAGGACTAAGTCCTTGTATTTGTGTTATATTACTTGTTAACGTAGAATTTATGTGTTAGAATACAAGTATTACGAGGCACTTTGCAAGGACAAGGCCTATATTGAGGACTGAGGTTCGTGGCACCTGTTCGGCTCTGAGGTAGGCTACGGTTTAATCTTTATAAACTCCGATAGAAGTACGTAGTTTTTAAAAATATTGAGGGGTATTTGGCGTGTTTGGGGGTTCCACTTTAGTGGTTCCGACGAGCACTTGGGTGGGTGTCGGCGTTGAACTGTCTTGATAGGTGATTTGGGGAATCAGTCTTAGGGTTGATTCCGACTGTTGTTATGTGGGCTTGTCACCATTACTTGGGTTTGTCATCATTGATTGATATGTTGTGTGTTTACTTATCACATATGCTTCTAGTATGAAAGACTGATTATGTGAAACTACATGTTATTGAATTATGAAGCATGTGTTACTCATCTCCTATATATTGATTGCATCTCATACATCATGATTAGTTTCCTTACTATTGTTGTTGCATTCATACACTCATGGCTATCGGGATATTAAAAATGATGTGGTATGAAAATATTGTGGATCCAATGAGACTGGAAAGGTAAGGATATTATTATGAGATGATTGGAAATATTGAGATGAGGAAAATGATTGATATGGCTTGATAAATGAGTCTTGGGCTCTAGGCAGAATCGTGTGTTGAATTCCGGTTAGCTATGAGCGGTATATGGATGGTGCAGGTCGCCTATGGGTCACGATTTATAGAATTAGAATGTGTGTATACCAGATTGATGGAAAGGTACCTTGCATTTGCATTTATATTTGCATTCATACCATACATTCATATACATTGACTTCTTGAGAAATTGTACGTGCTTGGATTGATTATCGTGAATTGGATTCTGTTGATGGAACTTCCATGATTCCTGAGTTATTAAGTTGAACTGTTATGGTGATATGAGTGGTATACGTATTGAACTCTTTATGTGACTGAAGATAATTTATGTGAATAATTCTATTGTTCGGTTAATGATAGCGTTATTTGGTAAAACGTCTAGTGGAGGAATGAGTTGAGGTGTTGTCATTGTACGTACTGATTCGTATGTTATACATGTGTTCAATCTCACCGTAAAAAGAATATTTCTGACATAATCACTTACTTGAGAATAATGAGGATGTAAAATAAACTGGCATGTACCTATACTCTTAAGTGTACGGCTATTAATCGGGTCTACCATTTAAGGATAATACTTAGTCCATAATGTTATGGTAAGCTAATTTATTGTTTTGCAAAAAGGAAAGATCATGTGATTGTGTATTCTAAGTGATAATGTGTTCTTATTAGTTGGTAGTTAAAGTATGTGGAGTCAGGATAAGCAGGATTTAGGCATTGATTAATGATTGGTGGATATTACTTCTATGATTCATATGTTACCATGAATTGGGACGTAGTTTACATGTAGGACTAATCCTTACGTGAATAAGGTGACTTAAGCGGTTACTGAACTGTGTAAAATATGATTATGTGAGAGTCAACTTGGTATTTATGTCAGTTGCGTATCTTCCGTCGTTGTCGGCCTATGATTCCTACAAAGGTACGTTGTGTACTCATGCTACACTTGCTGCATCTTTTACATGGATACAGGTATATGATTGGTTCAGGTTGCAACTTCGGAGCGTGTGGAGGTTAAGGCAGGTCATTCATCTTATCGGTGGTCTTGGTCTTCATGCCCTTATTCACTCAGGGTGTTGTTGTTGTACCTTTCTTTTTAAACTTTCTTTTTATTGTATCTTAGAAGCCCTTGTACGAGTCAAATCAGGTTTTGGGAAAAGTGTTGTAAGGGGTTTGACATTTAGTAATTTGAATTAAAATTGTTATATCTTTGTAATTTCTTAACTTGTTTTTGCAATGTTTAAGTTCGTGTTAAAAGAATTTTGAGATGGTTCGCCTACCACGACGCCCATGAATTGGGTCGTGACATTATCTCTCAAAATCCCAAGTTTAATACTTAAAAATGTTGTTACAATTTTGAACACAACTTTTATAGGTTACAAATCCTTTTTCGTGTTCGCGAGGCCCCTCCCCACATTTGGGAAACTTACTCTGCTAAACTTACATGATTGCGCCAGTGTCAACCGTAATTGCGAGGAAGGTTTGACCCGGGTTGACATGGCTTGCCTTCGCAATCGTGATGCCATAGCTTGCGTTCGCGATGCACCTTCCCACAGTGCTTCACATTCGCGATTAGTACCCTCTTGATCACGAAGAAGACACCAATATCAGGAAATGTGCTATTTCAAACAAGGTTCTAATTTCCGAAACACCCCGGGCCACTTTGAAACCAACCTGAGCATGCTAACAAGTTTAAAACATAATACACACCTATGGGAAGTTTCAAATCACGCAACGACATGTAAATATGTAAAAAGTGGGGTTTTGTAATTACAACCTAATATCTTCAGATTTTCTCAGAAATTGATTCTTAAAATCATCCGCATATGAATAATTCATGAAAATATGTTTAGAATTATAATGCCCAATTTTTGGAGAAAAATAAAATTTGAAAGATGATATCAAGTTGCGAAAATTAATGGAATAATTACACCCTATGTTAATTAAAGTAACAATGCTACTAAAATTGACCCACATTTTTAAATCTTATAAAAAATAATCCACTCCCTCCTCCTCCTTCCCCCCTCTCTCTCCACCCATTCCCCCCTCCTCCTCCTCTCTCTCTTCTTCGCCGGTATCTCCCAACGCCGTCGTCACCGCAGTAGGTGGTCGGCACCACCGGAAAGGACAGAGAGAGAGAGAGAGAGAGAGTTCTCCACCAGTGTACTATATTCGCTTGGTACCTCCTCTCTCTCTCAGATCTAGATCTGATTGTGGTGTGGCTGGTGATTTTTGCTGCTGCGGCGGTGTGGCCGAAAAGGACAGAGTGAGAGTTCGACGACCTCTCTCTCGTTGTCTTTCTCTCTCTCTCTCTCTCAGATCTATATCTGGTGGTGGTGTGGCTGGTGATTTTCACTGAAGATCCTCTGTTGTTGCTGCTCCACGTTGGTGGTGTTGGAGTTCGCCGGAGAACGGAACTCCGACGATGGCTGGTGGCTGCTCCGTCGTTGGTGGCGTTGGAGTTAGTTTTTGTATAATAGTGTATAAAATTATATAATAATAGTAGTATATGGGTGTATACACACCTCTTATACACTATTATACATTTTTATACACCCATATACATAATGTATATGCCTTGTATATTTTTTTATATAAGTCTATAACATTGTATAAAAGTGTTTTTGGGCTATATTTTTGCAATCTAAATTTTGGGCTATATTTTTGCAATGTAGGTGAGTGAAGTGTGTGAAGTGTGTGTTTCTAAAATTTTCCCAAAGTTAATCACCAAAACACTCTTTCTTTTTAGTATTATTCTTCTTCTTTAACTAATCTTTTGAAATATATCACCAATAAGACCTGACACTATGTTCTACTATACTATGTTTTCAAACATCACTATTTGACTTGTGCACCCATGTGTGTGTGTGTGAAATTACATTTTGTCTGTTTTCTCTTGTAAATTGGACTAATACTGATGGCAAAAGTTGTTTTCTTCTTTTTTCACCCAAAGGTGAACATATCTAGTAAAAGACCTTTTATGTCCAAGCATATCATATAGTTACCACTCTCCCACAAATGAAGCAATTATGTTACCTATGTGAAACACAATAGCATGGACCACAAAATGCCTATTGGCCTGGCATCCAATCTGTGTATCATAACCCTCCACCCCCTCACCCCCCTTCCCCAACTCTCCACCTAATATTTGCCTCAAAGCACTCATAGAACAAACACTTTAACAATGTGCTTCAATGGCTTACTAGATTTTTCTTTTTCTTTCATTCAACTTTTCAAAAGAATAAGTGGTCCAAAACTTTTACAAGGTTTACCAATAAAAGAGGAAGATTATATATGTCACCAATTGTTTCCCACTTTTGATATGCACTTGAAAGATTGCACCTTTCATCACGGAGCACTTCACTCACTGTATTTTGAGTATAAGTTTTGTATATTGGTAGTGTATAAACTTTTTCGGAAAAAATCACAAATGACCACTTTTCATTACTTATATTTAAAAAATAGTCATTGTTCTGGAGTTTCAGTATTCATAAGGAAAATTTTAGGATAACGGCCAATGGGTGCTATTTCTACAACAAAAAAAAAGGTTACATTATCGAAGTTGACTTACAATTCATAATAACTTAATACAGTAATACACCAATAACATATTCAGTATAATTTTATAAATAGAGTCTGGAAAGGTGGATGTACGCAGATCTTATATTTACCTTTGTGGATAAAAATAATGTTTCCAACAGATGCTTAAAAAGTTATTTTTGAGAACAAATTAGAAAGAATAACTTAATATATTAATCTGAATGACAATGTAATAATACTCTGTATTGTCATTGTGTATTGTATATCCTTGTTTCCTTTGGCCTAATAAGGTGTTAATGATAGCTGATATTTGAGATGTATTTGTTGTGTGAGCTTGGAACACGTCTGATTACTTGTTACCGTGAGATAAAAGGGTGATTTCTTAACTTTATAATCTTTGAGACAAACCAATGGTTCAAATAACTTGTACACATGTAACAAACACCGAGAAAGAAATCATGCATATGATTCTTGCATGACATATGGAAGCGGAATTAGAATTTGAATCTCGTGAGTTTTTGATAATTAATATAAGTTTACACGGTTGTCTCACCGTGTATATCTTATTTATGGTAATAAAATAATTTGTATTAATTGTATTTAATTAGCATTGTATATTTATCATAATTGTAGGATCCTTGTACAAGTAGAATAGGGTTTTGGAATTAGAATAGGAATAAGATTTTTCTATTATGGAAATTTTAAATTGTATATATAATCTTTCATTAATAAAAATAATCAAGGGATTATTTCTTTCATGGTATCAGAAGTCTAGGTCTTAAATTTATCTCTCCAATTTTCTCAAAATTCCGTCGACAGTCCCTCCAATTTCGAGCCTCTTTTCTCGAAATTCGTGGCTGACGGTCTCTCCTCTCTTCCCAAAATTTTCTTCCCAATCCCTACATCACGTCTTGAGATGCTATTATGGCTAAGAACACGTTTCACCCTGCCCTCACTATTTCTAACATCAAGAATCACATCCCTATCATTCTTGAAATAGAAAACGTCCAATACGCGACGTGGGCAAAATTGTTCAAAGTTCATGCACGCTCGCATCAAGTTCTCCATCATATTATCCCTGCGGCTCCAACGGATACGGATGTTCCCAAACCTGAGGATGATCCTAAGTTATGGACAACCCTTGATGCTACTATTCTTCAGTGGATTTACTCCACTATTTCTACTGACCTTTTGCAAACGATTATTGAACCTGATGCTACGATGAAGGCTACTTAGGATAGACTACGTGATATATTCCAAGATAATCAAAATTCCCGTGCTGTTACCCTTGAGCAGGAATTTTCCCACGTCAATATGGAAAATTTCCCGAACGTTTCAGCATATTGAAAACAGTTGAAAGAATTGGCGGACCAACTCCGCAACATTGATGCGCCCGTTAGTGAAGATCGTCTTGTCCTACATATGGTTGCTGGCCTATCCGAGGCCTATAGTGGCGTTGGAACTCTTCTTCGTCAAAGTAATCCTCTCCCGAGGTTCTATCAAGCTCGCTCCATGCTTACTTTGGAAGAAGCCGATTTGGCTAAAAAAGTGGCTACAAGTGCTAGTCATGTGGTCAAGAGGACGTCCTCCACCAATTTTCAAGGTTCATTGATAATTCAAACCAAAACCGTTCTCACGGGGGCGGCAAAAATAGTCAAAAAATAATAGAAAAATTGCGGGGGGAAATGCGGCAATGGTAATAGTGGCAGTGGGCCACAACCTAGTTGGTCCTAGCCTTGGGCCCTCTGGGCGTGGGCAGTGGCCCAGCAGCCCCTATTTTTCTCCAGCTACAATGCCTGGCAGTTGGGCTGCCCAGCAATAGTCAAGGCCTAATGCAGCCAGGCTCATTAATTCTAGCCCAGCAGATTTCCGAAATTCTTCTCGGCTGGGGCATCAAGCAAGTGTGCTTGGGCCCCGGCCTCCGCAGGCCCATCACGCAGCGGGCCCCACTCAGACCGACATTGAAGCCGCTATGCAAACACTTGGTTTAATGCCACCGGGCCCGAATTGGTAAATGGACACCGGAGCCACTACCCACATGACATCCGATCAAGGTACTCTCTCATCTTATTCCAATTTGAGCAACCCGCGTGGTATAATTGTTGGTAATGGTAAATCTATTCCAATTTGTGGTTATGGTCATAAAATGTTGTCTCCCCCCATCCACCCCTTATCTTGATAAATACCTTTCATGCCCCCAAATTGATTAAAAATCTAGTGTCTGTTCGAAAATTTACCATTGATAATTCCATGTCTATTGAATTTGATCAGTTTGGGTTTTTTGTGAAGGATTTCAAGACGGAGAGTCCTCTCATGAGGTGTGATAGTAGGGGCGATCTTTATCTTATCACGCCATATTCTGGTCTCTCGAGTCTAACCTTGCCGTCCACTTTTGCAGCCCTTGCTCCTTCCTTGTGGCATGCTCGTCTTGATCATCCGGGCTCATCTATTTTATCTTCCGTAGATAAAAATAATTTTATTTCATGTAAGGGTACGCGTAGTACTCGGAATTGTCAATCTTGTTCTTTAGGAAAAATTGTTAGGTTGCCATTTGTAGACTCTAATTCTCATACTTTAATGTCATTTGATATTATTCATAGTGATTTATGGATGTCTTATGTTCTTAGTTCTTTGGGTCATCAATATTATGTTCTATTTTTTGATGATTATTCTAAGTTTTATGGACTTTTTCGATAGAGAAAAAATAAATTTAGAGCATTCATTAGAACCCAATTCGAACGAGAAATAAAAAATATTCAATGGTGATAATGGCAAAGAATATGACAATGGGGTGTTTCGGAAGTTTTGTGCTAATAATGAGATCAAATTTTGTTTTTCTTGCCCACATACGTCTTCACAAAATGGGAAAGTCGAACGCAAAATTCATACCATTAATAACATTGTCCGAACTTTATTGATTCATGCTTCCGTACCCCCTTCTTTTTGGCATCATGCTCTACAAATGGCTACATATCTTCTTAACATTCTTCCTTTCAAAGATTTGACATATTCGTCCCCTCTTCAAATTTTATATAATAAGACTCCTTCGTATTCACATCTTAGGGTCTTTGGGTGCTTGTGTTATCCACTCTTTCCATCCACCACAATTAACAAACTTCAGGCCCGGTCTACCCCTTGTGTGTTTTTGGGTTATCCGTCAAATCATCGTGGTTACAAATATTTTGATTTATCATCTAATAAAATCATCATTAGTCGCCATGTAATCTTTGATGAATCTCAATTTCCGTTTGCTAAGGTTAGTAATCCCGTGCCTAGTTCGTATAATTATTTGGATGATGGTATATCCCCGTATATTATTCACCATTTTTCAAACGTGTCCCACACCCCAAATCCACTAGCGGGCCTACTGCCCGCTGGCCCCACTGTTCCAGCCGCTATATCCGGTCCCGTAACTGGGCCAGTGACGACAATTGGGCCAGATTCCCAGCCCATTACCGCCACCATTCCAGTGACGGGTTCCAACCCATTACCGTCATAGGATTCCAGTATTGGGCCAGCAGACCCACCGTCTGTTGGCTAGTCCGTCACGTGTCCCATTAGTTCTCGAAATCTACTCAATTCTTCCCCGAGTCATAGACCGATCACTCGTAGTCAACGGGGTATTTTTAAACCAATAAGACATTTTAATTTACATTCTAATGTTCTTAAATCACCCTTACCCCATAATCCTTTGTCTACTTTAAATGACCCGAATTGAAAAATTGCTATGACCGACGAATATAATGCTCATATTGATAATAAGACGTGGGAGTTAGTGCCCCGTCCATCTGGTGTTAATATTATTCGGTCTATGTGGATTTCTGCTCATAAGGACAATTCTGACGGTTCTTTTGCGAGGCATAAGGCTCGTCTTGTAGGTGATGGCAAGACTCAGCAGGTTGGTGTGGATTGTGGTGTGACGTTTAGTCCGGTGGTCAAGTCGGCTACCATTCGCACTGTGCTCAGCTTGGCTCTTTCGAAAGCATGATCCATTCATCAGTTAGATGTGAAGAATGTTTTCTTACATGGTGATCTCAAGGAGAATGATTATTTCTTTCAGTTTTATAACAATCTCAAATGAATATATAATAATAACTGACTTCACAGTCAAATAATTTATAGACATTTAGTAAATTTGTTAATACATAAGCAATGTCTAGAAAAACATATTGAAATCCTGTGAACTCACATGTCATAAATCCTATGCATATCATTCTTGCATGATACCAGGCTGATCTAGGATTTGAAGTTATGAGTTTTACAATTATCTCAAATTAATATATAATAATAACTGACTTCGCAGTCAAATAATTTATAGACATTTAGTAAATTTGTTAATACGTATACAATGCCTAGAAAAAAATATTGAATTTCCGTGAACTCACATGTCATAAATTCTATGCATATCATTATTGCATGATACGAGGCTGATCTAGAATTTGAAGTTATGAGTTTTATAATAATCTCAAATTAATATATAATAATAACTAACTTATGCGGTAAAGAAGGAACCAACAAAAGGAACTAGCGAAATCTCAGCTCTCTCATTGATCGGGGATCGAGAGGTCACTTTTGATGCGATCATACCAGCACTAACACATTGGATTCCATTAGAACTCCGAAATTAAGCATGCTTGAGGGAGAGTAGTATTAGATGAGTGATTCCTGAGGAGTCCTCGTGTGGCATCCCTCCTTTTTTAGGGAGAGCCTTGGCGTAACAGTGAAGTTGTCTCCAAGTGATGTATAGGTCATGTGTTTGAGCTGTGGAAGCAGTCACTAATGCTTGCATAGAGTCGATTGTTTACATCACACCAGGTAAGGCCTTTCCCTGGACCCTTCTAACACGAAATATTGTATGCACCGCCCTTTTTAACTGATTCACAATCAAATAATTTATAGACATCTAGTAAAGTTGTTAATACGCATAGAGGGTCTAGAAAAAAGTATAAAATTCCCGTGAACTCAAATGGAGTACATAATGATACTAAATATTTATCAGGATCTAATTGGTTTAGTTTAAGACTTGGTAGACTCAGTCAGTTTACTTTTGTCAATCCTATATAAAACCGTGAAAGAATTAATACAATTTATTAGTGACATTCACAGACTATAGAAACCCAAGGCATTGTTAACAGGAATATTGAGCTACGTTACCTTTTATCATTTATTATTCGGACTGAATTTTCTCAAATTTCTAATTACATGAATGAATAGTCAAATCAGTTATATCTGTACTATATATCGATAACAAAAAAGTCCAAAAACAAAAGGAGGTAAGGAAATGAATACCATCATGATTAATAAGTAAAAAAGTAAAATGGTCAAACTTGTCATGTACTATTCCAATTAATTTAATAGTTTTACTCTTCATTAAATTTTTTGTTTATTTCTTACTTCGTCGTTAGAAAAAATAGTCTTACTTTTGTCCTGACCCCGAATAAAGCTCTAATTTTGAAAACATTTAAACCTTAATCAAAAGTCGATGGACAAATATAAGACCATATTCAAGAGTTTGAATATGTGAAGTCCATATATTTCACACTTAAGTCCCGTTAATAATATGGATAAATATAAAAATTGAACCATTTTCTTTAACTAAATGTAAGAACAAAAACAAACTTAAACTAGGAAATTTGAAAAGATATTTATGGTTGCCACTTGCCACCAAGAATTTGTGAGGCACATGTAGCATCTTTGAACCCTTTGGTTGATGAGTTATAGACCAAAGGATGAGACATGCATTTACGCAAGTTAACATGGGCAGAACTAGGGGTACTAAAAACCATTAATTCAAAACAAATTCGTAAAAATATTATAATGTATTTATAAAGTTAAAATTAATTTTTAGTACATATAGCAAATATTAAATTTTCTTGACTTCTTCACATATTTTTTAAAGTTCTTTAGTGAAAATTCTGGATCTGCTACCGTATGTGAAAGGTGTCTCTGTCCTATAAGTCACAGGTTCGAGCCGTGAAAACAGTCACTAATTTTTGCATTATTAGTGTAGATTGTCTACATCACATTTTTTGGTGTGCGGTCTTTCCTCGAATATTTCTGTTAATGCATAATGCTTTGTGAAACAAATTATCCTTTTTTACCGTATGTAAAAGCAAATAAGTTAAGGAGGAATTTATGAGAGAAGAATATAAGAGTAACAAGAAAGGCAGTAAAATCCTGGTCATTCAAACACATCCCGCGATTTACTGGTAGTAGTGCTGAGGGACGAGACTACTATCTCCAGAAGTAGTTTGGCGTAAGCTAGGAAGTTGAATATTTTTTAAAAAAAAGGCAGTAAAAAATACAAGGAATGATTGAAACAAAGTCTCCTTGGGATCTTCACAGTTTGGTTTGGAGTTAGAATAACTTAACAAATAGAGTACCAGAGTAATAGGAATAGTTGTAGTTAGGGCCGGCAATGGATCGGAGGTGGATCGGATGGAGCTCAATCCGCCTCCACCCGCCAACCATCTATCCACCACCCGACCCATCCATCACCCTATTTTGTTTTCATCCACATCTGATCCACCCATCATCCACGGGTGAATCGAGTGGATCGGGTGCTTCGCGGATGAAAATTATAGCACAATCAGTCAATCACCTAAAATCCTTGGTAAAACGAGAAAAAAGTACATCAAATAAATATCATCATACTGTTTTTACAAGCAGTGTCTATGCTCCAAACATGCAACCAAAAAAGAGGAGTCAAAAGCCAATAATAGTCTGAAGTAACTAAAGTTTAAAGGACGATACCATGTTCAATCACCTCAAATCATCCTAACAATGGAATCACTA
This sequence comes from Anisodus acutangulus, assembly GCA_029783415.1. NCBI lineage: Eukaryota > Viridiplantae > Streptophyta > Magnoliopsida > Solanales > Solanaceae > Anisodus > Anisodus acutangulus. The sequence continues at coordinate 46,123,926 of CM056491.1, read as the reverse complement.
TGTTCATTTGGGTCATAGAAGTTCACCACTAAAGACCATTGGTCACTATCCATTATCTTCTCAATTTTAAAAAAAAATACTATTCATGTTATAAGTTATGGTTTGATAATCCGACCTTTCAATTAATACAACTGGAAACAAATGATAAAATCTTCTCAAATACTCATAAAATACTAGTTCGAGTAGTTGGAATTACCTCAAAATATGTGAATCTTGAAAATTCCTCTTTTTGAAGTTTTGGTGTTCTAGAAGGAATTTCATGAAATCTAATAATTTTCCAAGTTGAATGATCTTAATATATGTGTTAACAATTTTTAATCAACACAAAGTATATGACAAACTTACCTTACGTGGCAGGGAGGGAGGTCTTGGCCGAGAGCCACCAGAAGAACCAAGAAACTGAAGAAAGTCTCTATGTGTTGCTCTATTATATCTATTTCTATTTTGATTTGGATAAATAAATAATGTGATATTTATGGGCCCAAATTTGGTAATTGCAAAGGAAATGGACCTGAATACTTGAGTCCATTTAGTCACAACTAAAAGACCATATGTACATTAAAAAAAATTATAAACGGGTGGGTGGATGGGTCGGGTGGTGGGTTGGATGTATGTTCACCCGAATCTGATCCGATCCGTCACCCGATTAAAATTCGTGCTTTATTGAATTTTCGTCCATATAATCGGATCGGTTGGATCGGATATCCATCAGGTTCAGGTGAAGTTGTAGTAATAAATTCATCAAGCTAGCAATTTATTTCACTTTAGCTAGAGAGAGAAAAATATATATACATATATGTATATATGTATAAATAGAGATATATATAGGGGTGGACGTATATCGGTTCATATCGGTTTTGTATCCGAAAAATATGAACCGAATAAAAATCAGTTTTTAAAAAAAAAAAACGAATCCAACTTAAAAAAAAACCGATATGTTCGGCTTATATCGCCGAACGTATCGGATTAGATCAATTTTTTCTAGTGGGCCGGGGCGGGGCGGGTCAGAGAATTTTTTTCACTTTCCATAACCAAAATGAAAGAAAGTCAACCTATTCCTGAAATTGCGGTCAGTCTCGCTGTTTTTTTTTTAAATTGAATTTTCAAGACTGAAATTGGCATTCACACCTACATTACCACAAAATTTCGACAGTGGAATGTATTGTATATCGTGAGATGTTTACTAAAGAAAAAGAAAAATTAGAAATCGATTTGGGGAAAACACAAATTGATTGGGAAAACATACGTTTTCGTAAAATTGGCGGCGCCAAACCGGCAGTTTGCCCAGCCACGTCTCGAAAAAATACCCAAAATAAAAAAAATCGAGTAAAACGGACATCCGAGCGCAGAGGTATGACCATTTAAATTTTTTTTAATTTACAACTACTTTATATTCCTACATTTTATGTCAATGCTTCCGTAATATGTTAATCAAGTTCATGCTGCATTCGACTTTCATAAAAGCTTCATATATTGACTTCAATGGCTATGATTCAAGAAATAGTAGTAGCCTAAAATAAAAAATAAGATTAATTACATATTTAATTCGATTTTTCGATTCGGTTCGTATCTAAAATTAAAAAACCGAACCGAATCACTAAATTCTGATTTGGTTCGATTTTTTTAAAAATCATTTTTTTTAAAATCGAATAAAAATCGAACCGAACAGTCGATTCAGTTTGATTTTTTTAATTTGCCGGATTTTTTGCCCACCCGTAGAGATATATGTGTGAATACAAAGGACTACTGTAACACAGAATCTGAAATGTCAAATTCATGTCTGCTTAGCATTCATTCATTTCTTGTCATTTCATATCTGACTTTGCGCCACTTTTTCCCAGAACCCCATTCTCTGACTAGTGAGTGTTCTTTTGGACACATATTCTGATTTATTGTTCTACTGTAAACAATTTATATACTCATTTTATCTCAATTTATATTGTATCATTTTAATTGATACAAAGTTTAAGAAAGAAGAAAATAATTTTAAAATTTATGATTCAAAATAAATCTTAGATATTTATATGACTATGAATCATCCAATAAAATTAAATTATTTCTAAATATAAAAAAAATAATATTCTTTTTGAAACAGACTAAAAAAATGATGTCACATAAATTGGGACAGAGCATTATACATTATCTGTGATTTAAGGGGAAAAATAGAAAGGAGAATGGTCCAACACTTTTTCATCTACTAGGAGTGTTCGTCGGTCGGTTTGAGACCATTTTTAGGCATTCTGGTTCAATATTATCGGTATTTGATTTCTTAAAATGCTATACAAATATAATATCAGATTCGATATAGTTGAAGTTTTCTTTTTTCGATTTAAATTTATTCAATTCTCTAACTACGATTTATTTTATTTGAATAGAGAATTATAACTTCTTTTTAACTTAAGAGGTAAAAGTGTTAAACAGAGCAATATACATGTGATATACACTGAATATACAGCAGTGTATATCACATGTATATCAGTGATATACTGATGACAAGCGGCGATTACGCATACGAGCCTTCTCGGCGGTGGGCTGTCGAGGTCGATACATCCAACCCAACACGGACAAACAAGCGACAAAGCAGTGGAGAAAATATTGTTTATTAAGGAAAGTATATTGTGTGTATATTGTAGTATATTTGTTACCTAGATTAGGATATACTCTTACCATATTTAGGATATACACATACCATAATTGTATAGTTAGAATTATGGTAGAATAAGGTTTTAGAAATAGAATAGGAATAAGATTCTCCTATTTTGTAACTTGTATATATATCTATTCAATTAATGAAAATAATCAAGGGGATTATTTACCTTAAGACAGGACATCGGGGCGAAGGTATGAAGGTACGGCAATGCAGCCCAGTCTGATCTGAGGAGGAGTGGGACTTCCTTTTTTCACCAACATCCGCTTCTCACTCAAGAAACTGGTGAACGTCCTTCTTTCATGGTTTAAAGAGACTAGGTTTTACAAAAACTTTTCTCTCCCAAAATTTTTTGGACCCTTCGGCCGAGACACCCCCCCCCTCGGGTTTCTCTTCCAAAATTCGTCTTCCGCTCTCAAAAAAACCTCTCTTAAATTTCCCCTCCTTCTTTGTTCTTATCAATATGTCTAAGAACAATTTTCACCCTGCCCTCACGGTTTCCAATATCAAGCTAAGTGTCCATATTGTCCTTGAAATGGAAAACGTGCAATATGCAACGTGGGCGGAGTTGTTTAAAATTCACGCTATATCTTATCAAGTTCTTTACCATATCACTCCTCCCGCTAGACCCCTTCCTGTGGAGGATCCTGAGTTATGGATTACATTTGATGCTACCGTTCTTCGGTGGATATACGCCACTATTTCGGTGGACCTTCTACAGACGATTATTAAGCCAGATACCACGGCTATGGCTGCATGAAATAGATTGCGTGACATATTCCAAGACAACCAACATTCCCGTGTCATCACACTCGAGCAGGAATTCTCTCTCGTTCGAATGGGCCAATTTAACGTTACGCATATTGCAAGAAACTAAAGGAGTTGGCGGATCAACTCCGTAATGTTGGCGCACCAGTAACGAATAATCGTCTAGTTCTACAGTTGGTTGCCGGTCTTTCAGAGGCCTATAATGGTGTTGGAACTCTCCTTCGCCAAAGCAACCCTTTTCCCGACTTCCATCAAACTCGCTCCATGCTTACGTTGGAAGAAGCCGGTTTGGCTAAAAAGGCGGCTACCGGAGCAAGCCCAGTTGTCATGATGGCGTCCTCTCCTAATCCTTCAGGTTTTGTTAATAATTCGATCCAAAACCATAATAATGGTGGCGGCAAGAATAATAACAAAAACCACGGTGGCAAACGCGGCGGTTCTGGTGGAGGTTCCGGTGGTCAGCAAGCAGGCGGTGGGTCCCATCCAATGAACAGTGGCCCACCACCCCCCATGGGCCCAGTAGTGGGGCCCATGGCAGTAGAGCAATGGTAGTGGGCAGTAAATTCCAGCGGCCGGTCGCCAACGATCCCGAGCCCAATACCCGGTAATGGCGGCCATCGCCGATGGCCCGACAGAACGGCAACCACGGCGATTCTGACTCGGTTCGGTATGGCTAGGAGTACTTGGGCCCCGACATCCGCAAGCCCATCATGCAGCAGGCCCCACTCAGACCGATATCGAGGCCGCGATGCACACGTTGGGATTGACTCAACCAGACCCAAATTGGTACATGGACACCGGGGCCACTACTCACATGACTTAGAATCGTGTACTCTCTTATCTTATTCCAATCGAGCACCTCTTGGGGATAATTGTTGGTAATGGCGGTTCTATTCCAATTCTAGGGTATGGTCGAAACGTTGTCTCCCCAATCCACCTCCTCTTGAAAAATACTTTACATGCTCCTAAATTGATTAAAAATTTAGTATATGTCCGAAAGTTCACAAATGACAATTACATTTACATTGAATTTGATCATTTCGGTTTCTCTGTGAAGGATTTCAAGACGGGAGTCATCTCATGAGGTGTGATAGTAGGGGATCTGTATCCTATCATGCCCGGTTTGATCCATCGAGTCCAAATTTTGCCGTCAACTTTGCGACCTTCTCTCCTTCCCTGTGGCATGCTCGTGCAGGTCATCAGGGATCTTCTATTTTATCGATTTTAGATAAAAATAGCTTTATTTCTTGTAAAGTGCAGTCGTACTCCAATTTGTCAGTCTTGTTCATTAGGAAAAATTGTTAAGTTGCCATTTGTAGACTCCAATTCTCATACGTCTATGCCATTTGACATTATTCATAGCGACTTATGGACATCTCCTGTTCTTAGTTCAATGCGTCATCGATATTATGTTCTCTTTTTAGATGATTATTCTAGATTTTTGTGGACGTTTCCAATTGCGAATAAATCACAAGTGTTTTCCATTTTCATCAAATTTAGAGCGTTCATTCGTACTCAATTCGAAAGAGAAATAAAAAATATTCAGTGTGATAATGGGAAAGAGTATGACAATAGGGAGTTTCGGGAATTTTGTGCTACTAATGGGATAAATTTTCATTTTTCATGTCCTCATACATCTTCACAAAATGGGGAAGCCGAACGCAAAATTCGTTCCATAAATAACATTGTCCGAACTCTCCTAATTCATTCCTCCATACCTTCATATTTTTGGCATCATGCTCTACAAATGGCCACATATCTTCTTAACATAATTCCTTCTAAAGGTCTGACATATTCTTCCCCCCTAAAAATTCTATATAATAAGAACCCATCTTATTCTCATCTTCGGATTTTTGGGTGCTTGTGTTATCCGTTATTCCCATCCACCACAATTAACAAACTTCAGGCTCGGTCTACCCCGTGTGTGTTTTTGGGTTATCCGTCAAATCATCGTGGTTATAAGTGTTTTGATTTATCCTCCAAGAAAATCATAATCAATCGCCATGTCATTTTTGATGAAACTCAATTCCCATTTACGAAAGTTCATACTCCCGAACCTAAGTCATATAATTTTTTGGATGACCAAATATCCCCGTATATTATTCGGAATTTTTCGGACATCTCCCGTACCCAAAATCCTCCAGCGAGCCCACTGCCCGCTGGCCCCACAATCTGCCACGCCCAGCAATTTTACGCCATCGAACTGTTCCAAAGAATTGGGTCACCCAGCCCTGAACCGTCCAGCGAGTCGAGCATTTATCGATTTGGGCGGCCAATAGCCCACCGCTCGCCGCCCGTCCCGAGCCCAGAAAATTCCCAAACATCCCTCAATTCTTCCTCGAGTCATAGACCGGTTACTCGTAGTCAGCGGAGTATTTTTACACCTAAAAGACATTTTAATTTACATTCTAATGTCTCTAAATCCCCATTGCCCCGCAATCATGTGACCGCACTAAATGACCCTAATTGGAAAATTGCTATGACTGATGAATTTAATGCTCTTATTGATAATAAGACGTGGGAGTTGATGCCCCGTTCATATGGTATTAATGTTATCAGGTCTATGTGGATTTTTGCTCATAAGGAGAATTCAGATGGGTCATTTGCTCGACATAAGGCGCGACTTGTTGGTGATGGTAAGACTCAGCAGGTTGGGATAGATTGTGGTGAGACGTTTAGTCCGGTGGTCAAACCGGCTACCATTCGCACTGTGCTAAGCTTGGCTCTTTCAAAGACTTGGCCAATTCATCAGTTGGATGTCAAAAATGCTTTCCTACATGGGGATCTCAAGGAAACAGTCTATATGCATCAGCCGTTGGGTTTCAGGGATCCAAACCGTCCTCATCATGTATGTTTGTTGAAGAAGTCCTTATATGGGCTTAAGCAGTCTCCGAGGCCCTGGTATACGAGGTTTGCTGACTTTGTTTCAACTATTGGGTTTACTCATAGCAGGTCAGACAATTCATTGTTCATCTACCGCCGTGGTTCGTTCTTGGCCTACATTCTGTTGTATGTGGATGATATCATCTTAACGGCCTCCTCCGATGCTTTGCGCCAGTCTATCATGGCCATGCTCAGTTCTGAATTTGCTATGAAAGACTTAGGGCCTTAGAGTTATTTTTTGGGGATTGCTGTCAAGCGTCATTCAGGTGGCTTGTTTTTGTCTCAAAGAAAGTATGCTGCTGAGATCATAGAGAGGGATGTGATGTCATCCTTTAAGTCCACTTCCACGCCAGTTGATGCAAACCCAAAGCTAAGTGTCGCAGCAGGTGCACCATACGAGGACCCAACCCGCTATCGCAGTCTGGCAGGGGCCCTCCAGTATCTTACCTTTACCAGACCGGATATTACATATGCGGTTCAGCATGTGTGTTTATTCATGCATGATCCGAGAGTTGAGCACATGAATGCAATCAAACGCATCATTCGGTATATTTAGGGGACACTGGACTATGGGTTGCACTTGTATCCTTCATCTACATCCACACTGGTCTCTTACACGGATGCTGATTGGGGTGGTTGTCTCGACACCAGACGGTCGACTTAAGCTCTTGTATGTTCCTTGGCAACAACTTGGTCTCATGGTCGGCAAAGCGTCAGCGACTCTATCACGCTCGGTCAGAGGCGTAATATCGAGGGGTAGCGAATGTGGTCTCCGAATCATGTTGGCTACGTAATTTGCTTTTGGAGCTTCATTGTCCCATTCAGAAGGCAACCTTGGTATATTGCGATAACATTAGTGCCATCTACCTTTTAGGTAACCCGGTTCAACACCAGCGCACCAAACATATCGAAATGGACATTCACTTTGTCCGTGAAAAGGTTGCAAAGGGTCAAGTTCGTGTATGCCATGTCCCGTCTCGTTACCAAATTGCAGACATCTTTACAAAGGGTCTACCAGCGGTTCTCTTTGAAGATTTTAGGGGCGATCTCGGCGTTAAAACCGCCCGCTATGATTTGCGGGGTGTGTTAAGCAGAGCAATATACATGTGATATACACTGAATATACAGCCGGTGTATATCACATGTATATCGATGATATACAAGAAGAAGCGGTCGTGCATACGAGCCTTCTCGGCGGTGGGCTGCCGAGGCCCGAGACGTCCAAATTTCAACACGGGACAAAGCAAGAAACAAAGTGGAGAAAATATTATTTATTAAGGAAAGTATATTGTGTGTATATTGTAGTATATTTGTTACCTAGATTAGGATATACTCTTACCATATTTAGGATATACACATACCATAATTGTATAGTTAGAATTATGGTAGAATAATGTTTTAGAAATAGAATAGGAATAGGATTCTCCTATTTTGTAACTTGTATATATATATATCTATTCAATCAATGAAAATAATCAAGGAGATTATTTCTTTCAAAAAGGAAAGGTGAAAACTGGTATTTGTAGAATAAAATATATAGTTTTGATTAGGAAAGCTATAACATTTGTTTGAAAACAACAAAATAAATGACTCCGAACTACCATGATCTAGATGGCATCTCAATTCTAGATCATTGCTATGATCTTCGGTGACCACCCACGAATGTCGCGACAGTTCAACTCAATCTGCATACCAAGTGTAGCATGAGTACAAAATCAAAAGATAATGGTCAAAAATACACCTCAAGTATCACTTTCTTTTGAGTTTCCTATCTGAACTATCAGGTGTGAGTAAAGGTGACAGATGGGTAGTTTGGCTGAAGTTGGGTGGGTCAAGATAGGCTGGAATAATAGATGGGTCAATGTCCAACCCTACCCAACTTAGACTCATTACTTTTATAAATATCAAACCTACATTCTACGATGTTATTTTGTTTTGTCTGATATTTGATTTATACATTTATATTTATTTTCAAAGTAAGAATAGTATTTGATATCTGGTATTGTTTTATTTTTTTTAATTGTGAATAGGATTTGATAATTGCTTTATATATTTAAAATTTCTCTTATTATCTTAAGTGCAACTTTCAAGATATATAAGATTTAGAGTATTATTTCAACTTGTATTCACATTTTAAAAAGAAAAATCAATACGTAACAATTAATTTATATAATAAGCAATTGCATATAACAGGAGGCTAAACTTCATCAAATAAATATTATAAGGGTTCTCTTACGAGGCGCGGGGGAGCGGGGAGGAGCTGGGTGGTAGGGTAAGATTTTTTTTTTTATATAAAATTTTAAATATATATATATATATAAAGTAGAAAGCTCCAGGTGTGTGGGGCAGGGGATGAGGGAAGGGGTTCGTAAAGAAAAAATACATATTTGTTATAAAAAAATTATAAAAGTAAAAAAAGGAAATAGAAATTTGAGGATAGGGTAGGGGGAAGGGAGGGTCTGGGTGGTGGGGTAAGAATTTTTTTCTTATTTTTATAAATTGTTTTATATAAATAAAATAAAATATATGAAGTAGGAAATTCCGTACGTGGGAGCGTAGGGGTGGGATGGAGGAGGGGTTGGTAAGAAAAATTTCACATTTTAATTTATAATTTTTTTTATAAAAGTTTTAAAAATGAAATAGAAATTTGAGGATGTGGTAGGGGTGGGAGGTGTGGGGTAGGTGGGAGGGGGAAGGTGGGTAGGGGTCTAGTAAGGGTGGGGGGGGGTGGGGTGGAGTAGGCAAGGTAGGGGCAGAGGGTGGGGTCTTACAATAGTGGGGTGGGTGGGTGGTTGAGGGTGCGTTTGTTTGTTTTTATTGTTCCTGGAAATGTTTTCACTCAATTTTTTAAAGAAAATATTTTCCAAGATATTTGGTGCAACCGAACAAGGGAAAATAGAAAAAACATATTTTTCAAAAAATATTATCCGTCATACCAAACACATCCTCTAATTTTGTGTATTACAAAAGTGAGTTTCTATATGAATATCCATAATTTACCCATATTTATTTATATTTTTATGGATTAAAAATAGACTAAAATTCATATATGCCCATTGAAATATAAGTAAATAAATTCATTAAAATATGGGTAAATGAGTTGATTTTATAAATATGAGCTAAAATTGTCAGTCTATTAATTGACAAAAATCTTAGTATAGAGTGAAGCTCTATTAGTTAAGATTGAACATTTTTATGGGTCAAGTTTCGGCATAATCATGGGTTCATTTGGGCTATTGGTTTGTCATGGGTCAACTTGGGATAGCCCAAACCAGACCATCAACAAAATCACTCTTGTCCAAACCCATCAAACATTGGCCGGGTTGGGAAGGTCATTTGGGCTTGGGCTAATTTTACCACACCTAGGTGTGAGAGTTCTCTACCTAAACTATCACCAATTAGTTTGCAAAACACATTTCAACTTTCAGTTGTTCACTTTTCCTACCCAAACTATCACCAACTAGTTTGGAAAACAGACCACAACTATCAGTTGTTTACTTCTAATGAGGTGTATTTTGTAAACTAATTGGTAAAAACAGTTAAGAAAAGTAAACTACTGATAGTTGAGGTGTGTTTCACAAACTAGTTGGTGATATTTTAGGTATGAAACTCTCACACCTGATAGTTCAGATAGAAAACTAAAAAAAAGTAATATCTAAGATGTATTTGAAAGAAATAATCCTTTGATCATTTTCATTAATTGAAAGAGTATATATATAATTTACATATTTCCATAATAGGAGAATCATATTCCTATTCTACTCCTAAAACTTTATTCTACTTGGACACTAACTATACAATTATGGTAATACAATTATGGTAAGTATACAATACTAATTACACCCAAATATTACCTAAACTAATATACACAATCCGATCTCCATATGTACCGCAAACCCGAGATATACATATGATATATTGTATATCATATGTATATTTAACACACACCCGCAGTCATAGCGGGCGGTCTTCGAACGCTGAGACTGTCCCTAAAATCTTCAAAAAGGACCGAGGGAAGACCTTTTGTAAAGATGTCTGCAATTTGATACTTGGAAGGGACATGGCAGGCGCGTACTTGACCACGAGCAACCTTTTTGCGAACAAAGTGAATGTCCATCTCGATATGCTTAGTGCGCTGGTGCTGAACCGGATTACCAGAAAGGTAGATGACACTAATATTATCACAATAAACCAAGGTCGCTTTCTGAATAGGACAATGAAGATCTAACATCAAATTACGTAACCAACATGATTCATAGACCACATTAGCTACCCCTCGATACTCGACCTCTGCACTGGAATGGGATAAAGTCGATTGACGCTTCGCAGACCATGAGACCAAGTTATTACCAAGAAACATACAATAGTCAGACGTAGATCGTCTGGTGTCCGGACAGCCACTCCAATCAGCATTTGTATACGAGACAAGTGTTGACATTGATGAAGGATATAAATGCAAGTCGTAGTCAAGTGTACCCTGAAGATACCGAATGATGCATTTGAGCGCATTCATGTGCTCAACTCTGGGATCATGCATAAACAAACACACATGTTCTACGGCATACGTAATATCTGGTCTCGTGAATGTAAGATACTGAAGGGCCCCTGCAAGACTACGATAGCGGGTCGTATCCTCGTATGGTGCGCCGGCCGCAGCACCAAGCTTGGGCTTAGTATCAATTGGAGTGGAAGTGGACTTACAGGATGACATCCTATCCCTCTCAATGATCTCATCCACATACTTCTTCTGGGATAAGAAAAACGCACATGCATGACGAGTGACAGTAATCCTCAAAAAATAACTCAAAGGCCCCAAGTCTATATTAGTTTAGGTAATATTTGGGTGTAATTAGTATTGTATACTTACCATAATTGTATAGTTAGTGTCCAAGTAGAATAAAGTTTTAGGAGTAGAATAGGAATAGGATTCTCTATTATGGAAAGATGTAAATTGTATATATACTCTTTCAATTAATAAAAATGATCAAGGAAGTATTTCTTTCAATACAATTATGGTAAGTATACAATACTAATTACACCCAAATATTACCTAAACTAATATAGACAATCCGACATCCATATGTACCGTAAACCCAAGATATACATATGATATATTATATATCATAGGTATATTTAACATTATTTTTTACCGTTAACCCCAAAAGCAACGCATATTCAGTAATTATTATTGACAGACCACAACAACATAGTAGTGAGGATTGTCCTTTCAAAATACTTAGCGTTCAACTTGTACTGTTAATAGAATCTCAACAGATAAGAAATAACTACACACGAGGTAAATCTATCCAAACAACATAATAAGACACAAAATCAACATATATAGATGATATACATAGATTCACCTGGACAGCATAATAAAATTAACAGAATCAACATATATAAATGATATGCATAAATTCAGCCACCAAAATAAATAAATGCACAGATAAAGTCATGATTCAATGCATGTGATGTTGACTTTTTATCACACTATCTCAAACCAATGCCTACAACACTACGTGCACATATTACCTAACCCGTTGGGGGTGTAAGTGTAGTGACCTATGGATAATAAACGTATTGTCCATAAGCTATCATGGAGCATGATCTCATCATGCTAGTAGTCTCATTAATCCACCCAAAACAATATTCAATACGGCCATAATCGCATCACTTCGCTCGAAACAAGATTACAGCGGGTCATAACCACATCAATCCACCCGGAACAAGGTTCCATCGGTTCATACTCATCTCAAATATATCAGAGAATCCAAAATGTATGTCATGAATAAATATGAATTACAATGCAGTCATGTGACATATAAATAGTGCGTGAAATAAATCTATGTAACTCATGTATCACCAAGTACATCTGGATTAGTATCAGAGCTGTCTTTGGGCCCGTGCGATCTGTGCTACCGCACAGGACCCCCGAAAAATGAAAAAATTTAGGAGCCCCTTTTTTCATTTTTTATTAAGTAGTATCAGCCAGAATTTACTGTAAAAGCCCATAAAAAGCATAGGAATAAATATGAAAGGGACTATAAGTATAGAAAAGAGAATAATTCGTATTATAAACCTTATAAGAAGAAAGGATTTAAGAGATATAAGAATAATTCTGAGACTAGAAGAAAATTTAGAGGCAAGAGAAAATTTAGAAAAAGCAAAAATTTAAATCCTATAGAATCGAATAAAACTAAAGAAGAAGCAGTAAAAGATTGTAAATGTTGGAATTGCGGTGAAAAGGGACACTATGCAAATAAGTGCCCAAAGTTAAAGAAAAATGGAGTAAAATATATGAATACTGAACAGTTCATAATGAGTTTGAGACAAATTAAAGAAGATAATAATAACTGGTATAATTATGAAGATTTTTACATCAGTGAAACAGATAAATCAGAGAATATAAGTTATATTAACCAATACTCTAGTGAAAGTGATTCTGAGTAAAATGAACCCACTAGAAAGAGAAAAAATAAAATTGATAAGAGAAAGAGAGTACTGGATACAATGCGAAAGATATACAAGGAATAAATTGATTATAACTTCAGCAGTTAATGAAACAGGAAGTATCTATTACAACGATAGATATAGTAAGATTACTAAAAGACTTGGAAAAATAAGAGAAAGAATAAATGAGATACATTGGCAACAAGTTGAAATAGCTAGATTCATAGAAGAAGCTATGAGAAATGAGGCTACAAGATTAGAAGTAAGGGAATATGAGCCGGATGAAGAACTCCAAAGAGAATTAAATGAATACGATACCCATCAACAATAATTTCAGATATCTGAGACTAATGTTTGAGCTATTTTCTTAGCAGGAATAGCAATGTCAACCAGCAAAGATTTTGAAGAATACATAGCCAAGGCTATGCAGCAGATTATCCATACCAATGAGATAATGATTACAAAATTACAAGAAAATACTCAGAGTATCAACAGCCTAACAGAAGCCATACAAGACTTCTCAAAACTAAAAATCCTACAAAAAGAAGACCAACAGAAAAAACCGACTATACAGCCAATACATCAAAAAACCTTCACACCATTCTTATCAAAACTAGCAACCATGCCATCGTCGATACCCTCAACATCAGCAGCTGTATCAATGGCAGATACATTGAAATATAAACCAGAACTGATTAGTGCTTATGAAAAGATTAATAAATTTTATGATTACAAGACTAATGCTGATATTGTACGCAGTGCCAAGCTGAGTAAATATCCAAGGTTTATTTGCAGTGAAAGAGCAAATCCGATTATTGTGGAAAGACTATTCACATACGGATTTATTGACAAAATTATTACATATGATAAGATGATCAACCTCACCAGACTACCACAGATTATCACCAGATCAACGGAGCTTATGATGGAGTCCTTTGGAAAAGGGATTTACGGAATACAAATATTAGATGCATCAACCGATTTAAAAGGTAAACCAATTGTTATATGTCAATTATTTAAGACAGGAAGGAACAACACCATCAGCGGGGATGACAAGAATTTGAACATGAAAATTCCCTGTACACTGGAAAAGTTCCAAGACTGGCTTAGTGCTAAAAGAGTATTTGGATTACTGACATTAAAAACAAGAATAGAAGACATGCTGAGAAACTGGAAAGCATCCGTAATTGGATCTTCCAAAGGAGGAGACGTAGAGGAAATAATGACCCTCTATTATGACAATGACATAGAAGTTAAAGAGACTACCGAATTAACTCTATTATTAGACAAGATTACCAATCTAAAGCATACCCATGCAGAGGAGACTATTCGCCATTATAAGACTATGATAGAACAAAAGAAAAGACCAATGATAAGAACTGAGATGGCATCATCGTCTAATGTAAGTATAAAAAAAGAGCAAAGTCCTGATCCTTTTGAATAATGAGGGAAATGATAATTTTTGAAAAAGTCCTGACCCTTTTGAATAAGGAGGGAAAAACGATTTTTATCCTGATCCTTTTGAATAAGGAGGGAAAAATTGATTACTTTTTGCAGGTACCAAACCATGGCCTTATGGCCCAAAGATTATCAAAAGTAACATGTAGATTCATCTGCATGAAACTTAAAAGAGGCTTATGGCCCAAACAGAATATGGCCCAACGTAGTCTTTTACACTACGGTAAAGCCCAAAAAGATTACTTTGTAGGGAATATGTAGTTTACTATGTATAACCCTATTGATTACTGGTCAGGGAATATGTAGATTCATCTATGTATAACCCAAAAAAGAGGCTTAACCGCCCAAACAGATTAGGAGCCTAACGGCCCAACAGATTATCATGGCAGGGAACATGTAGATTAATCTACATGTAACCCAAGAAAAAGAGGTCTTACGGACCCAAAAAGATTATGGCCCAACGTAGTCTTTCATACTACGGTAAAGCCCAAAACTGATTAGGAGCCTCACGGCCCAAAAAAATTATTATGATAGGGAATGTGTAGTTTCACTACGTATAACCCACAAAAGAGATCTTATGGATCCAAAAAGAATATGGCCCAACGTAGTTTTAACTACGGTAAAGCCCAAACAAAAGAGGCCTTAGTGCCCAAAACAGATTATGGCCTCACGGCCCAAAAATGATTATCAAGTTACTATTGATTACAAAAGAGATATTTTCAAACAAAAATAAGTCGAACAGCTGGAAAGGACTAAACAGGAAAGCAACCCGACAAGAAAATGACATTTGATAAGGACATCTTACCAAAAGTCATGCAGAATAGACAGCTGGAAGAATAGCCGTATAACGACAAGAACAGATTTGACAGAATAGCTGTATAACGACAAAAGCAGATTTGAAAAAGAAGAGAAGACAAAACAACTTTACGGAAAGTAGCAGACAAGGCGTTGTAGCCTTTACGACTTTTTGAAAAGATTTTTTGTCTAAGACTATTTACTTTACGACTTTTGATTAAAGATGAATAGTTGATCAGCCGAGGTTATCTATAAAAGGAGCCTCTTGTAAAGACGAACATTCATTCGAAATTTGAAATATACTTGATACAACTCTTTGAAAAACACTCTCAAATGTTCAACTAACAACCTTTAGTCTATAATCCGATATCATCCAAGAACACCATAGATTAATCGAATATCAACCAAGAACAACAGAATATTAATCTTATATCAACCAAGAGTATCATAAGAACAAAGATTAAGATACTTTGAGAACTCATGATTAGAACCATACTGGTTGGAGCACATCGGTATTTCAGATGATTATCAGAGGATACCCGTAACTGCATCTCCCCTGGACCTACGTTGAGACGATACCCGCAGTCAGGAGGACGTTAGGGAGGCATGTCCGTAGGTGGGTTGAGAACTACTTCGGTGATCTGAGAATCTTCTGCAAGGTATGTGTTTAAACCATGTGTTTCTAATTATGATTTCGATAAGTATATTATCTTATTGTTATGATACTCGGACGTTGATATTAGATTACTGTTATGATGTTTGAATGTTGATATAGATTATATTATGATGTTTGAATGTTTGATAGGAGATTATAGACTATAAATTAAAAAGCTGAACATAAACCCAAGAGTACCTAACCGATTATCAAGATTACCTACCCGATTACATGCTTATTATTTGATTAACTCTGAAAAAAGTTTAAGTATAAAGAATACCGTCTATATTCCGACCTCTAGGGGTTATTAGATGATGAAAAGATCTGCAGTACAGTCCGTACAGAATTTGGTATCAGAGCTTGTAATAGGAATACAATATAAACAATGAATAAACATCCATCGTTTAGACAAGTTAGAATTTTGAATAAGATTTTATGGCAACATAAAAGATCAAAAGAGTTACTGATTAAAACCAGAAACCAACATAGAATGATAATTGATTCAAAAGAAAATTGGTTAAATAGATTTAAAAATTTTGAAATCAGATTATCAGAAAAAGATAAACGAATAAACTTAGAAGAAATACTGACTAACATGGACGAACAAAACCACTCTTATGAAAGATTAGTAGAACTGAATATAGAAATACACTCACTAGATTTAATGATAACAGAAATAGAATCCGACTTAAGAACAGAGATAGAATACTATGGATAAAGGAAAGGAAATAGTAGAAGATTCAGGAGTAACACATTATCAAATGAATACTTATGAGGGAGGAACAACCCAAACATTAAGTTTTAAACCAGATACTTATCAGAAAATCTAGGATGAAAAAGAAGAATTATCTGTAAAAAAGATATTTAAAACAAAATGGTTTGAAAGAAATAAAGAGATAAGGTACATAGCGCATAAACATGAAAATATAATTGATACTACTAGTACAAATGGTAGAACAAAGATTAATTTGATAAGTGATGAAGTAATAAAAAGAGAATTAGCCAAATTATCAACTAAAGAAGCAAAGAAATATAGGAATATTTACTTTGGAGGAGTTGAATTTACGATAAAAGCCTATTTTCAAAAGAATATTGATACACCTATACAGATCTACGTACTAGACTACAGAATACTAGAAAATTTACAAGATGCATAAATAACTGTGATTAAATAAAATTTAATATATCAGAAGTTAAAATTTACTATACAACCAGACTTTAGCATATCATTAAAAGATGAACACAAAGACTTAGCTCTAACGTTATATTATAAGTTAGATGGAATAGACATGTCACCAGGGAGTAAAGTAATAAGTATAGAAACTAAAATGGTATACGCCTTAACAGGAAATCATCATGTAAAGAAACAGCACGAAATGAATATTATAGTACCAAAAATGTATAAGGAAAAACTCTAAGATTACTATACCAGAGGAAATATTTATGGATTTTAACACTCGTACGATTACACCATCAAGAAGATTAATACCAAGAGTAGAACGATCTAGATTAAGTATAACTAGAGAACCATTAAAGAATAATTTACCAAGAATACAGCCTAGGACGATAGACTTGATAAATGTAGAAAGCAACAGATTAAAAATCAAAGTTATAATATTTAAAAATATGATAACAATAGATGGAATAGCATAAATAAATACTGGAGCGATTAGAAGTTTTATACACATGAGTAAAATAAATGAGGAAGAATGTGATGTAATAGAACCACAGACCTACAATTACCCTGAAAATGAAAGAGAAATAATAATTACCAAGAGTATAAATTTAAGATTCAAAATCCAGGATTTAGAATATAAGATCAACATTGGAGTAATAGAATACGACAGTCTTAATGAATTATTATTAGGAAGCAATTTTCTGACTATGATAAATTATAAGATAAATAACAATAGAATAGAAATAAATGATCAAGGAAAAACTAAATTTATAAATAAAATATGAATATACAAACTTTAGAGACGGTCTTATCAGAAGAAACATTAGAAATTACTAAATACTGATGAATCAAAACGAAAAAATAATTGTGTTACACGAAGAAATTGTACTAAAAGAAAAAATGAAGAGCATATTATTGTTAATAGATGAAATAAAAGATAATCAGATTAAAACTCAACAACTGATTAGAGAAGAATTGACTAACTTATAGAACGTATCTGAAATACCTATGTTTAAGTTAATATTAGAAAAGCTTAATATGTTATTAGAGGAAAAGAGTAAAGGAAAAAGAGTAGAAATTAACAATGAAGCGAGTACTAGTAAAGAAAAAACTATAGCCAAAACGAATACCCTTAAACCAGGAATTGTACCAATAGATGCTTGGAGAAGGAGTAAAATACCGATTATGGTAGACATATCTAAGATTAAACCTAGACTATCAAAAGGTGTAACAGAAACCTTAGACAGATTAGTGATATTGAATAAAGAAGGAAAATTCTAATGGAACCTAGCGCGATTACATTTTTGAAAAAACATGGAAAAGAGATTATAGAGAGAGAAAGATATAAATACGAACCTATGAGATCTAAACCGATAAAGGAAGAATTACCAAAAGAGGAAAGATTACCCTTAAAGGAAGTTGAAAAAACTACCTATGAATATTTAATTCTAAGAATAGAGAAACAAGATCAGCAGATAAAAGAATTAAAAGCCAAAAATTTAAAGTTAAGATTAAATAATAACGAAGAGTGGTACGAAAAATATAAAAAGTATAAGAGAAAATATTTCGACTCAAAAATACTACTGAAGGAAACTAAGGTAGAATTAAAAGAGACTAAAGAAGAACTTAAAGAAGTAAAACAAGAAGTTTCAGAACTTAGAGAAGAAGTACGATTTTAACAGAACAGTTAAAAAGATTAAAAGGAAAAAAGAAAGTAAAAATAACAAGATCAAAAGATGAGACTAGTAGAAATAAAAGATCTGAGGAAAGCTCGGATAAACAGAGTGACAGTGATAAACAGACTAGCCAAGAATTACAAGTAGTAGAATTTATAGAAGAAGAAAATTCTGAGAATACTGAGTTAGTAAAAGAAAATGAGCAAATATTAAAAGCATTAAAAAGTGAAAAAAGAGTAATTGCTATAATAGAAGAAGAGCATGACAGTGATTTAGAAAATGAATACAACGGACAGGTAGAAACTGAAGTAAAATCAGAAAATATAATAAATGAAGATGCAAACGATTACCCTGAAGAAGCATTAGTTGACCCTAGTCTAGACCTAGTAACGAGAAGAAGAACAAGACTACCAGATCATATACCTATAGGTCAACAAGCTGAATTTAAAGAGTTTGTAGGATCTATGACTCAAAGAGTAAACTATAATGGATATTTTTTAGAATTGGATAATGTTTACGATGAACAAGAAATAGGAAGAAGAATAACTGATTGGAATTTAGGAATGTATATTGCATTAATGAATAGTACGCAAGCAGAAAACCTAGATTATATGTATGATTTAATATCAAAGACTATAATCGGAAAAGCAGCATACTGGATAGAGTCAATAGCATACCAGCTAAGAGGTGAAGTATTAAGTCATGCGACAGATTGGAAGTCAATGCTGATGATATTTGACTTATTACTAAAAAGAGAATTTTTAGGTGAAAAATGGTTAGTAGCCAGAGAAAACGTATTAGCAGAAAGGAAAACAGAGATTATAATGAACCTGAATAACATGAAATGTTGTAGAATTGATAAGCTACCAGAATATACGATTAGCTTTAGTAAATTCTTTTATGAAGCTAGATTCTTACCCGAAGAAGGAATAATTTACCAACAGTTATATTATGACCATTTACCTATACCGTATAATATTGAAATATCAAAAGAATACGTTCAGTTGGAACCTAAAGAGAATACTCTAGGAGAAAGAATAAGAGTTCTAAGAGCTTATCTAATGAGAAAATGCGAAGAATATCGATTACAACAAAAGATTAAAACCAATCTAAGTAAAGTGATTCAGTTCCAGTGGAGGCCCAAATTCAAATTTCAAATCAAACCTATTAGGCCTAGACACTTTCTAGTAGAACAGTAGGTGATAATTTGCTTACACACCACCAAAGCAAACCTACGGACTGAATTTGAAGTCTTTCAAAATCGTATATTTACTTATATTAAGGGCTCACTTTTACGAATTAGAATAGGGCCCCAAAATATTTGAGACGGCCTTGATCAGTACCCTAGCATGTGAATTAATGCTAAAATCATCACCTCAATCATATAAAGCATGTCCAACTAATCATTCAACAATCAAGTAACAAAGAAGAATAAACATATAAGCTAAAAATACTCGAACATGGCATCTGGTACCCGCATAAGCATTTTTCACATTGTTTATACATTACCCCTATACTTTTAGTTCATTTCATTAATTCTTTAGTTGGAAAAAAGTATCTAAGCTTTAACTTTTCTAATATCTCTACCGCATCTTAAATCCATCAAACGATTACAATCTATTCAAAAAGTTACTCTACGAGATTAAACAAGTCCAGCATACTCATACTGCAATATAAAAGAACTGGATCAAAATGTCAATAAAGTCAAACCTGAGCCCCGAGATCAAAATAGTACTTCCTCCATCACAATTTATATGAAGGTGTTTGATTTGACATGAAGTTTAAGAAAAAAAAAGATTTTTAAAACTTGTGGTCTAAAATGAGCCGTGGATATTTGTGTGTTTGTAAATCATTTTATTAAGGATAAATGAGTATTTTAAAGTTAAATTATTATTACATATAGCAATGTGTCATTCTTTTTGTTACTAACTAAAAAAAGAGTGTCATATAAATTGGAACGCAGGGAGTAACTTTATTGCATAAACATGTTACTCTGATTCATACGAGTTTAAATCTACGCTCACAACTCAAATCCATTATAAAAACGTCCTTCAAAACCATAAAATCATACTTTTAAGCTTAGGGCTAATATCCCAACTTTCACATTCATATCTTGAATCTAGGCATGAAAATTAATGGTTAATCTTGGAAAATGATAAAAAAAAAATCAGGTAAAATCACTTGCCCAACATTTGCAGGAGAAAATCGCCTCAATCCGAGCTACCTAGCTCCAAAAAATATTGAAAGAACCAAAATTCTAAAATCTGTCAACTTTTATACTATCATCGCAAAAGTGGACGTTTCTTCACTTTATCGGAACTTTCAGTTTTGGAGAAATTTCTTCACTTTTGCAAACTTGCATTGCGGACATAAAGTCACTTTTGTGAAATTTTTTTGGATTTGAACATATCAAATAAATTTGGAATTCGACGAAATCCGTTTCTATGAGTCACAAATAATGATACGGGCCTAATTATGCAATCATATTTATGTACCCTTTTGACCACCAATGCATAAAATGAGGTGTTGGGTTCTTTCTTTTTCTCTTGAAATGCGATTTATGTAAAAAGTGTTCCAAACTCTTCCGAACTATCTCGGAAACTAACCAAAATTTGCAGACAACTGGAAAATCATCTGTAGGGTTTTTTGTTGGGTTCAAAACATATAAGTAGGCACAGTGGAAGTTTAAAATTTTATTCTATTTACCCCAACAATTTCTTCTGCTATGGTTATATGACAATCAAATCATGTAACATAAACCATGAATACTTACAAGTTGTATTATCTGGAGTCTTTACTTAGGGATTACACGTGATTGTCCCTTCGACTGCAAGCACAATGCTACGGTGTATTTCTATGTCAAGAAAGCCAGGAAATCTTGGCAGAGGTTTGAGAGAGTTTTATCCTAGACTCTGAGTCTAGAATTGTTTATGAGAATTAGTGTGTAACTTATGGGTTTTAGTGCTATTTATATAGGAAGGATTATGTCAATTATCATATTAGGGTTGGGCTCCAAGCCTGGCCCAAAAACCGAGGTGTAGTGGGCCAGTCTGACTGCGCCCACTACCGGGTCGACGCCGCTGCTCAGCCTGCTAGGCTGAACCGTGGCGCCCTACGTAAAATTGTGCCTCCCATTTTCATTTAATATATATATATATATATATTCAATACATTCAATCCAAAATCCTATTTTAATTTAATTAAATAATTTCCATCTAATAGAAATTATCCCATAGTTATTATCAATTTAAATATCTTGATTCCAAATCGAATATTTAATACTTTCTCAATACACCCTTAGATCAAAGAGACAATCGACATAGTGTGACCCTATTGACCTTCATATATCGACACTAATCCAATTAAGGTCCATACGGAACTCCTACACTGCGCCGTACGACGAACTCGATATATGAAGTACGTTTACATGAATCTAGCAAACATAACATTTATGTGAGATGATAAATTTCTTTCATTCGCGACACACTCGATCAAGCTTAGGATTTGTCATGTGTCTATCCAAATAGCTTGATCACTTTATCTCATCTTTATTAGTCGACAACTAAATCATATTCTAAATATGTCTCTTGCATTGGCCAATGACTTGGTCGACAATATCACCGAGAACTTGAGTGTTCTCTCGAATATCCAATCGAGGAATGAATTCTATTCTTGGCTCAACTACCACCTTAATTTACATCATAATGCACCCAACACAAGTCGTATCTTATCCTATAAGGAGTTTAAGCTTAGAACAGGGTTAAAGTACATTACTTTGTAAACAAAGTGCGTATTGACCTCAAGTCAAAGGACTTTCATCTCCCACACGCTGATAACACTTTAGACATGTATAACAAATAGTGTATCAACAGGGTATACCAATACTTTCAAAAGTATCCATGTGTCCATCACTAGTAACCATTACTACTAGCCGGTGAGACATACTACATTCTATAAGAATGTGATGCAGACCACATGTCGACTTATAACATATCATCGATATCCCATTCTCGATGATCATTAGTCGAGGCTATTTTAGAGTTACGATCTATCATCAATATCTCACTCTATTAATGACAATGTAAGCTCAAGTGATACATATTAATGAATAATTACAAACAATCAAATAATAATTCAATAATCGGAAATGCCATAAATATTAATCTTATTAATAATATGAATGTGTTCAAGTACATTTGTCCCTAATAATGATTGTCTGTAGGACATACATACTTTCAATCTCCCACTTGGCCTAGAGCCATTCTCCGATGTATCTAATACCCATGTTTTCAAAATGACCATTATGCTTAACTAAACTTAATAGTTTAGTAAATGGGTCAGCTAGATTATCATCTGTGGGAACATAGTCTAATCTTATTTCTTCAGTTTCCACCATTTCCCTGAGTATGTGATATTTCCTCGGTACATGCTTATTTCTGTTTGTTGACCTTGGTTCCTTAGATTGCGCAATTGCACCAGTGTTATCACAATATATCATTATTGGATGACTGGCACTTGGAACAACCCTTAGTTCTTTTAAGAACTCAGATATCGAGACAGCTTCTTTACAAGCTTCCGATCCAGCAATGTACTTGGATTCAGTCAATGAATCAGCAGTGGTTTCTTGCTTGGAGCCTTTCCAACTCACTACTCCACCATTGAAAATGAAGGCATATCCAGACTGTGACAGCCCTAACAATCTATTAGGTCTATCTCCTAATTCCAAGAATGTAGCAGGCTTCACCCAAGTCCTTCATCATGAAGGTGTTGGATAACCATTTCTTGACTGATTGCATGAGAGTCTTATTGTCTCTCATTATTAATATGGCATCTACATATGTAACAATGAAGACAATACTCTCCTCCTTGAGCTTACTATAAACGCAGGGATCTTCTTTGCTTCTAACAAAGTCAAACCATTTGACTGTTTTGTCAAAGCAAATATTCCAACTCCTTGAGGCTTGCTTAAGTCCATAAATGGACTTCTGTAGCTTGCATACTATTTTGGGCTTCGTCGTGGATGTAAAACCCTCAAGTTGTATCATATACACCTCCTCAATTAGGTTACCATTGAGGAAAGTAATTTTAACATCCATTTGCTAAATGTCATAATCATAGTATGCGGCTATTGCAAGCAAAATCTGAATGGACTTAATTTTTGCAACAGGTGAAAAGGTTTCATCATAATCGACACCAGGATGTTGATTATAACCTTTAGCCACCAATCTCGCCTTATAAGTTTGTACCTTGCCATATGCATCAATCTTCTTCTTGAAGACCCATTTGCATCAATCTTCTTCTTGAAGACCCATTTGCATCATATAGGTCTAACCTCTGTTGGTAAATCAACCAAGTTCCAAACTTAATTGATGTACATCAAGTCCATCTCAGATTTCATGGCTTCTTGCCATCTCTGCGAATCAATGTCTAACATAGCTTCGATGTAGGTTGTAGGTTCATCGTCATCAAGAATATCTATCTCATTGTGTATTTCAATAAGGAGATTAAGTCTTTCAGGCGGACGATAAGTCCTAGTGGTCCTACGGAGTTGATTATTCTGCGTTTCAGTATTTATTGCATTCTGATTGTGAGAAGGTCTTTGTGTGCTGGACAATCCATCACCTTGAGAGCTTTTAGAAATGTCATTTCATGTATTCCCTGAATAGAATGATGTACAACCATTGTATCATCTTCCATTGGTTGTGTATGAGAGCCTTGCATTTCTGCACTATCTCTCACAACACTCCCACTAGCTGAAGGGCGTACTCTAAGTATCCAATCATCACTAGATACTCCCACTGAATCCTTGTCTAGGTCATTCGACAAGGGTTCAACTTCTATGTTATCTTGTGGTTCTTGAATTTCTTCAAGTTCTATCTCATTGCAGCTCTGTTCCTTGTAGACATATTCTTCTTCAAGGAAAGTTGCATTTCTGGAAACAATGACCTTATGTTCTCCAGGAAGATATAAATAGTATCCCTTAGTTTCCTTTGGATACCCCACAAAATAATATTTCTCACTTTAAAATTCCAACTTGTCAGTAAGCATCTTCTTTACATATGCAGGGCACCCCCAGGGTCGCATGTGTTTAAGTGTTGGCTTCTTGCCATTCCATATCTCATATGGAGTTTTCTCCACTGACTTTGAAAGAATCCTTTTCAAAATATAACTTGAGCTTTGCAATGCATAGCCCCAAAGGTATGTTAGTAGAGCTGAGAAACTCATCATGGATCTAACCATATCTAATAGGGTTCGATTTCTCCTTTCAGCAACACCAATCATCTGTGGCTTTCCAGGAGGTGTCCATTGTGATTAGACTCCATGAAGATTCAGGTAATCCATAAATTCTTTACTTAAGTATTCACCTCCTCGATCTGATCGAAGGGTCTTGATACTTGTTTCAAGTTGCTTCTCTACTTCTGACTTGTACTCCTTCAATTTCTCAAAGGCTTCGGACTTGTGTTTCATAAGATACACATGCCCAAACCTTGTGAAATCGTCTGTAAAAGTGATAAAGTAAGGGCCCAATTCAAGTACCTCTTTGGCTCACACCCCTTTCCTAGAAAGTGGGTTATCGGTCATCTTTCCTCTCAAGCAAGATTCACAATTACCATAGGACTCCAAGTCAAATGATTCCAGGTAGTCTAACTTTCTTAATCTTGCTATCCTTGATTCATTGATGTGACCAAGTCTGCAGTGCCATAAGTAGGTGGGGATTCTTGGATTACTTATCTTAGCTCATTTATTTTGCACATTGAAAATTTCACGACTACAGTTTAGAACATACAAACCATCCACAAGCGGAGCATTTCCACAAACAAAACCATTAAACATAGTACATAACTGCCATTGACAATAAATGAAGAAAACCCTTCAATGTCTAACACTGGGATAAAAATAATACTACTCGTCAATGAGGGAACAAAATAATAATTATTTAGTTCTAAACAAAAGCCTGAAGGTAAATGTAGTCTATAAGTTTCCACGCGTTCAGCATCCACTCGTGCTCCATTTCCAACGCACATGTTTACCTCCCAAGGTCCAACCTTTCTGCTGTCAATCAGACCCTGCACATTATTACAAATGTGTGAGCCACAAGCGGTATCTAATACCCAACCATGAGAGTTACTTATAGACATGTTTATTTCAATGACAAACATACTTTGTCCAGTAGAGCCAGGAGCACCTAGTGCTTTGCCTCCTCCTAGAGCTGTGCATTCCTTCTTCCAGTGCCCCTTCTTTTTGCAGTTGAGGCACACATCCGAAGCTACCTTTGCTTTCTTCTGAACACCTCCTCTAGGTTTCATAACTATAGGTGCAACAACTGTCTTACCCTTCTTTTTCTGCATGTTCTTACCCTTGGGTTTGAATTTGTTAGAAGAGCCCACTATGAGCACAGCTTTACCTTTAGAGGTAGATGATTCAAAGGTCTTCAACATGTTGTGAAGCTCTAAAAGACTTGCCTTGGTCCCATTCATATTGATGTTCACAATGAAATTCTCAAATGAACCAGGAAGTGAATTCAGGATCAGGTTAACAGAGACATTTATAGGCAGCTTCATTCCAATCGAAGCCATCCTTTCTATCAGCCCAATCATCTTCAGAACATATGCTGACACTTGACCCCCATCGTTCAGCTTACACTTGAAAAGGTCTCTCAACAGTTCATACTCTATTGTTTGAGACTGTGAGTCATAGAGACTCTTCAAGTGTTCTAGCATTTCATTGGGGCCCATGTTTTCATGTTGTCTCTGTAACTCCAAGGTCATGGAGGACAACATTACACATTGTGTCGAGGTAGCATCGTCTAGATGTTTCTGATAAGCCACCTTGTCAAACAAGGCATACTCATCAGAATTTTCAGCAGGGACTGTGGGGAACACTGTGTCTAACATATACTCAATTCTTTCTAGTCTTAACACCAATCGCAGATTTCTTAACCAGTCAGGGTAATTTGCTCCAGTCAACTCTTTTGTTTCGACCAACATTTTCAGTGATAGATTTGACATTTTATACGACTGAAGAAACAAATAGACTTGAATTAAACTATAATATAATTTCTATTGAACACACTCGTTAACTAATTAACATGGCCTTTAGTTTAATTAGCTCCCACTATTTTAACATATTCTTAGACCCCATGGAAGAATACAGACTCATATCAAATATGGTCATAATGGGTTATGATCCAGGTTCATGCTATCTCCGTGTTTGTTGTGGCTGATAACTTCAACAGAACAACCTGGTAGGTCTCTAAACCAATTACAAATAATTTGTAACTCATGTTTGACCGAATGTTCTAAATAATCGATCTGCGTCCCTCGGCTTGTCCTACACAGTGGCGCCAAGACAGCTTAGCAAGTAAACCCCGTTATGTGACTGCAATTATGTATCTAAGTGAGTTTTGCCTTATAGAGCAAACATTGTGGTGTAAATACCCGTGAAGGTTTATCACCCACTTCTACATTTAACATGCATCTATGAAAGAGTCTGAGTCCTCGTAGACTTAGAGAAAATGAAGTGGCATAAATACTCATCTCGCAGAAAAAATTTTTGCACTACAATCAATTATAACGGACGACGCGTTCATTTTATATGAGACTTGTATTAAAATTATAGAGAACATTTTAATTCAGAGTTTTAACCAAGATCAACTATAGTATGCTATATCAAATATAACATCTTAATTATCATGCAAAGTCTATTAAGCACTTATTGGGTATCGTCTGCCCAAGCATGATATTAAGCGGTTTAAACACATATTGGGTGTCGCCTACCCAGGCAGTTATTTACTGACGTTATTCTAGTAATCTAAATGACAATCATTTAGCGCATAAACAATATACTTATCAAATATGTTGTATAATAATAATCACGGGTTAAACATTCTGAACAATTTTTTTTTTTACAAGTGGGGGCCGCGGCGCCCATCATTAGGGTCGCGGCGCCACTGAGGCAGAATGCTTCTGCAATGCTTTAGAGCCACGGCGCTCTCAAGGCAGAAGTATTTCGGCTTCTGTAATTCATTTAGGGTCACGACGCTCCACTATGGAGCCACGGCGCCTACTGTCCAGTAAGTCTAGAATTAAAAAAATGAAGAATTAGGGCCGCGACGCCGTCTTGAAACCCTAGAACATGCTGTGGCGCCCTACCATAGGGTCGCAACATCAACGTCCTGACAGAACGATCCTGTGTTGATTTTCTAAAATCGTTCTAGCCCTAAATCTAATTTAGGGATCAAATCACATATCATTTATCATCACCCACCATTATCAATAACGCACATATCGACCATCATCCATTCTTACCCGTTCTTTGCCGCGCACCGTGCAATGAGTCGGATATCCGCACTTTTGACTTAGTTCGAGTTAGAACAGAATGACTTCCTTGAGTTAGCGTAGGAGATAATTTAGGATGACATAAAAAGGTCTACTTTGTTCAGCCAAGATTTGTAGGATTTCAAGAAGCCTTGTTTTAATTCAATTTTATATTTAACCATATTATTATGTTATTCAATTATTATATAACCATTGAACCAGTCTTGGCTCTGATACCACTGTAGGGTTTTTTGGTAGGTTCAAAATATATAAGTAGGCACATCGGAAGTTTAAAATTTTGTTCTACTTACCCCAACAATTTCTTCTGCTATGGTTATATGACAATCAAATCCTGTAACATAAAACATGAATACTTACAGGTTGTATTAACTGGAGTCTTTACTTAGGGATTACACGCGATTGTCCCTTCGACTGCAAGCACAATGCTACGGTGTATTCCTCTGTCAAGAAAGCCAGAAAATATTGGCAGAGGTTTGAGAGATTTTTATCCTAGACTCTAAGTATAGAATTGTTTATGAGAATTCGTGTGTAACTTATGGGATTTAGTGTTGTTTATATAGGGAGGATTAGGTCAATTATCATATTAGGGTTGGGCTCCAAGCCTGGCCCAAAAACTGAGATGCAGTGGGCCAGTCTGACTGGGCCTACTGCCGCGGCGCCCTACGTAAAATTGTGCCTCCGTTTTAATTTAATATATATATATATATATATATATTCAGCACATTAAATCCAAAATCCAAAATCCAATTTTAATTTAATTAAATAATTTCCATCTAATAGAAATTATCCCATAGTTATTATCAATTTAAATATCTTGATTCCAAATCGAATATTTAATACTTTCTCAATATACCCTTAGATCGAAGAGACAATCGACATAGTGTGACCCTATAGCCTTCATATATCGACACTAATCCAATTAAGGTCCATACGGAACTCCTAGACTGCACCGTATGACGAACTCGATATATGAAGTACGTTTACATGAATCCAACAAACATAACCTTTATATGAGATGATAAATTCCTTTCATTCGCGACAAACTTGATCAACCTTAGGATTTTCCATGTGTCTATCCAAATAGCTTGATCACTTTATCTTATCTATATTAGTCAACAACAAAATCATATTCTAAATATGTCTCTTGCATTGGCCAATGACTTGGTCGACAATATCACCAAGAACTTGAGTGTTCTCTCGAATATCCAATCGAGGAATGAATCCTATTCTTGGCTCAACTACCACCTTAATTTACATCATAATGCACCCAACACAAGTCGTATCTTATTCTATAAGGAGTTTAATCTTAGAACAGGGTTAAAGTACATTACTTTGTAAACAAAGTGTGTATTGACCTCAAGTCAAAGGACTTTCATCTCCCACACGCTTATAACACTTTAGACATGTATAACAAATAATTTATCAACAGGGTATACCAATACTTTCAAAAGTATCCATGTGTCCATCACTAGTAACCATTACTACTAGCCGGTGAGACATACTACATTCTATAAGAATGTGATGCAGATCACATGTCTACTTTTAACATATCATCGATATCCCATTCTCGATGATCATTAGTCGGGATTATTTTAGAGTTATGCTCTATCATCAATATCTCACTCTATTAATGACAACGTAAGCTCACGAGATGCATATTAATGAATAATTACAAACAACCAAATAATAATTCAATAATCGCAAATGCCATAAATATTAATCTTATTAATAATACGAATGTGTTCAAGTACATTTGTCCCTAATAATGATTATCTTTAGGACATACATACTTTCATCATCATGTAAACCTATTGGAACCTTGAAATCATAAATCAAAACTCGTTTACTCAAAATATTGACTTTGATCAACTCTATAAACTTTAAGCTACTAGTATTAAGTCATTGTATGGTCTAAAACAGGCCCCCATATAGCGTGGTATGATCGTTTTTCACAATACATTATTCAAATTGGGTTTACATGCAGCAAGTGTAATAATTCTCTGTTTATTTTCCATAGAGGCAGTAACATTGCTTATTTATTGTTATATGTGAATGACATTGTTCTTATTACTTCTTCTGATGTGTTGAAAAATGAGATAATTGCACTGCTCAAATCCGAATTTTCTATGACTGACTTGGGGAAGTTGAGTTACTTTTTGGGGATCTCAATGACTAGATCTACAGACACTATGTTTCTATGTCAGCCTAAGTATGGAGAGAAAATTGTGTACAAGGCTAAAATGGCCAATTGCAAGATCATGTCTACTCCAGTTGACTCTAAATCAAAGCTTAGTGCTTTAGATGGTGATACAGTATCAGATCTCACTCTTTACAGTTGTCTTGCAGGTGCACTACAGTACCTCACTTTCACCAGGCCTGATATTGCTTATGTTGTTCAGTTGGTATGCTTATTTATGCATGCCCCAGAGAGCCTCATTTTACTGCCCTTAAACGTATCATCTGATATGTTAAGGGCACACTTGATCATGGTTTGCATTTATACCCCTCAGCACCGACCAGGTTGTTGTCCTATACGGATGCTGATTAGGCAGGCTGTCCGGACACGCGACACTCCACCTCAGGCTACTGTGTGTTCTTCGGGGATAATCTTATTTCTTGGTCTGCCAAGAGACAAGCCACATTATCTCATTCGAGTGTAGAAGCAGAATACATAGGCGTTGCTAATGTTGTTACTGAGATCTGTTGGCTCCGAAACCTTCTTTTGGAGCTTCAGTGTCCATTATGTAAGGCGTCTTTGGTTTGTTGTGATAACATATCCGACATATATCTATCTCATAATTCGGTTCAGTATCAGCGAACTAAGCAAATTGAGATGGACATCCACTTTGTTCGTGAGAAGGTTGCTCTCAGTCATGTCAATGTATTGCATATGCCCTCTTCATATTAGTATGCGGGTATATTCACAAAGGGTCTTCATAGACAACTCTTCCTCGACTTCAAATCCAATCTTAGCGTTCAGTCTCCTCCCCCTCCGAGTGAGGGGGTGTATTAGCACGTGTACAATTGTAATGTATTTAGTCATATTTAGTCTTGTGTAATTATGGGAGATATAGGATCCCTATTGTATGAGGATTGCAGATTGTACACCCTATATATATTTGTATTAATGAGAAAGGCTCCCCAAAGGAAATTAATACAATCTTACAACTAATTTAGGTTCAACTGATCCAAGACGCTCCTGAGTCCTTCGTGATCGATGGCACCCATACTCACAAGTCATAAATCATCAAATGAATCTACCATAAGTCTCAAACAGGAAAAAAATCTAAAATTCAAAACGACCAGTTGAATTATTACAGGTGCATCCATAACGGTCTCACTATATTAGAATTAGAAATTGACTCGATATTACTCATTGAATAGATGAAGGATATCCTAAAAATTTCTATTAGTAGTTGGTTCATGTGATCTGGGAGATTAGAAGGCTATTGAGTGGAACCAATTGGATGATTCAACACTATTTTAGGGTGGCTAATCAGATATAGATAGGCTTGCATCCTTGAGTCATCTTGCACTTAATGAGATTATATCACTACCCAATGCGCTAAGTTGTGATGGCACTAGTTCTATCAAGTCAGTAAGTCGATCACAACCAATTAACTATAGAAATTAAAGTGGAATAACTAAAAAAATTAAATTTTTGAGTCTTACTAAATTCCATAAGCATAAAAATACAAAAAAAAGTACAACAACTCTCAACATCTGGTGTCACTAGTACAAGAACGACTAAAAAGAAAATATAAGTCTGGAATGTAATTTGAATACAAATATTTATGGAAATAGAAAATATAGAATGAAGATAGACGAAGAATTCAGTGCCAGGATCATGCT
Organism: Anisodus acutangulus; assembly: GCA_029783415.1. Taxonomy (NCBI): domain Eukaryota; kingdom Viridiplantae; phylum Streptophyta; class Magnoliopsida; order Solanales; family Solanaceae; genus Anisodus; species Anisodus acutangulus. The sequence goes on along the minus strand of CM056491.1, from coordinate 46,092,227 downwards.
AGTAGCTCACCGAAAACCTCCGGATGGTCTTCTTAGTGACCAGCGTAGTCGCGAGCTCCGCTCGTGCTAGGTAAAGAATCTGCACACAAAAAGGGTACATCAAGTGTAGCGTGAGTAGAAAGAACAACGGGTACTCAGAAGCATCATCAATCGATCCTAGTTAAAACAGAGACGAGGATTGGCCTTTTGAATACCACTTCCGTACTTAACCGCTATTAGTCCAATTTACATGTACAACCAATAATTATAAGTTCAAGATTTGATATGAGAAACCTCTAAATCCATGAAATCGTTCAAATAGTCACATAGGCATGATAATGTTATTCAATAAGCAATTAGACAAGTCAACAAACAAGAAAACAATGATATGTTATGATATGCAATTGTTAAGTAAATGCAAGGCCTTCTTTCTCATCACGGTACACATATTCAAATACTATATATCGTGATTCATGGGGACTCACGAGGTCCATATACCACCAGGAATCATTTCCCTTCGGGTTTCTTAGCCAATTTTAGGCTCACATTACCTGTTTCTAGCCAATCAAGATCATATACAACTCATCACTTCATCCGAAAACATTTCCCTTCGAACTCCGCATATGTATCCACAAATATACAAGTGTGAGATACCATGTGAAGCATAAATATTACATGTACAACAAGAAGTCAAGATATGCAATAATATTCAATCTTTAACCAAAGAAGGTCATAAAGATTCGATCTTTAGCCAATTAAACAACAAGGATTCTATTTTTAGCTAATTAAACAACAAAGATTCAATCTTTAGCTTCTTTTCCACTTTTAAACGAGTATTAAGGAGTGATGAGAATACACAGTCACAGATAAGACAGGCATATAACCATAAAGATAGAAAGTATGGACTTCATATCCCAATTACAGATCCATAGGATCATGCTATCTATCAGCTAGTGTCCAAAGCATGGCATTCAAACAAAATTATACAATTTTAAATAGCACAAGTACCCATAGCATGATACTGGTACCCGATACAAGTGCTCATCACCTCACAAGTATCGGGACACCCTTAACATTCCTATTACACCCTCTTAATTAGTTCATTTCAATAACCACGACGCTTTAAATAAGGTCATAAGTCTCAACTTGCCTGAATTGGGAGTCCGACAGTCACAACAAATCTTTGTCTTATTGTAGAGTCTCCGAATGGTCCAAATCTATTCAATTATGGAAAATACTTTAACACACATTCCATAGACACCCATATTTTTATATGAAAATTTTTGACTTATAAAGTGACCCAAAAATAGAATTTCGAGCCTCAAGTGGCAAAATGGGAAATCAATCCAACAATTAGTCTACCCATTGTCTAGGGAGTCTACATATCAAATATCATCCAAATTTCATGACTAATTGAAGAATCCCTATTTTTTAACCTAGGGTCCATACCAATTTCCCAACTTAAATCATGATTCCTCACATTAAATTCCTTAATAATCGAAGATATAATCATAAGAGAGTGATTAGTAGCTTACCCCCTTGAAATTTTTTGAAAATCCCCTCAAATAGATGTCGAAACCAAGATCCCAAGCTCCAAATATGAGAATATAATGTATGTTATTATTTTTGGAAACCATTTAAGTTATTGGAACATTACCTCTTTCGCAATCGCAGGCTCCAGCCACGCGAATGCGAACCTTACCCGATCCGGCCCAGCAAGTCCTCATCATGATCACGGCCTCTGGCATCGCGACCGCGATGACCAATTGGTCAGTGGCTCACGATCGCGTTATATGGCATCGCGACCATGGAAAACAACATCAGCAGCTGCATACCAAATTTTTCTGGTGTGTTTCCAACTTCAAAGACCCTCAGGAATCATCCAGGACCTCCGAACACAAACCAAATATGCAAATCAATTTTAAAATATGCAACAAATCTTCTCACGCACTTAAAACAATCATATGACATAGTCTTGACCCGATGTTGACCAAGGTCAACTCGAAGTCACTTGAAAACTAAATTTTCAACCAAAAAGTCCAAAATACCTCCCCGAGTCCCTCGAGAACTGAACCAATGATTCGACTAAGTCATAAATGACATTCCAAACCTAATAGAATCGATAAAACTTTAAAATGACTCGTTAACCCTCAATATTGAGTTTAGTCAACCAACTTCTTCTTTCAACTTACGAATCTTCTAAAATCCATTTCCTTGTCCGAAACTCACCCAAATCACTTGAGACTCATTCCAACCATCCATCTAAGTCAAATATCACGTTCCGGATCTAATGGAACCATCAGAATTCGATTCCAGACGCATTAACTCAAAAGTCAATTCTTAATCAAACTTTTCAAACTTAGAACTTTCAAATTTCAAAACCTAGATTTTCTTTTATTATTTCCACCCAATTTCCTCGGAAATCATGTGAGCCGCCCCCGCAAGTTAAATAAATCATAAAAGCTAAGAGAAGGGTCATTTAAGAGAAAATAAGCAAAATATCCAAAATGACCTAACGAATCGTTACAGATTACCTACCTTTGATGAGTTGCCTAGACAAGTAAAGTGGCTTTTTAACATGGATAACTGGAGATTTCTAAGTCTAGAGTTGGAATAAAAACATCATGAACTTATATATGCTGATGTGGTATAGGTGTATTTGTATATCTGTTTTTGTGTATTTAAAAGTATAATTGAGGATATCTTTCTCATTAAGTTCATAGCACTGTTTGTGTATCCTTTTGTTCATAGTTGTAAGGCCTGGCCTAAAGCAATATTTTGTAAAGAGTTGAGCATGCCCACTCTCTAAGTAGTTGAAGAGGATAAGCATTATATATCTTTTGTACATATATTTTGTTATTGGTTATTAATATACGAAGTAGGAGTCCAAACCAAAGGCAAGTGCTTTTCATGTGAATCCTTTTTAAATGGGAAATTGATGAGTCAATTCATCTACATGTCTTGCTTTTACTTTTATATCGGGAGTTACTCCACATATTACTTGACGTAAAATAGATAGTAGATTTAGTTTTGTCTTTGTTTAATTTTTTTCACAGCTTGATAGATAATTTAATAAGCCAATGACTTTTTTCCTTGTTCCAGTGTACTATTAACCAAGATGTTACCTAATCGATTACGATAAATTGGAGCAATATTTACTGCCTTTTATGCAGTACCTCAACGTGACATGAACGTGAAAGGGGTTCAAAGATCAATTTTCTTTTTATAAGGGCTAAAATCACTTATTTTAGCCAACCTAACCTGACGGTGGCCTTGATTTCCCTCCCCCATTTCCTCTTCCCCTGCCCCCTATGTAATAAATAAATAAAAAGCGAGTATAACATTTAATAGGGATCTAGTAGCTCAGCTGGTTGACTACATGAACTTTCACCTTATTGGTGAGGATTCGAATCCCCATGTTATAATCCCCTCCTCATATCCCCTTCTCATACCCATATATAATTTTAAAAAAAACTTATTTCTTTGACATTAGAATTGTAGCATAATTAGCTGCAATTCCATCTTGCAAGTTACTGATACTTAGGTGTAGAATTCAATTTCATTTTGTAACATTTAGCTGATAAGTTCAAATCCCATAGGATGTCTCTTCCTTTCTCTCTCTTTAATAATCTCAGACCACATCATACAATAAAAATGGGAATTTAAAATTAAAATACTCTATTTCTTTTGTTTGACGCCATAAATTGAACTAATAAAATATACAATATTCAATGGAATGAACTTGACAATCTGATACTTACTTTAGATCTTAAAACTAATTTTTGTAACATATGTCTATCAAACACAATATTATACAAAACATTATTCGAATAATTTGGCTTATATCCCAAAAAAAAAAAAAGACCGATCAGGTCGAAATAGGACGTCAAAGATTTAATCTTAAACTTGTTATCATAGTTTTTCAGGAATGTACCACTCAAAGAATCATATGAGAGGGGAAAAACAATCCTATCTCAATGACATTGGCTATAAAGGATGTTGCAACGAAAACCTTGGAAGTAGGTCACATCAAAGACCACAAATTAGTTGAGTGGTAAATATTTTTTTCGCTATTAATCAAAATTCTCAAATTTGAATTTCGTAAAAAAATATTTTTAATAAGGGGTTGTTTTATTTTTTAAAGTGAAACTTCTTGGCGCGATACAAATTAATCGTGTCCTAAAATGAGTACTTGACACCAGATGAAAAACCTAAGAAAAAAAAGGTCACATAAAAAACAAGAGTGCATATCTTGATAATAGTATAAAGTGAAATTCATGTATGTTAGTCCGTTTTCTTAAATAGATAGGAGATGAGCTAAAGTTGTTATCCGTTTGAGGAAGATATTTCAGATACTCCGGTGAATTGAAAATATAATGGTAGGTCGAACAATCACTCAAGTGTGTGGTTTAATGATTTACAAGTGGTTGTATATTACTGAGAGTCTGAGTTCAACATCTAGTCAAGAAAAAAATTAGATAATTTCTTTTTATTTATCCAATCTGATCGGTGGATAAAGTTACTCAATATATGCTGAAGGAAAATAACTGATACCCGATAAAACAATCGACATAGGCAAAAGTTTATCCAAACACCACCTTCTAGAAAAAGGTCGGTTGAATAAAATCAGGTTTGAGTAGGGCCATCTTATCAACAACTTGGGATTTATATATCTTCCTCATATGACTTAATCTGCCAAAGGGATAAATTCCTTTCAGTTGGGAAAAAATGAATATTTAGTACAATGCATGATTGTTGAGGCATCATGTTCTCTAGTGTTAAAACTAGGGAGTTCAAATTCCTTTTCATGTGACAACTAAAATTGGTGTGGCTGAAACTAGACCCTAGTTGTAACTGAATAAGGATATTTGGTCTTGATTTAGTTGTATATGTTTGGTTGGGGGCTTGGGGCTAAAAGGAGGGTCTGTCATGAGTAGGGGTAAAGGAAATAAAACAAGAATATTATGAGTCATTTCTTATTCCAAAAGGTGGAATCTCCCACCCCAGGAGCCCCCACACCCCGGTCCGACAGGTCTGTGAAGGAGGTAAATCATGGTGACTCAATTGATTTCAAAGGTTAGACCAGATCACACGCACAAGGGGCCCTCCTTTATTTCAAGAAGAAACCCCCACACTGTCGCTGACGGGATTCGATCCTTGGTCTCTTATTCCAAATATCCCCCTTGAAACCAATTGAGCTGCTTCGGTTGGCGGAGGTAGAAGTCTATGT